>OY856188.1:69269155-69869155 GCA_963693315.1 Diogma glabrata | reverse complement strand
TATAATATATTCGAATTTTAAACATTATTTAATTTTTTTGATTTGTATTAACTGAAGTATTATAGTCGAAATGCAAATTTTAATAAAACAAATACATTTATTAAAACTATATACCTCCATTTTAAATGTTAATTACAATCCTTCTCAGGATACTATTTTTTATATAAAAAAACCATTTTATAAACATTTATAATAAACAAAATAAATTATAACGAATGATTAATAAATAAATAAATAAATTATAACGAATGATCAATAAATAAATTATAATAAATTATAAATAAAACTTATACATAATAAAAATGTTTATTTATCATAAATATATACATTAAGGTGACTTAACTAATAATACATTAATTTAATTTATATAATTAAGTTGTGTAATTAAAAATTTAATTTTATATTATATATAAGTATTAATAAAATCATTGTTAATAAATAAATTTATTTAGAGTACATTGAAAAAGTGTTTTTATTCCCAATTTTAGAAGGAGTCCAAAGGTCCAAAATTGTTAATTTTAACCAAGGTTCCATAAAATATATAGTTATTTTAATTATGACAGTCACTTCATTAGTATGTATAAATAACAAATAATCCTATTGTTTTCACTTAGCAAAGTTACATAGTGAAATAAAACTTTTACAAAAATTATGTTAAAAATACATATATCTTTGTTAGGCTAATTAAATCTTTATAATCGGCTATGTTGGTATAACAAAATATTATTTTTTCTTTACTAAAAACTATGTCGTTTTATAAAAAAGCTTTGTTAAAAGTACATATATGTTTGTTAGACTAACTTATCTCTTAAAAATTGGCTATGTTGTTATAACAAAATATTATATTTTGTTTACAAAAAACTATGTCATTTTGTACAGAAATGAGTTTGTAAATTTTTGTATATTTAACATAGCAAAAAATGTTTTAATAACAAAGTGCTAAGGTGGCTGAAAACTCACATAAATTTCTGTTAAATTAATACGTGTTTTCTGTTGAAAATACTTACTTTTTTCTTTCAGTGTAGAGTTCTGATTATTTTTCATTCATATATTTAAAAAGAAAAATTAAAAATTATATGCTAGCATTTCTCATTACCACTTTTTGAAATCATTGCTTCTACGTCAACAAAATGTCTACGCAAAAACTTTTCTTTATAAGCGTAGCGAAGCACGCCGGGCCTTCCTAGTAGGTATTATTTGACAATCCCAAGTTATTCGCTATTTTGCGTACGTCCTGTATGTTTGTTGTGATATACATATAATATTTCAAAGAGTTAATATTTTTTATAAAATGACGAACACGGCAAAGACATATAATTTATTAAGTGATCCATGTGCCAGCTGTAAGTATAATGTGTTAAATTTAACTTGTTGGAACTAAATTATATAATTTATTTAATTAGACAGCCAAAACAAACCAAGCTTATCCTGTAAAAAAGGAAAGACATGTATTGTCCCATGCTGCAGGATTAAATCTGAACAAACAGATTTGAAATTCCATCACCTTCCAAATAACTTGGAAAAAAGAACAGCATGGGTAACCGCTATCGGACTAGGACCACCAGATTTAAAGGTAAAACATATATTTGTCTGCGAAAATCATTTTGTTCCCGAATATATCGGTCGTTTTCAATTAACGAAAAATGCTGTTCCCAGCTTATATATGTCCAAGGAAAGTGATTTAAATATTACTCCCATTCCCTATAGTAACAGCAACTATTATTCAAGTTCCTAGTCAGTCAGTGTCTGTGGCGACACAATGTGACAAAACGGATGATGAAGTAGAATTTCTTATAATCAATACAATCAATTGTTCGCATTGCGAGTTCGGACAAAAGCTTTGTCCATGATTGTGAAAATTGTATTAAAAAGTCTAAGGAACTTAATTTTTATAAAAAACAACTTGTAAATGCCAGAAATAAACTTAGATTATCGAAACTTTTACATAATAAATGTAAACGAAATTTTAAAATTTTAAAATGTAAACGATAATTCCAAAAATGTTTGTAAGCTTCTGTTAAAACAAAATTTTGTTTACACCAAGCAGGATAAAATATTTGCACGATGTTTATATTACAAATCCGCTTCTACTTACAAATATTTACGAAATAGTTTACAACTCAAAATACTGTCAACTTCTTCTATATACAAGTGGCCTCCCATTAAATTTATTCCACCGGGTAGTGATGAGGTGTTAATGGCACAACACAGTTCGTTCTTTGCGAATTTTCCACCGAAAGACGAAATATGTGTTTTAAGGTTTGATGAAATTTCAATAAAGCAAGACTTGGCACATAATATTTTGATGGATAGACTGGAAGGGTTTTGCGATGATGGAACCGAAAGAAAAGATGAGCTTGCCAGCTTGGCTCAATTTTATATGGTACGGTCATTGTTTTCGGACTGGAAATATGTTATAAATTATGTTGTTATAAACAAATCTTTTACATCAGTAAAACTTTGCGATTTGATCAAAGAAAATATTAAATTGTGTAAAGAGAAAATAGGTTTAAATGTGGTTATGCTTACTTGTGACCAGGGGTCAATAAATATACAAACATATAAAAATCTTGGAATAACTCTTGAAAAGCCATATTTTGATTTTAATGGCAAGAACATTTTTACACAGTTTGATCCTCCTCATCTTATAAAATCCGTGCGAAATGCGTTTTTAAAATACCCACTTTCTCATAATCAACACGGCATAGCTGACATAAAGGTTGTACGTAAAGTGTTCGAGCATGACACCAAAAACAAATTATTGCCTAAGCTTAATAAAGAGCATCTAGAGCCAAATAATTTTGAAAAAATGAATGTTTCTTTGGCAGCTAACTGTTAAGTAATACAGTTTGCTGTGATATCAAAACCGTGCAACAAACTTGTCCGGAAATTTTAGGAACTCATTTCAATCATGCAAGTTCAACAGCTAATTTCATTCAACGGTTCAATAATATATTTGACTGTTTAAATTCACGAGCTTCTTTTCCAAGGTCACCCTTTGAAGCACCTCTTAGAAAAAACAATGCTATATATGATTATCTAAAAGAGAGTTTGTGTTATTTGAAAGATTTGAAAATTCTCTCTGAAAATGCTAACTATATTAAATTTCTCAAAAACTTAAAAATAACAATTAAAGCACAATTGTGCTTAATTAGAATATCTGACCAATGCGTATGAGGTGGATTGTTTATTAACTGGCAAAACTAACCAAGACGCTCTTGAAAACCTTTTTTCAAAGGACCGGGGTAGAGGTGGTTTTAATTTTATGCCGACTTGCAATGAAATAGGTGTTCATTTTGCAAACATAATATCCATAAAACTCTTATTCCAAAGCGAGTATTCAAATTGTAAGCCTGACGATGAACATATGATCGATCTTGAATGGAAAAATTTTAAAGATATTTATAATAGACCGAGAGCCGACGACGGCCAGACCTTCGTTATTTTATAAAAGCTGAAAGTTTTTCTGCGCATACCCCCTACTTAGGTAGGAACGATTAGCGACATATGAAGTTTGGATCATGGTGGCTTTGGCAGGGGGTAGGTAACAGAGGGGTCTCCAAAGTTTCGTGAAAGTATAAAAGGTAATTTTTTTAAATATTCTTCGGGATAGTATTAGAAGTCACGTTACCCATTGCCAGACATATCGTGGTAACCTCCTGCCAGACACTCTTAAACTTTAACAAATTGATAATGTTTAAGGATGTCTGGCAAGGGGTTACCCCGATAGTAAATTTCTGGCAATGGGTGACGTGACTTCTAATACTACCCCGAAGAATATATAAAAATAATTACCTTTTATACTTTCACGAAACTTTGAAGGCCCCTTTGTTACCTGCTCCCTGCCAAAGCCACCATGATCCAAACTTCATATGTCGCTAATCGTTCCTACCTCAGTAGGGGGTTTGCGCAGAGAAACTTTCAGCTTTTATAAAATAACGAAGGTCTGGCCGTCGCGGGCTCTTAGTCTATAAGGAGAGTTTATTGCATGGAGGTCCAGAACACGAGCATATGCCGAAAGAGTGCGAAATAATTTACCAAACATCATAGGGTTTTCTTATTGTTTTTCCTACAGTTGCGTACGGTTTGAGAGCTACTTTCATATTGTGGTCGTTAGATGAAAATAAATGGCTGAGTTTTTCAGATATGTCTTTTGTATATACCATTCCTTTGTAATTCATTTGCGTGGAGTGATCTTTAGTGCGGTTTTCGTCCTGTTTATGGAATTGTTTTAATAATTGGTTTTTCTTTTTTTTTTTTTTTTTTTTTTAGCGTATGGTTTTTTTTTGTGGCACATTAAAAAATTAAACTTAAAAATAGGTAGACTCTTCTATGAAATCTACCTAAAACAATACATGGATACACATTAAATGAACTTACAATCGATTTGATTGCGTGTCTTTTAAGTAAATTAAAAAGTAAAATATTTGAACATTGGGCAGTACATTTGAACATTAGATGTTTACATCGAGCGAGTCTATCCATGCTACTACATCGGGAGTTGCCAAATGGATATCTGAGATATTGCCATTGTATCGTCGAATTGGACACGTGTTTTGGAATGTGTTTTATAGTTTGTTGTGGAGCGCCGCAGTCACACTCAGGGGACTCTGAAATGCCCCACTTGTAGAAAGAATCAGCACAACGTCCATGATTCGTTCTTATTCGGTTTAATGTAGTCCAGGTATGACGTGGCAAATCGAAACCAGGTTGGGTAGAAGTCGGGTTAGTAATAGAAAGGCCAGTTGTGTTGTAATGTTGCCAGGAGGTGTCCCAGGTATCCAAGATATTAAAATCAGTTGCCAGCAGGTTGCTGGCAGTTTTATGTGGAGGCTTTCTTGACTTCAATCGACAACGAGTGTGGTCACCGTAATATTCGTGCAAGGGTAACGTGGTGTTGTTGGTTACCTTTTTATGTTCACGCATGAGAGCATGCGAGCGTCTGAGTGTAGGTGGAGCGATATTGCTTAACACAGGGAGCCAAGGTAAAGGGGTGGATCTGATAGTACCACTTATAGTACGCATCGTAGCATGCAGCTGGCAGTCAACTTTTTGAGTATGTGTGCTATTCAACCAGACTGGTGCGCCATACTCAGCCACTGAGTAAACCAGACTTAGAGCAGTTGTTCGGAGGGTAGCTGGAGTAGCACCCCATGTAGAGCCTGCCAGTTTGTGCAATATATTGTTTCTCGTTTTAAGTTTTTGTGACGTATTTTCTAGGTGGAGTTTAAAAGAAAGAGTTCTATCGAGAGTAATGCCCAGGTACTTTGGCTGTTGATTGTATTTAATGACAGTGCCGTTAAATAACACTGATAGTTCGTGTTTTGCCAGTTTGTTGTTTAAGTGGAAACAGGAGCTCTCGGTTTTACTTAGATTGGGAAATAAACTCCACGTTCGAAAATAGTCATTCATTATCGCTAGGTCAGTTGAGAGCAAATCCTCCAAAACACCCATGTCTTTGTTTTGAGTGGCCAGGGTCCAATCATCAGCGTAACCAAATTTCTTTGATGTTGTGTCAGGAATGTCATGAATGTACAGATTAAAAAGTAATGGCGCCAGGACGGAACCCTGTGGTAAACCATTGTTAAGCATTTTAGACCTACTGCAGGAATTATTTAGATGAACTTTGAATACACGATTACTCAGCATGTTGTTAATTAAACGCGAGATGGTGCTACAAGGTATTGCATTGAACAGCTTATATATAATCCCAATTCGCCAGACCGTGTCATATGCTGCAGTAAGATCGATGAATGCTGCGCCTGTTTTTAGTTGTTTTTGATACCCAGCTTCGATATAGGATGTTAGAGCGAGCAATTGGTCAGTGCAACTGCGATTGGGACGAAAACCAGCTTGTTCGACTGGGATCTGGTCATTCAATATCGGTGCGATACGATTGTATATGAGCCGTTCTAGCAATTTATAGCAGGTGCTCAAAAAGGCAATCGGGCGATAGCTTCCTGGTTCATTGGATGGTTTACCTGGCTTAAGTAAAAAAAAAAAAAATAATTGGTTTATAAATAAGCCACAGCAAACAAACAGGACACACGTTCAATTATGATGACACTAAAATACTAACTAAAGAAAACCATTAGGAAAAACGATTGACACTGGAGTCCATTTATATTCACCAACACAAACAAAAAACAGTAAGTCTGAAGTCGGACTTTGAAGTATTAAATCCTGCCTTCACTCATGTTCTCAACCACCTAAAACACAAGAAACAATAAACTAAATTGCAACCAAATTAATTAAAATATCAAAACAGTCAACAAAAAACAAAACCGATGAAAAATAAACTGATTTTCCAGTTTGTTTAGTTACAATAATATATTTTGACACAAAAACAAATAATAATGGTGGTGAAATTTATGTTATAATAAAAAACAAGAACAGCTGATAACGGATTCGTTATGTACAGAAAAGTAAAAACGGCGGTTGATAATAAGGTCTTGTTTTACAATTTCAATTTCAGTTCATTGACCGATCAAAAATGTTAACTTATTACTTTTATTTTTATTTAGCGTATGGTTTTTTTTGTGACACATTAAAAATTAAACTTAAAAAATAGGTAGACTCTTCTATGAAATCTACCTAAAACAAAACATGGATACACATTAAATGGACTTACAATCGATTTGATTGCGCGTCTTTTAAGTAAAAATTAAAAAGTAAAATATTTGAACATTGGGCAGTACATTTGAACATTAGATGTTTACATCGTGCGAGTCTATCCATGCTACTACATCGGGAGTTGCCAAATGGATGTCTGAGATGTTGCCATTGTAACGTCGAATTGGACACGTGTTTTGGAATGTGTTTTATAGTTTGTTGTGGAGCGCCGCAGTCACACTCAGGGGACTCTGAAATGCCCCACTTGTAGAAAGAATCAGCACAACGTCCATGATTCGTTCTTATTCGGTTTAATGTGGTCCAGGTATGACGTGGCAAATCGAAACCAGGTTGGGTAGAAGTCGGGTTAGTAATAGAAAGGCCAGTTGTGTTGTAATGTTGCCAGGAGGTGTCCCAGGTATCCAAGATATTAAAATTAGTTGCCAGCAGGTTGCTGGCAGTTTTATGTGGAGGCTTTCTTGACTTCAATCGACAACGAGTGTGGTCACCGTAATATTCGTGCAAGGGTAACGTGATGTTGTTGGTTACCTTTTTATGTTCATGCATGAGAGCATGCGAGCGTCTGAGTGCAGGTGGAGCGATATTGTTTAGCACAGGGAGCCAAGGTAAAGGGGTGGATCTGATAGTACCACTTGTAGTACGCATCGTGTGCATACTAATGCACACCTTTAGATTATTGTTAGTATACAAAAAATTTTAATTTGTTTTAATTCAATTTAATTTAATTTAATTTAGTTGTAGAAAAATTCTTTTAAGCTGTTCTTGTAATGGTCTTAATTTATTTAAATGGTTTGTTTGTATAAAATTTTATAATTTTACTTTTATCGAAAAGACGCAAACTTAATGGTGTTTTATATGTATAATAACTGAAATGCTAAGAAACTAAAAAAAATTGCTATTTATGTAAGCTTATATTGATTTTAATATTTTGTAACATTTATAAATTCTATTCTCATTTCGATTAATAGTGCACTGAAGAGAAGGTCACAAAACCTCGAAATATTTGCAATAAATTAACAGAATAAGCAATTAATGATCTATCGCTTGGTGTTTTCTTTGGTTTTATTTATTTCAACACAAATAGAGGAAAAGAAAACACAGGACAGTATACATATATACATTACAGATCAGTTTTATGATATATTTTCACAAATTTATATCATAAACAAAAACCCTTACGCACACAGGTATATCTTATTGGTAGACTTAATGGTTAGACTTATCACTTAATTGATAGAGTTAATTAGATGACTATTTATCATGGAAAAAAAAAATTTGAGTAGTGAAAATCCTACGTCTACGTCAACGTCGTGCTACCTGAGTGACGCTAACAGAACTAGGATCTGTAAAGTGGCCTAGGTCATAAACACCGAGTCTAGGACGACAAAACTTTGAGGGTGTTAAAATTTTAAAGTCTGCATGTAAATAATGCGAACGATTTAAATAAAAAAATTCATTAAATTTAATTTTGCTCTGCAAACTATTTTAAGTAATTTTTAAATAATTCAAAATAATTAATTATTATTATTAAATTATTTTGCAACAAATTTTAAAAATATTTTTGAAGCATATTTATATATATTATATCTACTAGAAAAACAAACTAATCAAACTTTACATTTTTAATTTAAATATATATAGCACATATAAATTTTTGTAAAAATATTATAAATTTAAAAAAATATTACTTTGAAAACCCACAAATCGTTTGTAAAAACAAATTTCTGTTTGAATTTAATAAAAAAAATATAGTTCTTGCAACAAATTTTATGTTGTTTATGGTATGCTAATTTTAAGAAATTTTCGTTTGTTCAGATGGCGGTGAACGTTTGCTTTGAATGTTTACCTACATCCTTTAAGTCAAAGATTTGACCATTTAACATGTCAAATGTCCTGCTACATGATAGAACGATTGTTTGATTCAATACATTTAATAATACATTTAAGCGGTCGTCAAGTAAATTTTAATAAGTACTTTAATGAAGTGATAGATTAAAACATTTAGTTGCACAATAGAAGATGATTCAGGTATTAAATTGCTGTTGCTGTGATTAGTCTAGTGATTACTTTTAGGTTCCTAGTTACTAGTAGTTTTCTTAATATTATTGTTATTTAAGGGGGCTAGTCACTGTAATGAAACACAAAAAAAATTAATATTTTTATTGTATTTTAGAGATTAATTCTTCTATTCAAATTTTCAATACCATATTGTTAATTTTATTTTGTAAAACGATTTGGGTGCTCTTTGGTCGTCTTCTAAACTGAGTAGTCAACGACTATACAATTTGCGTTGTTTGCCCATACAATTTGCGTTGAGTAAATTGTTGCTATTTTTGTTTATTTAACAAACATTATAATTTAACTAAACTTGTAAAATAAATGGTATAAAATATTTATATTACAAAGTTTTCGTTAATGTTAACAACATCACAGCTATTAACAAAAATAAATAGTGAACAATATTACAAATTTCATAACAAAAGCCATTTAAAAAGAAACTCTCTTTGAATTGTGTCAAACTGACGACAATATTCCGAATGTATTCAAATGCCAACATTGGACGCATAACTTCGGCCAATCTATGTGTCTAACCATCAAGCTTCCAACGTAAGAAAATGTTTATTGCAATTTGCATCCTGTAGAATAGTCATGATCTTTAAAAGGTAATATACAAGTGTAACTGTCGTTCGATCATATACAGATTTGTTGGTATGGATACCGATCATCTGCTTATTTTCTTTAATTACAAATACAAGTTGTCATCTACATTCAATCATTCAATATAAAAATAAAGAACCCTGCTCTAGATATTTCGTGGTATTAAAACATTCAGAAATGGTGAATAAATATTAGTAAATAATAAATATTGACTTGCAACTGAGAAGACCGTGATAGCCGTCAAGAGTTCCCATTAAACATACAAAAATAGTGGAAACTCTTCAATCAACCATTACATCCACAGCATAAAACACAGTCAGAAAACGAATGCTCCCATCGAATGATTACATAACCATTGCTGCCAAAGCGTTGAAAAAAACCTAAACAAACCGAAAAATGGCTAATCAACAGCTGTAGAAAAAGTTCTCTCAGAACTAATTAAAAACGAAACAGTTTTTGTTTTACTGATATAATGTAAGATCTTATTCTTGCAATCTGAGACCAAGAAAAATAACTACTACTGAATTTGGTTCAATTATGAAATTTAAACAAATTCCTTGCTAATTTAAATTGAATGAATTGAAAAAAAAACAAAAACTTTTTTTCTAATGAATGAAATGTATTTATTCTAAAATAATAAAATCAAAGATTTCTTTTCTTTTCAATTTAAAGTTTGTTGTTGTATCTGAAACAAAACAAAAATAAAATTTTTTATTTTTGTCCTTTTAAATTATCCATCCTAAATGAAAAAGATACACAAATCTAAAAATAATAATAACCATCAATTTTTATTTTAACTCACGCACGCATGGGCAAACAAATTTCTTTTGTTTTATACCTAGATAATTTGGTTGCCAAAAAAGATACAAAAAAATAATATTATTATTTTCCTTTAATATTTTTATTTTTTCCCCTCCATATTAAATTTTACAAAGTTTAATATTGTCATGTAAGAAAGAAATAGATAGGAAATATTTTGAATACACTCTACCCATTCTAAAGTTTTTGTAAAGTAAAAAAAACATTTATTAAATTTAGTTGCACATTTGATGTGGGAGAGAAAAGTATCTAGTATGTTGTCTATGGTATAGTAATAGACGAAGTTATTTTCACTGGTCGTGCTCAATCACTATCGCTATTGCACAATTATTTGGCAGCCTTCAACAACAAAATCTATTATAAATGATCTTCAAGTTCTTCAAAACAAGTCGGTCAAAACAATAAAAATGTTGCCAAGATTGACACCTACCATAAAGCTGTATAATAAGGAACTATTACCGATTGAAACAATGTCTCATTATCAACAATTGCTATTTATACACAAAATTCAACTAAATATTACAAAGTGTAATTTGATTTGATTTGAATCTCCGAGATGTGCACCCATACCCTACTAGAAGACGCTCAAATCTTTACGTACCCGTGGTTAGATCTAATAGAGGCGCAAGTAATATATTTTTTATGGGAGTCATATCCTATAACAAATTGCCATCTTCACTTAAAAATACATTATTAATATCTAAATTTAAGACTTCTGTGAAAGAATTAGTTTTTAATGAATGGGTGAGGACACAGAGATATCGCATTCAGAATTAGTCATTAAAAAAAAAAAATTTGGGATGAGAAGATACTTCAATTCAGTATAATTTAATGTAATTGATTCAAGTTTGAATTTACATTAATTTTAATAAAGGAAGTAAATAAAGTTATTTAATTTAATTCAAGAAATTCAAGCTTGGATGTAGATGAGATATTTTAATAAAGAATTAGCTTAAGTCATTTTGGACACATATTTTATAACGCAAATTAAATATTATCCAATACAAGTTGTCAATCTTTTAGGATAAAAATAAATAATTAAATAAAAAAAAAACTCATTGTAAATAAAATTCAATTTTTTGCAAATCAAATTGAATAGCAAAAAAATGAATTTTTCTACTTCAAGCTACGAAAATGTCATTTTAATATATAGTAAAATCTCTATCTACCAAATTTTTTAAAAATTATCTTTAAATTTACATATTACTACAATTAAGCATTTTTCATGTTTAACATAATATGTTACTGTAATTTACCCCATAAAAACATAATTTTACACATTATTAAAGTTTTTGTAAATTATAAAAGTTTATTCTGTTTTATTTGCTAGAAATATTGAAAGTATAATCAATTTTATTTTATTATTTATGGAATCATCTATAAACTGTTCAGCCACTTCTGTTCTGGCAGATGCAGGAGCTTTAATTTAATTGAAATTAAAAAACATGGTGGATGGAAATCCAGTACTGTGGTAATAAAAGATGGTAATAAAATATTTCAATCCCTTGAAAGTACTGCGATATTGACAGAAACAGAAACAGTAAAAAATCCAATCTCAAATATTCAATCAAAATATTCAATCCCTTGAAAATGCTGCGATATTGACAGAAATAAACACAGTAACTGAAACAGAAACAGTAAATCAAATCCAATCTCAAATATTCAATCCTTTAAACAATACATCAGTTTCCCACATGAATATGCCATCTACATCATCGATGAAACCAACCACTACTACTAATCATTATATTTTCACTTTCAATATTTCTAACAAATAAAACAGAATAAACTTTTATAATTTACAAAAACTTTAATAATGAGTGTGTTTTTTTCCATATCGGATAAATCTAAAAATATCTGTAATATCTGTAAAAGTTTTCAGAGAAAATAAATGATCTGAGATATAACCGAGAATGAAAAAAAACACGGAACAGATATATCCGAGAATGCAAAAAAACAGATAATTTTTGTGACGTTTAAAATATCTCAATTCTCAATGTGTAAACTTAAATTTATATGTTTTATTTTTGTCTCTCTTTTTCTCAGAGTTCCGGGATTCTAGGTCATAAAATTTTATATGTTTTATTTTATTTTGAAACACTATATAAAATTTTTGACCTAGAACCCGGAACTCTGAGAAAAAATGAGACAAAAATAAAACATTAAAATAAACAGGTCGATAAAGACAAAAGCTCTTTTTTAAAGAAAAACTTAAATTTATATTTTCGAACTATTCATATTATCTTCCATCTGTAGGCGAACACTATTATTGTAATGGCATACAATAATAACATTATTTTACACTGATAAAAATTATATGTAAATACAATATTGCTATTTTGGTTTCCACTGTCAAAGTTAGCTCTTGTAAGTTTTTAGTAGATGAATTTGTAAATATTATCATTTATATTTACAAGCGTAGAAAAAATAGCGTTTTCTACGCGTGGCAAAAACCTTTTTGCGTTCCTGAACTTATTCCACTCAACGCTATCGCGTCTCGTGGACAAACCGTCCAGTCACGCAAAAAGAGACATTTTCACCACTTGTTGAAAATTCTACTATTGATTTGCAAAATGTTGAATTTGATTTGCAATATGTTGAATTTGGACTGCAAAACCGGTACAACAACGTGTAAATATCATTTATCTATATAAATTATATATACATTTACTTTATAATACATATAACAAATATTGTTGCATATAAATATCTGTTTATTAAGCTTGTGATTAATTATACTTTTATCGTTCAATAAAGATCAATCTTGTTTTATTTACAAAACCTTTGGATTTCGAAACGCTGCACAATCCTTCCAACAGTTTATGGATTCCCTTCTCCGAAACCTAAATTTCTGTTTCATCTACCCAGATGACCTCTCAATTGCTTCTGAAACCTTTGAGGAACACCTTAAACATCTTAGAACTGTCTTTGAGCGTCTTTCTGATGCTGGTCTCATTATCAACGGACATCAATCCATTGATTCAACTGGAATCAAACCTACTGCCGAACTTGTCGATGATTTTAATCATTACGAAACGTTTATACAACTCAGCTGTCTTCTTAAAAAGAATAATTTCTACCGTCGATTCATTCCTCATGCTGGTAGCAATCAAGCTATTCTTAACGATTTTCTCAAAGGTTCCAAAAAAATGACAATCGCGTCGTTCAATGTTCCGACGACGCCATTAAAAGCTTCGATCTCTGTAAGCGGCAACTTTGTGAAAAAAAATTCTTTCTTGCACCCCTCACACTTTGTCCAACTTTCTGTAATGGTCGACTTTACAAAACTATATTTACGTTCCAGGAAATCTTTTGTTACTCCATATAGACTAAATTTTCAATCAAGCCCCTTGTTCTATGGTGTCCCGCTATACTAATAGAAAAATCTGGTCACCTCATTTTAAGCATTACTATATACTCAAAATGTTTGTTCAAACACGATGTTTGTCTTGTCAACCATACTTGCAGATATTTGCACTTCTTTAACTAATTCACTTCAAGGAGGATTGATCAAAACAAGTTTACCAATTCTCTCTTTATATAAAACATCTAAAATTGATTTTAAAATCTACAACTAACTAACGTGAAATAAAAGCTTAATTTAAGTTTGTAAAACTAAATATGTTAACAACGCTTGAACTGGGCTGACGAAAACTGGTTTACCATTATTATCACATTTAAGGTTAACAAGAAGTTACTTAAAAAAATTTATGTTAATCACGTCTTATTCAATCCTAATACAAACAATATAAATTAAAAGCTATAAAATCTAACAAAAATTTTAACTTAGGACCAGTAAAGAATATGCATTTAAATTAATATGTTAGTTTAAGTAATTAAGTTTTAGTGAAATGTGTTTAGTGAGTTTAGTGTACATAACCATTATATTATTTACATTATGGATAATTTATCGTATAAAAAATCGAAAAATTTTCGAATATATCAAAAATTGCTCAGAATTTGAAAATTATCCTATAATCGGAAGTGCTCATTTGTTTGTTGGAAAATCATCATCTGGTGAGTAACAATAGTCTTGGTTTTCTGTAGTTAATTGAAAACAATTCCACAAATTTGTCAAAATAGTTAATTGATACAATTAAAAAAAATCCATTTCTATTGTATATATGATGATGATGATGATGTTCAAACATATTGATTTCATGTTAATTTAATTTTGGTAATTTTGAACAAACAGTATTTGTTTGTGAATTTTTTTTATTAAATCTGTATTCATGGTGTCAGTATTTATAATTCTCGTTATAACAAGACCGGCTTTGCTCGGGTTCTCCTAAAAACTGCTGCACGCTCAAAATAGTACATTATGATGCAAGGACGTGGCTTAAGATTTTGGACGTACTTGGAGTTTGCATGATATAATTTTATAATATATAATATAATATACAGTTTATATAATATAATATAAATATAATACAGTTTTATATAATATAATATAATATACAGGCACGTACTACCTATTTTTTTTAACTTTTAAAATTATTTTTTAAAATATTTTAAATTTAATTTATTTTTAAATATTTTAGTTGACAAGGGGTTATAAAAAAATTCAAGTTTTTGTTTGATAAATTATTTTATAGTAATAATATAATATAATAATATATAATAATAAATATTAATACTAATAATAATAATTTTTTTAATAATAATTTTATAAATATTATTATTAAATATTATTATTATTATTATTATAAATATTATTATAATATTATAATATTTTAATATTTTAATATTATAATATTATAATATTATAATATTATAATATTATAATATTATAATATTATAATATTTTAATATTATAATATTATAATATTATAATATTATAATATTATAATATTATAATATTATAATATTATAATATTATAATATTATAATATTATAATATTATAATATTATAATATTATAATATTATAATATTATAATATTATAATATTATAATATTATAATATTATAATATTATAATATTATAATATTATAATATTATAATATTACAATATTATAATATTATAATATTATAATATTATAAATATTATTATTATTATATAATAATAACCGGGTAAGAAAACTCCGGGAGATGATATTAAAAATCAAGTTATTATAAGTCCCCGGCATGTCAGGGAATTTTTTTAATACCATAATAATGATCAGTGACCCCAAAAACACCCGAGTAATGATTTTTAATGATTTTGATAAAAAATTAACGAAACTCCAGTAGATGATCTACATAATCGGGTCGATATGATCCCCAGGTATGTCGGGTGAAGTTTAAACATCATATTCGTGATCAGCGACCCCAAAAACCCTCGAGTAATGATTTTTAATGGTATTCATAATCCATGATCTACATTATCGGGTCGTTGATATCCCCAGGTGCATTAGGTGAATTTTTAAACATCATATTCGTAATCAGCGACCTCGAAAACCCCCGAGTAAAGATTTTTAATGCTTTTGATAAGAAATTTAAAGAAAACTCCAGGAGATGATCTTCATAATCGGGTCGCTATGATCCCCAGGTATGTCAGGTACATTTTTAAATATCATAATGATGATCAGCGATCCCGAAAACCCCCCAATAACAAGTATTGGATCTTTTGTATAGAAAATTTTGACAAAAGTCAAGGAGAAGCTGTATAGTAAGCTCGTCCTGACCTCCAGGTCTACAGTATGACTTTTTAGACATCATATTCGTGATCAGCGACCCCGAAAACCCCTGGGTAATGAATTTGGGCTCGTTTCGGCTATTATTTACCGAATTAAATTTTTTTTTTTATTATTCTAAAAAATGCACTTACAAAAATGAATTTTTTAGCTTCAGAAATGCAATAAAGCCGATCTGGGTTTGCAAAACACCAAACAAATTTTATAATTGACTCTCTGAATCGAATGCAAAAAACCGCATTCAAATCCGTTTAACTATACAGGTTTTCGCAAGTAAGTACCCGGGAAAAAATACAGAGATCTGAAGAGATCTTATCAGATCTGCGTTGATCTTCATTTTGGAACATACCTATAACGATCTGCGCAGATCTCCTTAGATCAAAACAGATCTGTATAGATATGTTCCAAAATGCAGATCTTCTTGGATCTACGCAGATCTTTTTGATACATTTAGATCTGCGTCGATATATCAAGATCTTATTTGATCTAACAAGATCTCATTTATTAAAAATAAAATTTTTAAAAAAAATAGAACCGACTTCAGAAAAAACAAAAGAGGCACAAAAAAGTGGAAAATAACTCAACTATGGCTTTTAGAGACAAAAATACAGCTAATTTTTGATTAATTTAATTTAATTGCTCCTTACTAGAGACGAAAAAATTACGCTTTTAAACAAAATTATTATATTATAAAAGTATATTTTATTATAATTACTATAGTTGTTATGGTAGTTATTATATTTTGAAAGTTATTTGTAGCACAAAATTGTTGGAAATCGGTGCCTCGTCGGAAACATATTAGTCGGTTTTTCGTCGATGTGGCACCGACTTTCAACAGTATTGTACTACATATAACTTTCATATATAATACAAATAACCTCTCGGAATAAACCCAAATAGAATACAATTTAAATCATCCAAATCGAACGAGCCGTTTTTGAGAAATCAGTGAACATACATAAAAAAATCCCACAAGGAAATACAGAACCTCCTTCTTTTTTGAAGTCGGTTAATAAAATACACGTACCAATATTTAAAAAAAAATTTTTTTTTGATATAATTTGAAGTAATAATTAAACTAGAAACACTGTAGTAAATACTATAGTTTTTGTGTTTTCTCACATATTTGCTACCCCAATTTCGTTTTTTAAAATGGAGGATGGAAATTTGGTTTAGAAAAAAAGGTAACCTTTTCCGATAAAAATTCTCCTATTGTCAAATGTCGAGTTCTGAAACCCAAACATGCCAAAATGTCAATTGTCAGACTCCAACACAAGTTGGTGGACTCGTCGAGGACAGGCGCCTCATGAAGTATAAAATATGATATAATCCTTAAATGAAACCGGCGAGGGCCTACTGACTAATCGTTTAGAATGTAAAAATAAAAGCAAATAATATAAAATTAAATCAAAACTTGCAGTCACTAATACAGCTTTTTTTCCAGCCAATTCCCAAATTCTTCCTATTAAGATTCCCTTTCTCGAACAAAATCCTTTTGTACCAAACCAGTTATTCCTCAATTCCTTATCCAAACTAATTATTCTTCCTCAAATTACCTTTCTCAAACAAAATCTTCTTGTACAATTCTTTTCCCAAGCCAGTTATTCCTCTACAATTCTTTTTCAAATCAATTCTTCCTTCTCAAATTCCCTTTCTCAAACAAAATCTTCTTAAGCAATTCCTTTTTTAAATAACCGTTAGTTTATTATTTATTTCACCGTTATTAATCTAGTCACATAAAACATATAATTCAATGATTTTTATATTGATTTTCAGTTAGATGATGGTTTATTAGAACTCTTTTCATTTAAAACAAAATCAACTTCTTAAGAGCACCATTAGATTAATACAGAATACCAATTTTTATAAATGCAATAATTGCTCTTAACTATAAAATTGGACATTTAATTAATTTTTCTTTAATAAACTTTTTGTTTATACAGCTATGGATTTATGAACAAAATTCAACTCTGATGACATTGAAAATTAAAAACGATCTAAAACTACGTCCATTCCAATTTTTTTTTCCTGTCGTTTTATCTTCGTTAATTCACGAGTTTCGTTTAATATATATAATAACAACCGGTGGTACTTTAAATGTAATACATGTAACACATTTTTACTAAAAATTATTGTAATATGTTTCTTAATTGATTACGCATTATTACAATTATTAATTAAATATTAATTAATTACGTAAATATGCAACGATATATAATCGTCACATGCTATAATATAATACTGTTAAGTTGTTAGAAAATTGGCAGAGATCTCTTTAGATCTGAACAATATTTTTGTAAACTTTTTTTTCTATTTTCACATTTTTGCAGATCTGAAGATATCTCTGTAAATCGTGGTAGATCTTCAAAGATCGAAGATAAAAAATATGGAGGGGCTGAAAACTCACAGCTCTGAGATATCAAGACTTCGGTCTGGATTAAGGATTTTGATATAGTTTTCGGCAAAAAACTTTTATGAGGACATGGTTTTTAGTTTTGGGCAGCGATGTATATCAAACATAACTCTTTATTAAAGTATTTTTTATCTCTGTTTAAAAATTTATTACAAAACTAACACGAAACATCAATACGTTGCCGGAAAATTATAATCAAAATTCCAAAAATATTGTTAAATTAAATAAAATCAAACTTTTTCAAAATTCCAAAAATTATAATAAAATCAAAAATTTAAAATTTTTCAAAATTCTAAAAATATTCCAAAAATTCTTACAAAATCAAAAATTAAAACTTTTTCCAAAATTCTAAAAATATTGCAAAAATTATTACAAAATCAAAAATACAAACTTTTTCAAAATTCCAAAAATATTTCAAAAACTATAACAAATTCAAAAATTTCCATGTCCAATTTCATTTTAAATTACATTTACGTCATAAAAACGGCTACATTTTTTTTCCCAAAAAATTGGCTAAAAAATTAAATGAAATCATTTTTTGACACACTTGACATTATTTTTTGACAAACTTATAATGCCATAATTCTCTATAATAATAATAAAATATCATGTCATACGAACTATTAATTTTATTTTTTTCTAAAAAAATTGGGTAAAAAATAAATAAAAACCTTTCTTTTGACACACTTGACAACATTTTTTGTCAAACTTATAATGCCATAATTCTCAATAATAATAATAAAATTTCATTTCAAACAAACAATTTTATTTTTTTCTAAAAATTGGGTAAAAAACTAAATAAAAATCTTTCTTTTGACACACTTGACAACATTTTTTGACAAACTTATAATGCAATAATCTAGATTTTGGTCTCACATACCAATCCCAACCATCAAGATTTCTCCAAATTCAATGTTCCTACTCGTAATCACTTAAAATGATCGTTTTTTAAGCAAAAAATATGCAAATTTCCTTGTTTTGACACACTTGACGATTTTTTTGACACACTTTCGGTACAGTTATCAAACACATCGTCCTTTCGGCTCTTCCCATTGAGTAAACCTATTTTTAGAAAAAAATTTTAAAATCCGTCTAGCGGTTTTCTGGATTTTGTCGGTTGTGACGGCCGGACGGACGGCCGGACGACCGACAGACAGACACACATTTTTTTTTTGCTTTTTTAGAATCAGTAGGTCCTAAAACGTCGAGAAATGCCAAAAAAAAGTGGGGATAAGAATTTCACTTTGAGCTCATGAATGTAATACTTAGGTCTTTCAGACCGAAGTAACTAGTGTTTGAGCTTTGCAGATCTGAAAATATCTTTGTACATCTTGGTAGAACATTAAAGATCAAACGAAAATTTTTACATTGATCTTTAAAGATCTATCAAGATTTGAAGAGATCTTTTCAGATATTTATAGATCTTCAAAGATCAAACGCTAATTTTTTTCTTTAATCTTTGAAGATCTACCTTGATCTAAAGAGATCTCTTCAGATCTGCAAAGATCAAACTTTCATTTTTTTGACTCAAAACAAAGATCTCATTAGATCTAGTTTGATCAAAAGAGATCTAATCAGATCTTTTTAGATCTCTCCATTTTTCCCCGGTTACATAATTTGTACGCTAATACCCCTACGCTTGTACCCCTCGTCTATATTATTATGGAAAAAACATACAAATAAAGTTGATATTAATATTTGGAAGAGAATAAATAAATTTTACTCAATTTCTATGTCTATTTATTTGTTTGGTATTTTGAAAATGAAATAACTAATGAGCATTGAGAAACCAAAAAAATCATAAAAAAACAAATTTTTTTCGCAACAGAAATTCAATTCAATTTATTAATAGTAGCCTTTACTTTTTTTACTATTCGAGAGAGTGACATGCACATTAGTTTGAATTTATTGTTTTTTTATATAGTCAGAGCGAAAATGTTTTAATTTTTTTTATAAAATACAGTCAACTTATTTATGAAATTCAATAAAAAAATTTATTTCAGAGTGCAATATAATCAATAAATTGTACATAAGTTCCGCAGCATTCACGCAACAGAATAAAACTAACAGATGTTTATTTTATTCAATCAAAAGTTAACCTATAGTTATAGTGGCCGGAAAGATAAAACAATTTATTTGATTGTTTTGAACTCGCAAATAAATTTTGTTTAATGTATTTAATAAATAATTTGACTGTATTTTATACAAAATCAATAAATCATTTTAGCTCTGATTATGTAAAAAACGATAAACTCAAACTAATGCGCATCTTCTTTTCTCGAATATTAAAAAAGGCTATTATGAATAAATTGAATTAAATTTCCAGTTGGAAAAAAAAGTTTAATAATTTTTTTAGGTTTCTCAATTCTCATTAGTATTAGTAAATAGCACTTTGATGTCTTTCATTGTAAGTCATTCCATTTTCAAAATACCAAAAAGCTAAATAAGTATCGAAATTGAATAATTTTTTTTTAATTGTTTGGGTTAATTAAGAGAAGGGTTGATAAAGGGGGTTAATAAAGAAAATTTATTTAATTTCGATACATATTTAGTTGTTTGGTATTTTGAATACAAAAAAAAATTAATTTAATATTTTGTTTTATCCGTTTTACTTGTTTTTCCATAAATTTTAAAATAATTCAATTTAAATTCTGTCGGAAAAATAAAACGTTGTATTGGCTTCGTGTTTAATGAATTTTATTCTATCGCAAATTTGCATTGCTCGCATTGTAAACTTTTGCTCGAAAAATAAAATATAGCATTAAAGTCTTACACAATAAATTACTATTATTTCAAATTAGGAGTAAGAACGATATATTTTTTTATTTTACTCCTATATTTGAGTATGTTATATTTTTTATCTTATTCGCTCTGAAAGATCGAATTAAGATTTTTGAGATCAATTAAATTTAAGTAAGTAAAGAAGTATTTGGATTTTTTTCAATTCAAAGGTATGGTTGGTATTTTTGAACAACTTCGTTTTTTATCATGATGAAATTTTGCCCAGACATGATATTGCATCGAAAACTATTTTTTCTACTCCTATCACAGTAAATTATAAATTACATCACACTATCCATGACACGTAAATTGATTATTTCAAATAGCGTGCGGTAAGTAAAAAAAAGCGTGCGGTAATGGATTTTCATATATATATTACCGCACGCTTTTAATAAAAAGAAAAATTTTTATTTAAAGAAAAATTTGATTTTTAAAAATTAAATATTTCAATTCATTTTGACACAGAATAATGCAAAGCCTACCACAATTTGTAAACTATTTGCATTTAATTTATAATTAGTAGTTCATTTTTTCAAGTAATTATATGCATTTGGGCATTAAAACAAAGTCGTAGAAAAAGTATATAACAAATCTCGAGTTGTAAAGCATTTTCCATGCTCGTGAAGATACTGCACTCGACGCTACGCGTCTCGTGCGCAAAATTTCCCCTCGCATGTAAAATGCTATTTACAACTCTAGATATGTAATATACTATTTTGCAATTCCAAATCACAATTCAACGTATTTCGATACTGTCGGCAGTATCAAAAAGTGAGATATTTCCGCACTGTTTTATTTTTCCGCACTGTTTCATAGAAAACTGTCTCAATGCTAAGTTGATAATAGAAATGTTTACTTATATTTTAATATGAATGTTGATTGTAAAAAATTTGGTTGCAGAATAATTTTGTTTAATAGCGTTTTCGGAATTGCAAAAAACGTTGTGTGCAACTCGTTGCACAAATTGATTTTTTCCGCACTTGTCGTATATTTGTCCAACTCGGCTTCGCAACTCGTTGGACGAAATTACGACGCGTGCGGAAAAAATCAACTTTGTGCAACTAGATACACTAAGTATTATTCCAATACACTTGAAAAAACAATATCATGATGAAAAATATCATAGTGGAAAACGGGTAAAGGTTGGTTGCTGATCTAATATGGCCGGGCATGTTTAGTACAATTTGTCTAGCACCATATCAGAAAGAACGGAATTTGGTCAATAAGTTTGATAAAAATAAATAAATGATAGTGTGGGATCTGTTTGGCTGTTTGGATTAAACAACTGATGAGTAAATTGGGGAAAAATAATATAATTAAGGCATGATGCATCCGATTTCATGTAAGCACTGTTGGTGGCCATATTTAAAGAAATATAGCTATGTTTTTCGAATTTTTTCACACGTGAAATAGTATATTACATACCTAGTGCTGTAAATAGCATTTTACATGCGAGTGAAAATATTGCGCACGAGACGCGTAGCAGCGAGTGCAGTACCTTCGCGAGCATGGAAAATGGTTTGCAGCTCGAGGTTTGCTATATACTTTTTCTACGACTTTGTTTTAATGCCCAAATGCATATAATTACTTGAAAAAATGAACTACTAATTATAAATTAAATGCAAATAGTTTACAAATTGTGGTAGGCTTTGCATTATTCTGTGTCAAAATGAATTGAAATATTTAATTTTTAAAAATCAAATTTTTCTTTAATTAAAAATTTTTCTTTTTATTAAAAGTATTCGGTAATATATATATGAAAATCCATTACCGCACGCTTTTTTTACTTACCGCACGCTTTTTGAAATAATCAATTTACATGTCATGGATAGTGTGATGTAATTTATAATTTACTGTGATAGGAGTAGAAAAAGATTATTCCAATTCGTTACAGACGAAGACCAGGATTGTCCATCTACAATTGATTCGGTCAGAAAAAATATGTATGTTTTTCAATGTGTTTGTAAACTTCATTTAGGTTGGAAATAACACCAAGATAATTTATATTAGTGAATTTAATATTATGCTACTGGTTAACCTTGTTATCACTTGCTTGAGACAGAAACATACCATTTGACATCGTATAATGATCAAAATTTCAACAAGCGAAATAAAAAAATCAGGGTCTGTTACTGATAAAATTAACAAACAATTCTAGAAAAACTAACCAAGCAAATTTATTATTTTTTCTACGATAGTGTGAGAACTCCATGTTTTCAGTTGTGATTTTGGTGTGAAAAATGTTACTTTATCACACTATGTGACTTTCACACTTTTCAGCCATCTTGTTGCTTCAGTATCGAAATACTTGCACTTGAATCAGCTAATAAGGCTGCTACGATGGTCTAAAGCAGTGGCCTGCAAAAGGCAGACACATCTCACAATTTAAAAAAGGAAAGGAAGCTATTGTTAGATCTTAGGAAAAGAACCAAATGAATTTATACCAACTACTTGCTTTACGCATTTGTCTTTTCTGTAAGCAAGAAAAAATCTTAGATTGTCTATGTTTGAAGGATGCAAATTGAAGTTTTTCCTGATAGTTTCAACAAAATTTATTTAGTCCATATTTCCTAACGTATAATGGTAAATTCTCGGAAAATTTATTTTTGATTATGCTATATTGAATTGATATACTGATCCTCGATCTATTATATTATAATTCCAATTTTCTGCCTTGTCAATATTTTCGACTTTCTTGGCTTGTAACCCCCAGACTTCCTTTTCAGAAATGCTAACATGCTGTTATACTTGCTTATGTTGATCTTATGTTTTTAGGGACAGCATTGTCTGCAACATTGAATAATGGCTCCAGAGTGGTTTCAGCCCAATTGTCTGCATCTATGGACCAGATGCTGAGTCCTCCCATACCTCTTTAGGAACCCCTGCTCTAAAATGCAAAGGTAAAAGAAAACTAAATCTAACATCGATGCTGGAGGCAAACCAGCTCCAGCCCCCAGATTTTCCCTCTTCACAAACCACTAACGTAACGCGATGATGGATCGTCGAAAGACAAATAAAATTGTGAAGGGATGTTGGTGTTGAGTGTTGAGATTTGACTACCACTCCACTCTAATAGAAAACTGCTTAGCGCTGGAGAATGGCATTTGACTGTCACTACGTTGACCCCAGTGTCATCCTCCTTAGCCAAACACTCCTCCGTAGCCGATCTCGGCAGGTAAAAATAAAATGTATATATGAAATAATAAAAGGTAAGAAGAAGACAACGACTACTCCCTCATTCTACCGAATATGAGTGTGAAGCCGCTGCCTCCATCCGTTCGAAATATTTTCGGGCTAAAGTCATGGCTACCCTTTCAGCCCTCTTCTTTTCATTACTTCTTTGCCTTTCCACTAGCATCTTCCTGCGTTTACTTTTCATCTTAGGTTTAGGTTCAGGCACGTCCAGACCCTCTGGTCATCTCTGATGACCAGACTCAGAGAAACTACTAGCTGGTTTGCCAGACGTTGGCCCAACTCCGATTCGATTGACACCTCTAGCTCCTCCTACACTGGTGGAACACCAGGTTCTCTCAGTGCTTGAGCAGATCGATATGTCTCCCGCACAGGACTGGTCAACGTCCTACGCTCTTCATCCGTGATGGAAGGTTCACACCTTTGCTCGACTATGCTGCGGTGTTAGACACTGATGTTTGTTCCGGTATTGCACAAACATTTCAATTTAAAAAAGAAAATAATTCCCAACACAGAAATCCCAAAATAATACCGAAAATATTTAAAAATCGTCAACCAAATCACAATATCAAGATATCCAAAAAGTCAAAATAAAAAAAAAAGACCAAGCGGCACGTATATCCGCTAGAAATAGGTAGATTTCGAGATCAGACAGTTTTGTGTGCCAGTAGCATCTGATGTATCAGATTAGTTTAAACAACACAAACTCATTTAAAACAGATATCGAACAAATTTTAAAAAGAAAATTAGCTACATATAAGCAAAACTATATCTATCCAATTTTGCAACAAACAAATATCAAATCTACCACAGAACATGTGTGTGACAATTTATGACACAAACCTACGCTATATCATATGTCGTCCAATTACTGCAAAATATCAAAATAATTTATTTCTAAGAAAAAAAATTAATTTCTTCTATTCAAACCTTTTTATTTTTTTTTTCATTGACTGTTATAAGGTTTTTGGAAATTGTAGTTATGGATTGTTGCAAACTTTTTTGTTGAAGCCAACAAGTCAAAAACCTCTAAGTGCAGAGGTTTATATTTATAAGAAACGGATTAAAATGTTTCTACAGATTCTAAATTTATGAAGTTTTTAAAAATATTAGTATCCAAACGGCCGTTATAACGGATCAAAACAACGAATTTTTTTTCTAGTATAAAGCTTTTAGTTATTTAATCATGTGTCAGATTTTTCTGATTTGTCTCACACATGTCTACGGCAGGTTTTTTGATCTGGCTCCACAAATGCGACCGTGAGAGTGCCGGTTGATTCAAACGCATTTTGTGTTTTACAAGCTTTTTTGTTGGAGCCGCTCACTCAGAAACCTCCAACTGCAGAGGTGTTCTTTTTAAAGAAACTGATTAAAAAGGTTTCAAAGATTCTAAATTTATGAAGTTTTTAAAAATATTAGAATTTAAACGGCCGTTATAACGGATCTAAAAACCAGAGTTTTTTTCTAGTATAAAGCCTCTAGTTTCTTAACCATGTGTCGGATTTGACTGATTTACGAACTTGTCCAAGATATTAATAAAACGCACGTTTTTAGAAAAGGTTTTTGATCTGGCCTTACAAATGCGACCGTGAGAGTGCAAGTTGTTTCAAAAAAAAATTTGTTTTGCAAACTTTTTTGTTGGAGCCGCTCACTCAGAAACCTCTAACTGCAGAGGTCTATTTTTAAAACAAATTGATAAAAAAGATTCCAAAATTTCTAAACTTGTTAGCTTTTTTAAAATATTAGTATCCAAACGGCCATGACGGTTTTAAAAAATCAATTTTTTTTTAGAAAAAAGGCTCTGGTTCCTTAACAACGTGTCGGATTTTGCTGATTCACGAACTCGTCTGAGATGTTAATAGAACACACATGTGCAGAAAAATTTTTTGATCTACCTCAATAAATGCGACCGTGGTCGTTTTCGTTATATCTCATACCGTTTATATATATATATATATATATATATATATATATATATATATATATATATATATATATATATATATATATATATATATATATATATATATATATATATATATATATATATATATATATATATATATATATATATATATATATATATATATATATATACATATATATATATATATATATATATATATATATATATATATATATATATATATATATATATATATATATATATATATATATATATATATATATATATATATATATATATATATATATATATATATATATATATATATATAAAATTTTTTTTTTGTTTCTTTCGTCTCCGCTTATCATATATAGTCGTTTGGCACAAAAATTTTTCAGAAATTCCGAGATGAAGCCCATTGCAATAGGTAGATTTTTATATGAAATCTACCTAATAACAAATCAAAATAATCGCAAAAGAGTTTCACATTAATAAATATTTAAAATATAAGGGTACGTTTAGCCGTTATATCTACCGTTTTTGTGCCGGCTCTAAATTGTTATAAACCGTTTATTAAGCGTTCATCATCAAGCTCTTAGTTTAAAAAAACTAAACAGCCATATTTAGCCTTATTGGTTTTAATTTAACATTATCTATCATAAACAACTATTTATATCTTTTTGATTTTGATATTTTATTACCATTAAATGAAAATTCTTAAGTCAAAACGATGTTTAGGAATCAATTCAATTATTCAAACATTTTCTTTCTTTTAAAATTTCTATATGTAAATCTAAAAAATATTTTACAAATACAATTTTTGAACAAAAATTATTTCTTTTAATTATTTTGATTGTTTACCAAAAAAATAATTTTTTTCTTGGATAGCCAAAATATAACATAACATTATAACATTATAATTAACAACCGTGAGAGATAAAAATAATCCTTTCTATATGGGATCCGATCCGAAACACGTAAAAAATGTGAATTGTAGTTTTTTTCTGAGAAGCTTCAAACCATACCTTTAAATTGAAAATATTCCAATTACTTCTTTACTTACTTGAGTTTAATTGATCTCAAAAATCCAAAATAATCCTTTCTATGTTAAAACTTGACTGATCTATAAGTCGATTTCATATCTATCAGAGAACATCTATCCTTCTCTCTCTCTCTCTCCGTGATATACATTTTATTAGAAATAATAAACATTTAACTCTCATACCGCTAATCTACCGCGTATTCCAATTAAACAAAATAAAAATCATTCCAATACTACCATATCAAAAAACATAAGGTAATTCAAAATTTAATCAATCATTGATATTGCCAATATATAACCACAAATTCTCGTGATATGAAGTACTCTCTTAACGTCAACGCTTCTGCGCATGATTCATTTACTTTACATCGTTTTCGTTTTAAAACAAAAAAACTTTATTTGTTTCACATTGACAAACAAAAAAATAGTAAAAAAAATATTTAATGTCTTCAATATATGTATACGGAATAAGTATTGGCAAAAAAAATTATAAAATGACGTAATATATTAAAAGAGGTATTTACTTATACAGTGAAACGTTGTATACGGCAGATATTGTTTCATGAATCGATTTTAAGTTGTTTGCTAGTACGAACCGAAGTATTATTTATAGTATGAACAGTGTGAGGACTGCGTACAAACTTTCAATAGTAGCTAACCCGCGTTTAGCAAGGGGGCTGGACAGTTAGCTTTACTGGAAGATTTGTATATGAAAAATTAACATATTATTTTGTTTAATGTTAAAGTAATTCTTATTTATTTATGGTAATTCATTTTCTTTAAATAAGCAATTTTTGCTGCGTTAACAATTATATAAAGTTATTATAAAGAAAATTAATTTAATATAATAATGCAATTTTGCATTATTATGCATTATTGATTTGAGCAGGGTTGGTTGATATATTTTTATCTGTTGAGGTATCAACAGACTGTTTGGTTTAAAGTTTAAAAAGAAAATGTTTATTTAACAGAACTTATTGGTCGTTACAACCTCTTACTACCGAGGTCGATATTTTGAAGAAATAGATTGACATAGTTCCAAAAATTCAAAATTTAATCGATTTTTTTCGTAGTTTTGTTTATTTCCATATCTCAGTTTCCAAATATTTTAGAAATATTTATCTTTTACAAATGCTAATAGAAATCGTTTTAAATTATCATGAAATTAATACTATTTCTTAATATATATGTTACGGTCAAAGTAATAAATTCGGTGATTATAGAAAATAACCGGTTAATATATATAATCGCCAATGCATTTGGTTAATATAAGAAATATCATTGATATTTGTTCGATTTAACACTTTTACCGGCTATTATATATAATTACCAATAGTAGTTGGTAAAAGTAATAAATTGTTTTACTTAATAAGTTTATATTTATAATAAAATGCTTTGTTATAAAATTCTTTTGGTTTTGACTGTTTTTATTTTTAGAGAAAGAGATTTCTCATACTATTACTTCGGTCTGAAAGACCTAAGAATTACATTCATGAGCTAAAAGTGAAATTCTTACCCCCACTTTTTTTGGCTTTTTTTGACGTTTTAGGACCTACTGATTCTAAGAAAGCAAAACAAAATGTATGTCTGTCTGTCGGCCGGCCGTCACAACCGACGAAATCTAGAAAACGGCTGAAGGGATTTAAAACATTTTGAATTCTAAAAATAGGTACGCTCAATGGTAAGAGCCGAAAGGACGATGTGCTCGATAACTGTACCGGTAGTGTGTCAAAAAAATCGTCAGGTGTGTCAAAACAAGGATATATGCATATTTTTTGCTTAAAAAACTTTCGTTTTAGTGATAATGAGTAAGAACAAAGAATGTGGAGAAATCTGGATGGTCGGGATTGGTATGTGAGATCAAAAACTAGATTATTGTATTATAAATTTGTCAAAAAAATGTTGTCAAGTGTGTCAAAAGAAAGAATTTTATTTATTTGTTTACCATAATTTTTGGAAAATATAATTAATTATTTGTACATGAAATTTTATTATTATTATTGAGAATCATAAGCTAGTCAAAAAAAATATGTCAAGTATGTCAAAAGAATGATTTTCATTTATTTTTTTAGAAAAAAATAAAATTAGTTATTAGTTATGAAATGAAATGTATAATGAACATGAAATTATTATTATTGAGAATTTTTTTGCGTTATAAGTTTGTCAAAAAAATGATTTCATTTATTTTTTTAGATAATTGTTTGGAAAAAAAAATTTAGCTGTTTGTTTACGTAAATATAGTTGAACATGGAAATTTTTGAATTTGATATAGTTTTTGAAATATTTTTGGAATTATGGAAAAGTTTCAGTTTTTGATTTTGTAAGAATTTTTGGAATATTTTTAGAATATCGAAAAATTTTAAATTTTTGGTTTTTTCATAATTTTGGAAAAAGTTTCAATTTTTGATATTGTTATAATTTTTGCAATATTTTTAGAATTTTGTAAAAAGTTTGAATTTCTGAATTTTTAAGAATTTTATGAGAATTTTTAGAATTTGGAAAAAAAATAGAATTTTTGAATTTTATATATATTTTTAGAATTTCGAAAAATGTTTCAATTTTTGATTTTGTAAGAATTTTTGGAACATTTTTAGAATTTTGAAAAATTTAAATTTTTGATTTTATTATAATTTTTATAATTTTGGAAAAATTTACAATTTTCTATTTTGTTTTAATTTATGCAATATTTTTAGAGTTTTTGAAAAAAGTTTTAATCTTTGATTTTGTAATAATTTTTTAAATATTTTTAGAATTTTGTTTGAAAAAAGTTTGAATTTTTGATTTTATTTAATTTTTACAATATTTTTGGAATTTTGAAAGAAACATGAATTTGTGATTTTGAAATATTTTCTCGAAACGCTAAATGGAGAGGTTTTTGAGTAGTTTGCTGATTATATAATCTTTTCACTAAATTATGATAATTTATGAGCTGTTATAATTTTCCGACAACGTTAGCTTTGTAATACATATCTAAACAGAGATAAAAAATACATGTACTTGAACAAAAAGTTATGCTTGATATACATTGCTGCCCAAAACTAAAAATTATGTCCTCATAAAATTTTTTTGCCGAAAACTATATCAAAATCCTTAACCCAGACTGAAGTCTTGATATCTCAGAGCTTGAGGTTTCAGTCCCTTCATATTTTCTTTTTAAAATTACTATACAAATTTCTCAATTTTTGATTTTTATGTAAATCTTAGCGCATGCATCTTAAAAAAGTTATAACTTACTGTTGTTTTAAAGAAATTTTGTGGAAAATTAAAATTAAAATTTGTCTACATTATATGTTTTTTACAAATCACTTTATAAACAACAATACTATAACGTTTTTTAAATAAGTGCGCTAAGATTTACATAAAACGCAAAAATTGAGAAATTTGCACAGTCATTTTAAAAAGAAATAAAATTAGAAATCTCTTTCTCTGAAAAATAAAAACAGTCAAAACCAAAAGAATTTTTTAAGAAAGAAATTTTTTACCTTTACCAACTACGATTGGTAATTATATATAATAGCCGGTAAAAGTGTTAAATTGCACAAATAGCAATGGTATTTCTTATATTTACCAAATGCATTACATATATTAACCGGTTATTTTATATAATCACCGATTTAACACTTTGACCGTAACATATATATATAATAATCTACATTTATTTTTCAGCTATATTTAGTACGTTTATTAAAAAAGTGGGCGAAGTTTCATCACCTATAAAGCTATGGATTTTCCATGAGTGTATGATTATAGTTGCAAACCCAGACGATGTTCAAACAGTTCTGATGTCACCTGAATGCATAAATAAAGGAGCTATCTATGAACTAACCCCTATAGATAATGGATTAGTTCAATCTAAAGGTAAACAGTTTATTTAGAACAAAATTAAATATTTTAAACATTTTATTCAATACCAATTTTTAGAATTTGCCTGGAAACAACAGCGAAAACTTTTAAATCCAACATTTCACAAAACAGTATTGGAATCATTTTTTAACATTTTTAACGATGTTTCAATAAAACAGTGTGATGACCTTAATTTAGTAACAAATAAAATCGATTTTGATGTTGCACCATATGTCAAGTTTCACTCACTGGATATGCAATTACAAACATCATTCAATATAAAGTTATCAACACAAATTTTACAGAAATTGGTTGGAAACATGAAAATGTAACTTTAATCAAAATTGTATTCGTAATAATTGCTACGATTTTTGCATATTTACAGAATCCTAGAAAGTTTGGGTGAACAATTCATTGCATACTATTTTCATTTAATTGGGCATAAAATAAGAAAATTGTTCAAGCTAACCTCACTTAATCAAAAATTGTTAGATGAGAATTATAAGTACCTTACAACTGACCTCGGCCAGTCAACAGAAAATTATTACGCTGACGTTAAACAAAAAGAGGCACAAAACAAAATAGAAGAAAATCTGATAAAAAAACCTGAAATATTGCTAAACAAACTAACGCGTTTGACTGAGCTTGGATATATGGATGAAAATTTAAAAAAAGGTCATATTGAAACAATGATGTTGGCTGGCTCTGATACAATAGGAATTACGGTTTCAAATATTTTGCTTCTCTTGGCCATGGAACAAGAAGTTCAAGAAAATTGTGTTACAGAGTTGAGAAATTTGTTAGGAAAGAACATTGATTATATCAAGATTGAAAGCTTACCAAAGCTGGTGTATCTTGATCGTGCTATTAAAGAATGCATGAGGGTACTACCAACCGCACCAGCTATTGCAAGAAACTGCAAATCAGATTTAAGGTTATGTATGTATAAAGAGTAAGCTAAGTATTTTTTGTAAACTTATTTTAATTTTTCAGCCAATTGTACAGTTCCGAAAGGAACGGATATCATAATATCAATAATGAATCTGCATTTGGATAAAGAACAATGGGGTGAAGATCCCAAAAAATTTAACGTTGACAATTTTCTTCCTGAGAACATTGAAAAACGCCATCCAGTGAGTTATATACCATATAGTTATGGGGCTCGAAACTGTTTCGGATACAAATATGCTAACTATGCTATGAAAATTATGATCGCGCATTTGTTATTAAAGTTTAAGTTTTCAACGAAATTGAAGTATGAAAACTTAAAGCTGGCATTTGGACTTACCATGATATTGAAAAATAAGCATATTGTTTCACTAGAAAGACGTTAAAAATTATTAGATGTAATATTTTATTCTTCAACGATGTCAAAAACTACATATATAAAGCCTTTAAAGTTTACGTAATAATGATTTGGAAAGAGTTTGGCCTCGAGCAAGGCCTAATTTTAGAAGACTACTTTTTCTACTCCGATTTTAATAATAACATTTACATTTGGCACTATAAAACTTTAACACTTCTACAATTTGAAATCTAGCAAAAAATCTAGTAAAACTACATGCAAAAATATAAAGGAGCTGAAATCTCACAGCTCTGAGATATCAAGACTTCGGTTTTGGTTAAATATATTTATATAGTTTTTGGCATCAAATTTTTATGAGGACATTGTTTTTAGTTTTGGGTAGCGATGTATATCAAACATAAAACTCTTTGTTAAAGTACATGTATTTTTTTAACTCTGTTTAGAAATTTTTAAAAATTAATACACAAAAATTAGTAAATTAACATAAATTAGTGAAAAGAGATACAATCAGCAAACTACTCAAAAACCACTGCATTTAGGGTTTCGTTTCAAAAACCACTGCATTTAGGGATTATGTACAAAAATTGATATATCTCAAAAAAAATATTGCGACGCTGATGCATAGGCTGACTTCACCACAGCTCTGGAAACATAGTGTTCTGGATATATAATGAGCTAAAATCCGTCAAATATTTTAATTAAAAGCTAAGCAATGTTGTAGATTTCGCGTAGTTCTAATTATAAAAATATTAGAGAAAGCAACAGTATCCCAACAAACATAAATTCTGTTATACGAGAAAAAATTAAAAAAATTCAACCGGAAGTGACAAACCGGAAGTTGGGATGCAGAACTGTTGTGAACCTTACTAAATGCTCATGTACCAAGTTTCATCCAATTCGATTATCATGTACAGATGTTATTGAGCTTTCAAAAAAAACAGGTGTATGGGACACCCCCACCACTTTATTCACTATCGCTCAAAAACTAATGAGTTCCTTGCCATACATGTTTGCATATTTTTCCAAAGTGTCATCAAAATTCGTACACGAACGAATACTGTGTGCTTCCAACAAACATTGAAAAAATTATGCCAAAGTAAACAAGTGTTCAGGAGGACCCCCACCACCTATTTCCAACAAACTTTAAAAACAAAGTGTGAAAAGTCAGCATTTGTATGGTAGACCCCCCGCCACTTTGATCAATGTGTCCCAAAAGATGATAACTATCTTCTCACACTAATTGGAACCTTTTCCATAAGTTTCATCATAATCACTTCATTATTGTAGGCTGTAGTGTGCATAAAGACACTGAAAAATACTTAAAAAAAAGTACAAAAAAAAATGTTTACCGGAAGTGAAAAACTGGAAGTTAGGATGCAGAACTATTGTGAACCATACTAAATACTCATGTATCAATTTTCATCCAATTCGATTATCAAGTACAGATGTTATAGAGCTTTAAAAAAAAAAGTGCTCCAGGGACCCCACACCACTTTGTTCACCACCGCTTAATAACTGATCAGTTCCTTGTCATAAATGTTTGCATCTTTTTCCAAAGTTTCATCAAAATTCATTCACGAATTAATGTTTTATGCTCCCAACAAACATAAAAACATTGTGGAAAATAACACCTGTTGTATGGTGGACCCTCAAACCCTTTATCCAACGTACTCCAAAAGCTTATAAAATATTTCTCATGTTACTTGAAAGCTTTTACCAACGTTTCATGAAAATCGATCGGTAATTGTAGGCTACAGTAGGGATAAACACCTGGGAAAAAAAACTTTTAACCGGAAGTGACAAACCGGAAGTTGGTATGCAAAAATATTGGAAACTGTACTAAAACCTTATATAATAAGTTTCAATAAGATCATAGTCCGGAATTAGAAGTTATTCAAGATTTAAACTTAGAGGTGTTCGGGAGATTCCCCGCCATTTTGTCCAAATTTGAAATGAATCTAGATCTTCCATTTTCAAGTGAAGCTGTATCATTTGCCAAAGTTTAATCAAGATCCTATTTTTGTTTGTTGTTATTGTTGGTTTAATTGCATTATTATTTTTTATAAGTTCGTTATTTATGATAACCAATGATTGATTATACACAGTTATAATGTTTTTTTTGTATCTCTTTAAAACAATTAAAACAAAATAATTTCAAAATAATTTTTAGAATTTTATTTTAATAAATTTTTAATAAGTTCAAAAATGTTTAAAATTTTTTTAGTCTATAATCGTTTAACTTATAATTTTTAAGATTAGATTTTGTATTTAGTATTTTTCTTTTGAATACAAACCTAAGTAATGAAATGTTAACAAATCACATTTAGAGAAATAAGTTAATTAACATTTTTTGAATATCTCTTACACATTTAGAGATTATTTCTTTTTTTTGTGTGTAATTTTTTATTTAAATAAATATATTGTTTTGTCTTATTATTTTTGATTAATATTTTAGTAATATTACTTGAACTCAACTGTGCTTGTGAAATTCGACTGTCTTAATCCAATCTTTGTATATCAATTTTATAGGTTTTAAAAATCAAAAAAATATCATAATTTATTTTATTGTTATATCTATTACATACCAATACAAGGAAATTACCAACAAGATTAAAAAACCAAAAAAAAACTAGTGTCGGCTTTTATGGTCGTCACATAATAATCAAAAATTTACAAAACAGAATGATTCGTTACACTTTCAAAATTCAAACTTTTTCCAAAATTCTAAAAATATTGCAAAAATTATAACAATATCAAAACTTGAAACTCACAAACTCAAAAATTCTATTTTTTTTTCAAAATTATAAAAATATTGCAAAAATTATTACAAAATTAAAACTTTTTTAAAAATTATAAAAATATTGCAAAAATTATTACAAAATCTTAAATACAAACATTTTTCAAAATTCCAAAAATATTCAAAAAATTATAACAAACTCAAAAATTTCCATGTCCAATTTCATGCTCATTACATTTCATGTCATACAAATAATTAAATTGTTTTTTCCACAAAATTAGCTAAAAAAGTAAATGAAAATCATTTTTTGACACACTTGACAATATTTTTTTGACAAACTTATTATGCAATAAAATTCTCAATAATAATAATTTCATGTTCAATTACATTTAACATTTCATACAAATAATTAATTTTATTTTTTCCCAAAAAAAATAAATAAAAATCATTCTTTTAACACACTTGACAAACTTATAATGCAATAATCTAGATTTTGGTCTCACATGCTAATCCCGACCATCAAGATTTCTCCAAATTCAATGTTCCTACTCGTAATCACTTAAAATGAACGTTTTTTAAGCAAAAAATATGCAAATTTCCTTGTTTTGACACACTTGACGATTTTTTTGACACACTTTCGGTACAGTTATCGAATACATCGTACTTTCGGCTCTTACCATTGAATATACCTATTTTTAAAAACAAACATTTTGGAAATCCTTCCAGCCGTTTTCTAGATTTCGTCCGTTGTGACGGCCAGCCGGCCGGCAGATAGATATATTTTTTTTGCTTGTTTAGAATCAGTAGGTCCTAAAAGGTCGAGAAATGCCAAAAAAGTGGGGATAAGCATTTTACTTTTGGCTCATGAATGTTTTTCAAAACCGAAGTAATTATGAAGATCATGCATCATAAGATAACAAATGCATTTGAAATGTATGATGGAATCGTAGGAGAGCACAATTGCTAATAGATGTCTTTATCTTGATTACCGTTCATATTAGATAATTAAGTAAAATAAAATAAATGTTGATAAGTAAAATAAAACAACCAACGGGTATTGTAGGGATTTAATTGATAAATTATTATATCGCTAGCTTAGAAATTCGAAAATGACGTTTAAATTGATTTCGTCACTAAAGATGACAATTATTTTTATAGGTTTTTTATTACTAGATGAGACGAAAATTTATTTTTTGTAACACATGCATAAAAAATATTCAATTTTGTACTAGAATAGAATAAGAAAAATCTACTTTTCGGCACATATGACCACAAAATATTTTGTATGCCTGGCACGCACGCCTCCTGCATGTGAGATTTGTAATTAAATATATCCTAAATATAATATTTTTATATTGGGGTTTTCAAAGCTTACAATTTTGACAGCTCTTAGTTGGATTACTATGTTTTTTAAAAATCCGTAGTTGAATTGTTATGTTTATTTTTTCGAGCTAGTATGATTTGCAACTATTACAACGAAGATGGCGCACTTTAATTATTTAAATATCTTAAATTTGTTTATAACTTTGTTCAATAAATGATTAAATTAACAATTAAATAAATATTTATATATATTATGCATTTGTTACAAAAAATAGTGTAATAGTGTGTATTACTAGTGCGAATGCGTTTTCCAAACGCGAGTTATTGCAGTTACTAACCCTTGTTTGAAAAACGCATTCGCACTAGTAATACAATCTACTATTTCGATGCTCTTCACTTACATTGAAAGCATTTGTTTCGATTTCGATGTCTTTATCTAAATCTTGGTTAAATCAAAATACAATTTTCTTTTTACGGCGACTTCACAATTTTTATTCTCTTCACATCGCAGTATCTGACGCGCACATAAAGGAAATTGTAGGGAGCGATCCAAAATACTTAAACATATGCTTAACCAACAAAGTTTAAAACATAAAATTAAAACTTATTAATATAAGATACAGTAGAGCTCTGGTATACGACCTTAATTCGTACCTGAAGTTCCTTGGTATACCGAGTTAGACGTATAGATACCGAAGCAAATTTTTCCATAAGAAGGCATATAAAAAGAACTACTTCATTCCCATGTTCCCATGTTGCAATTCATTCCCATGTTCTCAAAATATTTTTTACAAAACATGTGAATACTTAGCAATACGATAGATCAAATACAACTGAAAACAAAATGTTTAAATAAATTAATATAGAAATTTAAAAATAAACGTTGCTGTAGAAATTTTAGAAAATAAATACAAAATGGAAAGCTACTTGGATTAAACAATTTTCTCAAACAATATTATATTATTTTGTGTAAATATGTGTATTTTAATTTATGCAGAATCTAGCTCGTACAAAAAACCATGTATGTAATTTGGGCATGAAGTATCTGTTTTGCTTTCGAGTGCTTGCTGCCCTCCACTAATGCCTCGAACAACAATTTCACTCAATTTATTTCATACGGTTGCCGGCTGAGGCTCTTTGTAAGACAATCTGCAAGCTGATGTTTGCTTATGTAGAGATACTACTACGTCTACCTATCCAAATCAAAACACATATAATAAGTTATAAAGGAATTCCCATGACGTAATTTCTTTTTATCAAAACAAAATAATAATAATTAAGTAAACAACATTTCATATGTTTACAATTATAAGAAAGCGAAGTTTTGTGAACTTTATGAATTATACATTATTCAAAGTGTGTCATCATAAAAGTGTGTCATCATATATTATGTTTCAAAACATTGGAACTAATTTTAAATAATTTTAAATAAAACAAAAGGTAAATAATTATGATGATACAGATTTTATTAAGGGGAAAATAATAAGTAATTAAGCAAAAATATATTATATGTACATTTTGCTAGAATTGCATTTTCTACATAATTAATTTGAAATAAATATATTGATTGATTTAAGTGGGGATTAGGAAAATGAAAATGCAAATCCAAAATTGTATAATAGAAAGTTTTCGAACAAATAAAAATCAGAATCAGTTTGAATTTAAATAGTGTTTTCTTTACTTTCTCTGATCCTCCTGACGACCTCAGTTGACGCACGTCAAACGGGTCTAACGGTTCTTTCCTTGGTGCAAAGTTGTTTCGGCAAACTGTATCATTGAAAAGCCGGACAGATGTGGACAGATGTGGACGGACGTATAGACGGACAGTGTTAAAATATCTCTTGTGGTATATTTTACCACCAACAAAAGTTTAAAGTAAAAAAAAGTAATAAATACGCAGTCAGATCAAGGTAGTGCACAAATGTCGTTTACTCACGATATAGAGAAGGATCGTATGGTGTACACCCACCACACTTGCAATACTAATTAGTTCCACCTCCTTCTTCCAAACACAATCTCGTAGGTAGTGGTCTTTTACGTCGAAAATATGTTTGGATCTTTTTCTTTCTGGATTCTTAGCGATAAAAATACAACCAGCATTATCTTCGTACAAGTTCATTGGTAGAAGTGGATTGATATGCATGTCTTTGAGTAACTTACTTAGCCAAATCCCTTCTGTACATGCCTTCATAGCTGTTGCCATCATATTCGGCTTCTGTGGTAGGGGTAGCCAGCAAGCCCTGCTTTTTGCTAGCCCGCAAAACCGTGTTTCCGTAGATTTAGAAGAGATAACCACTTGTAGACTTCCGATCCACTACATCATGAGCCCAATCAGAATCCACAAATCCAACCAAAGGCTCTTCTTTTGACATCTTGTAGACCAGTTTCATATCAAATGTCGATTTCAGATATCTTAGGACTCTCTTCAAATAAGACCAATGCTCATCAGAAGCGTTTTCTTGAAATCTGCTAAGATAACTAACAGCATAAGATAAGTCCGAACGAGTAGCCACTGTTAAGTACATCAAACTACCCAAGACTCTCGAAATGGTTTTGATGTCTTCTCTCCAGAACTCTTTACAAGTTTCACCTAGGCTCCATGGGAATATCAACAGAATTACAACCGAACATTTCAAATTTCTCCAAAATCTTCAAAGCGTAATCTTTTTGATCCAAACATGATTTATTTTGTCATGAGTTTTATTAATTCTCTTAAACGTTTTCACCTCTCCTAAGTCCTTCATTTGAGACTGAGATGACAAAGCTTCCTTCAAATAACTGTTTTCTTTATCGTTGTCTCCACAAATCAGCATATCATCTACATACAAGAAAAAGTAGACTATCTTTTCCCCTTCAGTCTTGTAGTAAAAACAATAATCAGCCGAAAATTGTTTGTAACCAATACTAGTGATGTGATGAATTCGTTGAAAAGGGTACTCCAACATCTTGGACTCTGCTTCAGACCATACAAGGAACGATTCAGTTTCAGCAAACATCCTTCTGGAACTTTGACACCATCAGGAACATTCAGAAATACTTCTTTATTCTCTTCCATTTAATTATATCAGCTTTATTTGTATGTTTTTTCGATAATAATAGTATGTATTATTGTATTGTTTTCTAACCTATAGCCTAATGAACTTAACCTATTGCCTAATGAATATTTTATTCAATTGGTATGATTCCAATTGGTCAAATTGTTTTGATTTCAGTAAAATTATTTTCAAATTATAATCACAATTGCTTTGATAAGTTTTGTTCAAAAATCAAATTTTGAGTAATTCTCTTATTTCGTTTAGTTGAACTTGGTTGATTGTATGAGAAGGGCGTTTTTTTATCATCAGGGTTTTTTTATTAAGAAATTTGATTTATTAATTAAAACAATAAAGATTTATTGTTTTAATTGAAGAAAATGTTTTTATTTTTTATAATACACAATTCTTTTTTATAATAAAATCTTTGTCAGAGAATAAAGTATTGTAATCGATTCGTAAATAATGAATTTTATTCTCTCGCAAATTAAAATTCTCGCTCGTGCCTCGCTCAAATTTTAAACTTTTGCTTGAGAATAAACTACTTCATTATTCACTCATTGATTAAACTACTATTTTAGATGTAGCCATTGAAGCGGCCGAATTTAAATAGTGGACTGTATCTTAAATTGAAGTTCTCTAAAGCTTCCGCATCACAAGCACAGTAAAAAATACAATTGCAGAATTCAACGGTATATTATACCACATCTATTCAGACGGAAATCATGTATAATTATTATGTAATTGACAATAATTCAATAAATGATGAAATGATGTTGATGATAATAGATTTGTATAATTTATTAATAGGTCATACGTAATTGTAGCAATGTAGATGACGAACATGTATGAGTAACTGTATATATTTGATGTTGCAGCAATAATTATAAGAATCACAACTGGTGGTAAATGATGAATAATCATACACATATGTAGAAGCAATGACTTTAATGACGACTATATGCTTGTTATCTTAGAGTATATATAAATATAGAGAGAACATAACTTTAAAATTGTATGAAGAGAGACATAAGAAATCGTGTTTGCTAAAATGTCATATTCAATTTCTCATTTTGCCATTTGCATTTCTGTTTATTTACAACAACCAACTATTGAATTAAATTATAAATTAAAAACAATTAAATAATTTAAAACGAACCAAAAAGTACAATCTATTATTTTTAGTTGTGCTAATTTTTATAAAATGAATGAAAATAATTACGAGAGTATTTTACATTTATTGTGTTATTTCCAGTGATTTTATAATAGTGAATATTTTATAATGCAAATGTGCAAATATTTAAGTTATGTATACATCCTAAAAGTATATTATGAAAACTAGCTGGCGACCAACTTTTCATTATTGTGTAGTTTATTTTTAATAGATAAAAGATTAAAATTTATATATTTGGTTAGAATCAAGTCCTAATCTGTCATTTTTCTTATTTCTTTTTATATAGTAGCAGTGAGGGAGAAACTATTATTTTTTTGTGGTAGGTTTTTTTCTTATAGATTTAAAAAAAACTCGCAATAATTGTACAATTTTGAATCAAATGAAAAATTTATGCACGTCTTTGGGAAGACAAACCGGTTTCTCTCTCAGAGAAATAAAGGAAAACAAACAAACAAAAAAACGATTTGACAGAAGATCAATCACCATTAATATTAGTTATGGTGGTCGGTTGCTTGTTATTGATGAATACATATAAGTAGCCATAGACGAATATGGAATGGTGATGATGATGATTATATACTTGTAATCGATGAATGTATATATGTGACCATAAATGACTGTATAGAAATAGACGATGATGTTCAGCAATTAAATATCACAAATCATATAAAGGTTGACTATATATACACATATGTAAATAGCAATGGCGATGATGATGATCATATACTTGTAATCGATGAATGTATATATGTGACCATATGAAGGTTGACTATATATACACATATGTAAATAGCACTGGCAATGATGATGATTATATACTTGAAATCGATGAATGTATATATGTGACCATAAATGACTGTATAGAAATGGACGAATATGTTCAGCAATTATGGTAATATAAAGTTTGACTATATATACACATATGTAAGTAGCACTGGCGGTGATGATGATTATATACTTGAAATCGATGAATGAATATATGTGACCATATATGACTGTATAGAAATAGACGATGATGTGCAGCAATTATGTATCACGAAACATATAACGGTTGACTATATATACACATGTAAATAGCACTGGCGATGATGATAAGCATATACTGTAATCGATGAATGTATATATGTGACCATACGAAGGTTGACTATATATACACATATGTAAGTAGCACTGGCGATGATGATGATTATATACTTGAAATCGATGAATGTATATATGTGACCATAAATGACTGCATAGAAATAGACGATGATGTTCAGCAATTATGTATCACAGATAATATAAAGGTTGACTGTATGCACATATGTAAATAGCACTAGCGATGATGATGATCATATACTGTAATCGATGAATGTATATATGTGACCATACGAAGGTTGACTATATATACACATATGTAAGTAGCACTGGCGATGATGATGATTATATACTTGAAATCGATGAATGTATATATGTGACCATAAATTACTGTATAGAAATAGACGATGATGTTCAGCAATTAAGTATCACAGATAATATAAAGGTTGACTGTATGGACATAGGTAAATAGCACTAGCGATGATGATGATCATATACTGTAATCGATGGATGTATATATGTGACCATACGAAGGTTGACTATATATACACATATGTAAATAGCAATGGCGATGATGATGATATACTTGAAATCGCTGAATGTATATATGTGAATATATGAATGTGTAGATATGAATAATGAATGACTGTATGAAATAGACGAAGATACTCGGCATTATATATCACAAATCATTAACTGATGACTATATATACACATATGTAAACAGCAATGGTGGTGATGTTATATGATGATATATGCGTAAATAGAAAGTTGACATATAACTACGTGAGGATATATAACTACGTATCAGGTCAATCTTGTAAGCCAAGAGGCTTAAAAGAAACAAAGCAATTAATATTTAATTCACCGATATACCGTATGACCTCCCTTTGTAACATTCAGGTACAGTTAACGATGATGATTTGTTTAATTTTTCACACAACAAACATTGTTCACTAATTGTAAAACACATGTGCGGCTACAAACAAAATTAAATACAAGTAAAAAACTTAATGGTTTACTATCAACACCACGTTGATCATATTATATACTAGGGGGTATCCCGCGGGCTTCGCGTTTCGAGTGTTTTAAAATGTCTCCATAGTACTGAGCGTTTCAGACACGCATTGACCTCATCTGCTCTTGTACCTTTAACGACAACTGGCAACGTTTGCCTGAAATCACCTGCGAATAAAAAGGTTACTCCACCAAATACTTTATTATTATTTCTTAAATCCTGCATTGTTCTATTTACAGCTTCAATCGATACTTTGTTTGCCATAGTACACTCATCCCACACTACGAAAACACAATCATGTAGGACTTTAGCTCTGTGGCTATTCTTTGATATGCCACAGACTGGATTTTCCATACGATCAGATTCAATTGGGATTTTGAACATAGAATGAGCTGTTTTTCCTCCGGGAATTAGAGTGGCAGCTATCCCTGAATTACTAAATACATAAACACACATTCTAATTCTTCTCTAAATAAAAAATCTTCATAAGCAACAAATGAGAAAATCTTGCAAGTCAGGTTTTAAAACATATACAACAAAATAAAAAATGTGTCTCTACATAATAAAAACATACTCATATATAATTAGAACACTTATAATTAAACAACATTTAGACAAACTCGTTGCTATGAATTATACTCATATATGTAAATAGATATATAATTATTAAAACAAATAAAAGCTAATTGTATGTAATCAACATTTAGGCAAACTCGTTGCTATGAATTAAGTAATGGAGAATTCTATTATAAAAATTATATATTAAAAACTATATATTCTATAAAAATAAGTAGCCTATGACATTCCGGACATTCCTTTCTTTATGTATGTCAAGTTTCATCTAAATCAATTCAGCCATTTCGATGCTTATCCCGAACAGACAGACAGACATCGAATTTTATTTATTTGCTATGAATTATACTCATATATGTAAATACAGATATATAATTATTAAAACAAATAAAAGCTAATTGTATGTAATCAACATTTAGGCAAACTCGTTGCTATGAATTGAGTAATGGAGAATTCTATTATAAAAATTATATATTAAAAACTATATATTCTATAAAAATAAGTAGCCTATGACATTCCGGACATTCCTTTCTTTATGTATGTCAAGTTTCATCTAAATCAATTCAGCCATTTCGATGCTTATCCCGAACAGACAGACAGACATCGAATTTTATTTATATAGATTTCAATTTTGATCAAAAAAACATTAAAACAATTAAATCTTAAATAAACACAAGATACTGATTTTTACAAAAAATATTTAACAATAATTTACGACATTTTAAATACGTGTTGTATCACACGATTTGTGAAAAGAAGAAGAGATTAATAAACTAAAAGTTACTTCTTAAATACTAAATGCTAGCCCTCATGTTGACAACTGTCAAGCAACAAAAAATATGTTCCACAAAAATAAAGAATAACGAAGTTTCATAATGCATCCAAAAATTTGCATTAAAATCGAATAGCATATTAATTGTCAATGACAGTCTTCATACAAAAGACTTAAAAAGTTATTTTAAAATTAATTTTAATATGTAATTACATTAGCAATTTCTACTCTTATATAACTATCATTAATTTCGTATTGTTAGATAAGCATGGAACAATGGATTATCAAGATGAGTGAGCTTTAATGAAATAATTATTCTCCAATTTCTCGTGACGTTAATTAACTGACAAATTAATAGGAAACCAAGTGGTAAGGCGTCAACAGCCATGCAGAAACGCTGTTTTGAAGTCCATTTGGTAAAACATGAACTTCTTTTGTACTCCTAAAGCCAACAAAACTCTTTTAGTAGGAAGTCTTGCGACTTGTCAGCTGTCAGCTTGTCAGCTTGTCTACGAACCGAGCGGCCGCCCGTCACAATTGACGAAAACAAGAAAACCACTGAATAATTATAAGGGAAGTGAGTCAAAACAATTATTGAATGTGTCAAAAAAATGGCATATTTTTTGGCTTAGAAAACGTTTACTTTAAGCTATTATGAGTATAATCTTTGCATGTGGAGGAATCTTGATGATCAGCATCTGTATAATAATTTAATGCTGTTTAATGCTTAATAATGCAATATTGTAAATTTGAGTACTTTTGCAGACTTTCATCTTGGCTCAAAACTAAAAACAATGTCCAATTGTGGCAATAACTTACAATTCCAACAAATAATAAATAGCAGAAAGTTTACTCAATTTATTGCGTCATTCACATTTTATCTTCTGGTGGAAAGAAAAGAAAAGTTGTCTGTAAAAAAGAAATCTCGCTTTCTCCTAATTGGGTAACAACGTCATATTAAGAAATAAAATAAAAACAACAAAGCTTACAATATTCCAATCGTTTTATTTAACAAACAAATGTAATTTTTTCTAGTATTGAAAATATAATTAATTCAGTAAATTATTTGTGATATAACATCACCCCGATGGAAAGTCTCCCATCAAGAATAATATAAGAACTGAATCTAAAAAATTATGGTGCAAATTATGAAACTTTTTGCAATCCATACAATTTTCGAGCGATCTAGTTTCGAACCAATGAGAAAATTTTAAACTTTATAAAAGCTTATCATTCTCATCATGGCTAGCCGACTAGATAAACTCTACCAAAAAATGTCAACGCTAATTAATATAAACCAAAAATTAGGTTACAACTCTAGCGAAGTATAAAAAAAAAACAAAAAATTTACATAAACATATCTTTAATAGATTCAGGTTTAGTCAATTAATTTCTCTGGTGATCACTGTTTTGTTATACTCTAGACATTCTAGTATTGAATAACAAACTCGTATCGGTGAGAAGAAGATGACTAGTCCTCACTTGTGTCTATTGACACATGATCAACAATTAATTCACTAAATTATTTGTGATATAACATCACCCCGATGGAAAATCTCCCATCAAGAATAATATAAGAACTGAATCTAAAAAATTATGGTGCAAATTATGAAACTTTTTGCAATCCATACAATTTTCGAGCGATCTAGTTTCGAACCAATGAGAAAATTTTAAACTTTAAAAAAGTTTATCATTCTCATCAGGGCTAGTCGACTAGATAAACTCTACCAAAAAATGTCAACGCTAATTAATATAAACCAAAAATTAGGTTACAACTCTAGCGAAGTATAAAAAAAAACAAAAAATTTACATAAACATATATTTAATAGATTCAGGTTTGATTTTGTTTGATTAGACATTTGCTTTTCCACAAATATTATCATTGATAAAATTGAAATAAAAAATTAAACATGACATGTTTAAATACATTTCTTTCATTTGGTAGTTTTACTGCAAATTTTAGTTTGAATAGATAAATTATATGTTTTTACTATAACAGTATTCAATTTGCTAGACAAAACGTATCATTTTTTGGTTTTGCAATTTTACGTTGTGTAATAAACCCGAATAAGAAACTGCAAAATATATGTATTTGTTGTTTTTCCGCTGCCAATTGCGTCACATAAGATATCATTTGCTTTTATTGGTTTTGTTTTTGTACATTGTGTATTAAACATCTTTAAAAAACTGCTGAATTTACATTTTTGATGATTTTTTCCGCTAATATTTAACACGAGACTGAATAAAAATAATACCATAACATTAACAAATGAGTAACTATTAAAATTTTATTCCAAAAAAATAATGGAAATTGACACATAATCGAATTGTATCGAATACTTGCTGAAAATAATATTCGTTTAACTTTAGTATTTCATTGTTGTTTGAATTTATTCTTGATTTTATTTTTTGTATGTGCTTAAAATTTAAAATCAGAGGGTAGTATGATAAAGATGAATATATGTGGTTTCATTATAATTTATTGCCACCATGGTACAAGTGTTTTTCCATCATGTTTTTTATGTTTGTTGGGAACATACAACATTCGTTCGTGAATGAATTTTGATAATCGTCTGTACCTGATAATCGAATTGATTTTTGTCTCGATTTGATAATTGTCTGTACCTGATAATCGAATTGAATTTTGATAAACGTCTGTACCTGATAATCGAATTGGAGGAAACTTGGTATATAAACATTTAGTATGGTTCACACAGTTCTGCATCCCAACTTCCATTTTTTAGCTTCCGAAAAAAAATTTTTTTTTGAATTTTTTCAGTGTATTTACGCACACTACAGCCTACAATAATGATGTGATTATAATAAAACCTAGGAAAAAGGTTTCAATTGGCGTGAGAAGATAATTATCATCTTTTGGAACACATTGATCAAAGTGGCTGGGGGTCTACCCCCATACATCTGCTGACTTTTCACACTTTTTTTTTTAATTTACAAAACACAGCATACGGATACATTATCCAATTACATGCTAGTTTTAGTATATATACAGTTTATAAGGCTAATAAGAGAAATTGAAAGAAACAAAATAGAGAGAAACTTAAGTTAATAAATTGAAACCAATTGCTGTCAAAGGTATTTATTCGGAAACAAAGCGGGTTTCTTAGTTTATAATTATCATGTTATCGGTATTGTAAGATGCAGTAATGAAAAATCAATGTGATGGTTAGTTAGTTTAAATAGCACAACTTCGTCTATAAAGGTTCTTGAGTTTCCAGAGACATTAGATTGTAACGTCTAAGGCGGTCTAAGTAGGACTCTTCTGGGTTAACTAATTTGAAGTTACTTTGTTTTTTAAAGTTTTTTTGGGAGCATATGCAGACTTTAATCATTAAGCAATTTTAATGACACTTTGATAAAAGATGAAGACTTAAATGACAAACAACTGATTAGTTTTTGGACAATATTGGGATAAGTAGCCCTGGGGGGCCTTCCGAACACCTGTTTATTTGAAACTTCAATAACATCAGTTCCTGATAATTGATTTTGATGAAACTTGGTATATATGCTTAAAGTATAATTTGTAATAGTTCTGCATTCCAACTGCCGGTTTTTCAATTCCGGTAAAAAATGTTTTTACTTTTTCTCGTTTAACAGAATTTATATATTTTGAGATACTACAGCTTTCTTGAATGTTTTTATAATTAGAACTACGTGAAATCTATAACATTGGTTAGCCATTAATTAAATTATTTGATGAATTTTACCTCACCTTATATCCAGGAAATTTTGTTTCGAGAGCAGTGGTTAAATTAGCCTATGCATCAGCGTCGTAATATTTTTTAAATACTTTGCTGGCGGCGAGTAAAAAATAGTATATGATACACGGAGGTAAGCTATTTTGAACTTAACGCCTCAATTCGCAAATTTCACATACGACCAAAAACCTTAGAATTACGTCCCTGCATCTTAATATACTATTTTTTAACAACACCGAAATCTTTAAGACTTAGGTCTATATTATGGACGTAATAGTTATTTAAGTATTAAGGGCAGTAAGAGTGTTTTACCGATTGAGGATATATGTTTTGATCGGTAAGACTCTTAATGCCCAAAATTCTTATTACATTTTTTGCACGATCAATAAAAATTCAATTAAAATTTTTTAAATTATAAAATTCATTCACAAAATTCAAGTTGTAATGTTTTAAAGAAAATTTCTTAAAATGTCATTTCAAAATAGTAAACTTTGCGTTTCATCATAATTTTTTAAGTTTTTTTGTTGCAAAACTTACTTTCATCAAATATTTTTTCAAAATAAATTGCTTTTTTCGGCAAAGGGCTGTAAAGTTTAACTTTACTGCCGCTAGGGAGCTAGCTAAAGTCTTACTTTTTAGCCTGACAGCAAAAGTAACGTCTAGCGACAGCAAAAGTAACGCCATTTTTATTTTATATTACTGAGGATGTAAAGTAGCATTTGTTATTTGTTAGTTTGTTATTTTTTCAAACATATTGTGTAACCATGATAACAAAATAACAACTATTTCAATTGGATTATGAAATTTTGAAAAGGCTGCTTTGATAAAAAAATTTTATTCCTACAAACTTAAATGTTTTTTTCTCTTTTTTGGAAGTAATTATAACGATAAAAATTCATATTTATAAAAAGTTTGATGTGTTAATTTCATATTTATATAAAATTTAAACGTTTACTGAAAAAATAGTGTATTTAATTCGGAGCCAAAGTGACTTTTTGTGTTTCGTCTATAATTGTTGTCAAACTATAGGCTCAACACAAAAAGTATCACTTTAGCTCCTAATTAAACAGTGTACTATTTTCTACTTCAAGCTATGAAAATGTCGTGACTGAAAATTTTTTTCTAATTAGTGAGTGAAAATAAATAAGTTTCGGTGGTCGCCTACAGATGGTGGTTAAAACCAAATATTTAAAAATTATCTTTAAATTTACATATTACTACAATTAGGCAATTTTCATGTATTTATGAAGCATCAATGTGTATATGTTAAACATAATATATAATATGTTACTGTAATTTACCCCATAAAAACATAATTTTACACATTATTAAAGTTTTTGTAAATTATAAAAGTTTATTCTGTTTATTTGTTAGAAATATTGAAAGTACAATCAATATAATGATTAGTAGTAGTGTTTGGTTTCATCGATGATGTAGATGGCAGATTTATGTTGGAAACTGATGTATTATTTAAAAGATTGAATATTTAAGATTAAATTTGATTTACTGTTTCTGTTGTTGTTTCGGTTGCTGTGTTTATTTCGGTCAATATCGCAGTATTTTCAAGGGATTGAATATTTGAGATTGGATTTCATTTACTGTTTCTGTCAATACCGCAGTACTTTCAAGGGATTGAATTATCATTTATGTCAATCATTTATTGAATCATCTATATACTGTTCAGCCACTTCTGTTCTGGCAGATGCAGGAGCTGATTTAATTGAAGTTAAAAGACATGATGGATGGAAATCCAGCACTGGGGTAATAAAAGATGGTAATAAAATATTTCAATCCCTTGAAAGAACTGCGATATTGACAGAAACAAAAACAGTAAAAAATCCAAACTCAAATATTCAATCAAAATATTCAAAATATTCAATCCCTTGAAAATACTGCGATATTGACAGAAATAAACACAGTAACTGAAACAGAAACAGTAAATCAAATCCAATCTCAAATATTCAACCCTTTAAATAATACATCAGTTTCCCATGTGAATCTGCCATCTACATCATCGATGAAACCAACCACTACTACTAATCATTATATTAATTATTGTACTTTCAATATTTCTAACAATACAATTCTGCTATTTTGGTTTCCACTGTCATAGCTCTAGCTCTTGATAAAGCTCTTGTAAGTTTTTAGTAGATGAATTTGTAAATATTATCATTTATATTTACAAGCGTAGAAAAAATAGCGTTTTCTACGCGTGGCAAAAACCTTTTAGCGTTCCTGAACTTATTCCACTCAATACTATCGTGTCGTGGACAAACCGCCCAGTCACGCAAAAAGAGACGTTTTCACCACTTGTTGAAAAATCTACTTTTAAATCTTTTAATTGCAATATTTTTAAAAGAATACTATGTTAAGTTGCAGCTAGCAAATTGACCTACGTAATTATTTAAATAAAAATCGTTTTGATTCACACCCTGGGGTCTCCCTTACCGGTAAGTGATTACTTACCGCCTGCATGATCGGTAAGTAATTACTTACCGACCTGTGGTTTGTAAACGAAAATTACTATGTTTATTTACGAATCAGTAAACATGCAAAATCACCTGATCGTGCAAAAAGAATATTATTTAAATTTGAAGCTAGTAAATAGAATAGACGTATAGTGTATCGACTATATATGTTCATGAAGTTCTCCATCAATGACACAACTGGTATTAAATTTTCTTCTCCCTTTTGAATCCGCTTCCTTTTGCCACCGAGTTCTTTGATTTTATTTTTGGTTTTATTCGAGTTACTGTAGTTTTCGATGTCCAAATAAAGTTTAAAATTAATGAACGGTTTTGCTCCTTTTAGGCCAGGAAAAATAGTATTTTAACAACAAAAAAATTCGTTACAGCAAACTGACAGCGGGATATTGTAGAACACGATATTGTAAAAGAGGGAAACATAAATCGAACCAGCAGCTGCTATCCGGGGGAGAATGGGGAGGGTTTTTAGGGGTTGAAAGGGGTTTTTCGTGATTTCTGGCTAAACCGTGTATCCTATCAAAAAGAGTTATATGTAAAAGTTGTAGGGAATAAAAAGATCTACACTTTTTGTACGGACTATTTTTACCCTCACCTCAACATTTTTCGAAAAAAATGCGAAAAACCGATTTTTTTCTTTTTTCTTGTTTTCTTTTACAAAAAAAATTTTATGAAGTTCAAATTTTGGAAAAAGATACCTCCATTTATTGGAAAAAGGCAGCAATTTTTTCGGAGGGAAATATTTAGACGTTGTTGTTAAAATTAATTTTTTTGAAAAAAAAACCAAATTTTTAACTGCGATTCCTCTTAAAACTACGCCTCCTAATGAGTTCAGTTTTGACTCATTTACTCGTTCTTACGTCTATTTTTGATAAATGGTAAAAAAAGTATAAATCTATGGACAAAAAGGCGGGAAAATTGAAAAAACCGAAAAAATTGCTTTTTTCGTGGTAATTTGCATATTTATCGTTGAATAATTGTTACTAATTAATAAAATCATATTATTTTTTTTATTATTACGTAAACAACGATCATTCGGAAATACATTTATGAATAATTAGATGCTTTCGTTTTCGAACTTGATAAAAATTGTTCGAAGAAATAATCAACAATTAGAATTTCAGTCGTACTAAAAATCTTAAAAATTAAATATCTCAAGAACACGAATATTAGCCTCTTTGTAAATTTGTAATATTTTAGAGTAAGGATAGAACTGTTTTTACAAAAAAAAATAAATTAAATTTCAATTGATCTTCAACCCAAGCGCCAACTTTAAAAAAGTTTTTTAATATTTTAATTTAAAAATTAATTACAAAAACAATTAATTATTTTTTTTTCAAACGATTAACTAATCACCTACAAAAAAAAAAAAAGTTTGATAAAATTGGTAAAGCCGTTCTCGAGCAATTTGATTTCGAAAGTACATGGGATTGGCAGAATTTTCATTTTTCTAAAATATTTAATGCTTATTTTAGTTTATAATATATGATAATTAATATATGATATATTTTAATTTAATATGAATTTTTTATTGTAATTGAAAGGAAAATTCACTATCTATTTGATAAATTTCAGCAAAATCTGCAACTGGCATATTTTTTTATCGTCGAACAAAACGTCTGTCTGTAATTTGAGTATGTTTTGGGTAAAATATTAAACCTTCAGAAAACCCAAAAAAAGCTTATTTAGTACCTTCTTTAAACCTCATTTAGTACCTTCTAAACTAGAAGTAGTAGTAGGTAGTACCCAAAATAAGCTTAATAGAATCAGTAAACTTGGGTTTAGTGTATGGCACAAAGTACAAAAAAAATCAACCTATATTCAAATGTGTTTTTCTCAAAAACAAAAAATAACAATTGTCCTTATAGGTTTAGTATGTTTTAAGTAAATAACAAAATCTGTAAAATATAAAAAACATGAAAGAAAACTAAAAGGTACTTTTTGAGATCGCCATGTTTGAAGAATAAAATTTACTTTTTTGTTACCTAAATAAACTAAAAGTAACGAAAGCATATAATTATTCATTAATTTATTTCCAAAAGATCGTCGTTTACGTTTATCATTAAAAATTTAAATGATTGTATTAATTAATAACGATTATTCACGATAAATATGCAAATTACCACAAAAAAAAAGCGGTTTCCTCGGTTTTTTCAATTTTCCCGCCTTTTTTTTCATAACAGTGTACCATTTTTTTACCACTTATCAAAAATAAACGTAAGATCGAGTAAATGAGTCAAAACTGAACTCATTAAGAGGCGTAGTTTTAAGAGGAATCGCAGTTGAAAATTTGGTTTTTTTTTTCAAAAAAATTAATTTTAACAACAACGTCTAAATATTTCCCTCCGAAAAAATTGCTGCCTTTTTCCAATAAATGGAGGTATCTTTTTCCAAAATTTGAACTTCATAAAATTTTTTTTGTAAAAGAAAACAAGAAAAAAGAAAAAAATCGGTTTTTCGCATTTTTTTCGAAAAATGTTGAGGTGAGGGTGAAAATAGTTCGTACAAAAAGTGTAGATCTTTTTATTCCCTACAACTTTTACATATAACTCTTTTTGATAGGATGCACGGTTTAGCCAGAAATCACGAAAAACCCCTTTCAACCCCTAAAAACCCTCCCCATTCTCCCCCGGATAGCAGCTGCTGGTTCGATTTATGTTTCCCTCTTTTACAATATCGTGTTCTACAATATCCCACTGTCAATTTGCTGTAACGAATTATTTTTTTTTTTCTAATTTTTTCTCCTATTATGACTGGCCTATTTGACGAGTTTACATTTGCCTTTTTTACATTTAATCCAAAAAAGTTTTGTATTTTTTATTTAGAACAATATAGATTTTTATTTAATTCAACTGTTCATACATCAATTTGATATTCAATTCAGTTCAAAATTATTATATAGATTCATATACATATATTATATACAAATATATTTAGACTTTTGATATGAACGCCATATTTTATTTTTCAATGTTTCATAAATATCACATATTATTAAACAGCATAAACTCCTAAAGAAATACCCCAAATCCAGTCTTCAGGAGTTAATATGAATGAACTTCACTTCAAACCCAAAATAGTCGCTAAACTTTTAAAGGGGTTAAACATCAACAAAGCATCAGGAATGGACAATATTCCACCCATTATTTTAAAAACCTTTTCCAAAGAACTTGCACCAACTTTAACTAAAATATTCTACCAATCCTACAAATCTGGTATATTTCCCTCGTGCTGGAAGTTGGCAAATGTCCAGCCCGTCCCCAAAAAGGGACCAAAATCCGATATCTCAAATTATAGGCCAATAGCTTTACTATCGGTCCTATCCAAAGTCTATGAGCATTATATTAATACACATATTTCAAAATTTCTGGAAGAAAATCATTTAATATCCGACAGCCAATACGGTTTTCGAAACAAAAGATCAACTACCGATCTATTAAACTATAGAGCGCATTGTTGGAACAGCATACTTGATAAAGGTGGTGAAACATACGTTATCGCTTTAGACATCTCCAAGGCATTCGATCGAGTCTGGCATGCCAACTTAATCAACAAGCTCGTTGCGTACGGTTTTCATCCCAATGTTGTGAAGCTGATTCAAAATTTTCTATCCGACCGATACATTTCGGTAACCTTAGACGGATATTCTTCTGAGTCTAAACTAATTAACGCTGGTGTACCCCAAGGCTCAGTATTGTCCCCAACCCTATTTTTGATTTATATCAACGAATTGTTGAAAATCACCAGCAACCCAATAAATAGTTTTGCAGATGATAGTACTCTGCACAAGTCGTTCGAGCCCCTTCCTTCAAAAGGTAAAATGCACGAACGAATTAATCCTGCCCGGAGAGACGCTGCCATAAACGTGAACAAAGACCTGAATAAAGTCGCCGACTGGGGTGACCAAAACCTTGTCAATTTCAACTCCACCAAAACACAGCTGTTGATTGTTTCCAGATTAAAGACCGAGTTCCCCAAAGATATTTTATTTAGTATGTGTGATGAACCAATAGGTGAATGTAAAAACATTCGTTTATTGGGTGTCACAGTTTCAAATGACCTACTCTGGAACGATCATGTAATGGCGATGGCAAAAAGCGCGTCTAAAAAACTCGGCCTCCTAAATAGATGCAAAAAATTTTTCACTCCATACCAATTGCTTCATGTTTATAAGTCCTATATTCGTCCCTGTATGGAGTACTGCTGTCAAGTTTGGGGTGCTGCCTCTGTTTCCATCTTGGCCCTCTTGGACTCTGTTCAAAAGCGAGCTATACGAATTGTAGGTGATCGAACTTTGACATCACAACTTGATTCCCTACAACATCGTCGCACTGTTGCTGACCTCGTTGTTTTTTACAAATATCGTCATCAGCAGTGCTCAGATGAAATCAGCGGCATCATGCCTCAAACTTATTTTTACCCCCGTTCCACTCGGCAATCGGCTGCCGCAACCAGTGAAACGGTAAAGATCCCGCGCTGTCATACTGGCAGATCGCAGAGAGACTTCTTTGTCCGAACTGCGTACAAATGGAATAGTTGGCCGGAACACTTAGTCTCAGGTGGCTTCAACCCACAGATGTTTAAAAAAAGCGTTAATCTACACCTCAGAACGCCAGTTGTTGTGGGACCCAGGTCTAGACCTAGGTCTTAAAAGGTATTTATGTGTTGTTGTGACACATATTCTAAACCCTATTACACAACAAATTTTATTAAAAAAAAAAAAAAAAAAAAAACAATGATTTTATGTAATTATAAACTTTATACAAAATATAAATGATTAGTTATTTGATATTTTTTTAATTAATTGGACATTTAAACAGGTATTTCTTAAATGATGTTTACGAATATTGTGAAGCACACTGTTTTCTTATCACTTTACTTTACTTGAATGACGCATCATTGCAATAATAAAATCTGTCATACTTAAAATAAAAGCGACTTAAAATAAATGTGTGTCATTTTTACCGCATATAAAAATAAATGTACTTTTGTGTAAATTACCCAACAAGAATTTATTTGTCGTAAATTACCCAGTAAGAATTTATTAATTGATAAATATGACTGATACACAAAATGGACCCCACATAATACTCCTCCCCCAGTAACTTGTAGAGCTACGAAATAAAGGTTAAGCTTAAATTTGGGAATGGTACTTATTGTAGAGTTGGTTGATCGCATTGAGCAGCTTACTTGATAATTTAATTTTGCGTCCAAATCTTGAAATTCATTGTGTCGGGACGGGATACTGATAACGGAAGGTCGATCCTTGAATGAAACTTTTTTATTACTGTGAGGTGCGTTAGAAAATGTTGATTCGTCTGGACTAAAAATTTGGATCAGATCTATGATATTCAGATCCGCAGATGATTTTTTAGAAACTACAGATGGAGAACCTTGCTTAGATTTTCAGAGAAACAAGGTTTAAGACGGTCTATTGAAACTATGGTTGATCTCTAAGTTCCCGCTTAGCTGCGCGCGCACATCTTATTACATAAGCGCGCAGAGGAAAAAATTATGCGCGAATTAGATTCTACTCTAATAAAACTTTTAAAAAAACAATTATTTATTTTAATTTTAATTAAAAAATTTATTTAATTTTAAAAGAAAGAAGTTAACACTTCAAAAGCCACAATAAATCTAAAATCTTATTTCTAAAATATATCTTTCAATAATTATTTGGGTGATGCAATAATATGCATCACGATAAAAAATAATTTTGTTTGTTTGATTCTCAAAACAATTTTTCTTTAGTAACTTAAAGAATAATATGAGAAATGCAAAATTGCATTTCGATAAGATAAATTTTGTTTTATTTTATTATATTTTGATCTTAATAAATTTATAAGAATGTACTGTTTACATTTTGTGAAAAATATTATCTTTTGTTATTTAATCATTTTCTGGAATTCAAATATTTAAATGTTTTAGAAATAAAATATGTCTGAGAATCTTGTTGTTTAATAATTGGAAAACTTATTAATAAAATTACTGATAAAGAAACATGCATTATGGTATAACTAATATAACTAACATAACTATCTGTTATCCATGTGATTGTATTATCAGAAATATTTATTTATTCAAACGAAGCAAATCTGTATCAAATTGAAAACTACAATTCGTTTTTTTCAGCTAGAGATGATAAAAGTGGAGGAGGTGTGGGCGTATACGTCATCAATACAATGCCAGCAAGTTTGGTATTGGACTTATCGTTCGATGTTAGCAATTTTCTTATAGTTAAGTTTTTAGAATTGGATTTTAGTATTTTGGCGATCTATAGACCCCCATTCAAAGAGAAAAGTAAAATAACAATCTTCCTAGAAAAATTAGATGAAATTCTTTTTACTAATAAAAAAGTGTTTGTTATTGGTGATTTTAATATCAATCTGCTTGATAGTGATGATCATGTTACACAGCAATATAATGAAATTATTAATTCAAACGGGTACATTATTTTAAACAAAATCGATAACGGCCACTATACTCGAATGTCGACTAATAAATCTATTATCGATCATATATCTACAGACATTGTAACAATGCCTTATTATTTGTCAATAAATGATTCAAGTATAGCAGATCACCAGATGATCTACTTTAGTATTGGTAAAGACGCCACTTCGTTCTCTAATATAACGCAAGATAAAACCATTCTGAAGTATGAAAAAATTAACGTTGACTTATTCTCGGATTCCGTATCTCAATCAAAAGATTTTTCTACTCTTATCAATATCTGCTCAACTACTATAGAAAATCACACTGCCGCAGTTAGAAAAAAACTTAAAATTGTTAGTGAACTTCCATGGATGACAGATGAAATTGAAGACATAAGAAAAAAAAGGGATAAATTTTATAAATTAAAAAAAAAATTTATTACGAATAGTTTCTTTGAATCTCAGTACAAATTTTATAAAAAATCTTTAGCTGGTCTTGAAAACAAAGCAAAATTTAATTTTTTTCAAAACGAGTTAAATAATAATGATTTCAGAAATGTATGGAATTTAGTAAATAAATTTGTTTTTAACAAAGTAAAAGATAAACCAAAAATTGTACTGGAATACGAAGATTCCTTGATCACGGACAGTAAACAGATTTGTAATGTTTTTAATGATTATTTTGTTAACTGTACTGTGGATTCGCCAGAATCTGACATTTTGCTCGAACCTCTTTTCATTCCTCAGGAAGATGAATCTGATAACTCTTTTAAAATTAATCCAACATCAAATGAGGAAATATTAGTTATTCTTAATAACCTAAACAAAAGGTCTGCAGTAGGTTACGACGGAATTTCCGTCAGATTTTGTTTGAAATTTAAAGATATTCTAGTTCCAAAACTTTGTGAACTAATTAATAAAGCTATTCTCAATCATGAATTTCCTGACGCTCTTAAAATTGCTCACCTGATTCCACTTCATAAAAACTCAAAAAAAAGTATAGTTAGTAATTACCGCCCAATCTCACTTTTGTGCACTTTTTCGAAATGCTATGAAAGCATTCTGTTTAGAAGACTAGATTCTTATTGTAAATCTAAAAACATTATCAGTAGCAAACAATTTGGATTCTGTGACCATTCAAGTACACTGTCGGCAACATCTGAACTTATATCTGATATACGTTTGAGCCTCGACAAAAAAATACTTAGTGCTTGTGTATTTATTGATTTGCAAAAAGCATTCGACTCAGTAAGTCATAAACTATTGTTAAAAAAGTTATATAAAATTGGAATCAAAGGTAATTACCTCAAACTGTTCGCAAGCTACTTATTGAATAGGAAACAAGCAGTAAAAATCGGTTCTACGATCGGAGATAACGAGTTCGTCAAGTATGGTGTCCCTCAAGGATCCTTACTTGGCCCTCTTCTTTTTAACATTTACGTGAATGATGCTTTTTTGTTGGGCCTATGTGGCAAACTCATTATGTTTGCTGACGATATGGCTCTTGTATTCAGAGAAAAAACAGAAAGTGACCTTCGACTAAAAATGCAATCTGACATAAATGTTTTAAATGAGTGGGCTTCGAATAATCATTTAAAGATAAATAATAAAAAAACCAAATTTATTGTTTTTGAAACTAAAAATAAATATAATGCAATTGTTGACTTTGGATTAATGATAGATAGTCAACCCATAGAGAGAGTATTTGTTATTGATTATCTTGGTCTCACAATTGATGCTGCTCTCAGCTGGTCTAAACATATTGATAAAGTTAAAAATAAACTTAAAATCATTAACTTTATTTTATTCAAAATGCGAAAAATTTTGCCACTAAAAATTAAGTATTTAATATTTCATGCCCACATTCTAAGTCATGTGAGATACCTTCTACCAATCTGGGGCCTATCTGCTCAATACAGACTTCAAGAAATCCATATCCTTATTAATAAAAGCCTAAGAAATATAAAATCTCTACCATACTGTTGTACATCTCGCCTTCTTTACAGTGCACAGATTCTTCCTCTTCAAAAACTTATCGAATTTGAGCTTGCTGTTTTAGTTTTTAAAATAAAAAAAAAAAGTCGGACAAGTGCGAATAAAATTCGCTCGCCAAGGGTTCCGTGAATGTAAAAGAACACAATATCAAAAATAAATGACATAAAGTTATGTTGTAAAGTCTTTATATCGCCAGACTATGGACGCATAACAGAATAAATGTTTAATCGTAAACGTCTATAGTAAATGTCAATCACATCTACATTGATCAAAAATGTTACTTGAGGTTAAATCTTATCCATAGCTGTTTATGTTAGCTAAAGAAAGATTTAACCAGTATTTTAACGGTCTAAATTGGGAATATTTGTTCTATAAATCAGCGTCGAAATATAGGGTGGTATACATACACTTAAAATAACTTTTTTTTCATCAATAACTAAAAAACTGTGCATCGCAGAATTCTAAAAAATGTTGCAATGTTTCTTAAATTAAGTGTTCTTTCAAATGACACCCCATTCGTTTGGTTCCAAAAAAAGTTTTTTTGCACTCCCCACACCCATCCCCTAAACACACAGAAATATAATTATTTGAGAGTTCGCTATAATTTTCGTTCAAAATATAGCAAACTTCCTGTCTCCATGAATTTTTTTCAATTTTTTCTGTCAATCAGTGTCGAAACGTAGGGGGGGGGAACGGTCAGGAACTTGCACATTTTTTAGAATAACTCAAAAACGGTGTACTGGAAAATTCTAAAAAAATTGCAATATTTTGGAAATTTGGTGTTCTTTCAAATGATACCCCACTCGTTTGGGTCAAAAAAAGTTTTTTTTACCCCCCTTACACCCGTCCCCTAAACACACAGAAATATAATTATTTGAGAGTTCGCTATAATTTTCGTTCAAAATATAGCCAATTTCCTGTCTCCATGAATTTTTTCAATTTTTTCTGTCAATCAGTGTCGAAACGTGGGGGGGGGGGGAACGGTCAGGAACTTGCACATTTTTTAGAATAACTCAAAAACGGTGTACCGGAAAATTCTAAAAAAAATTGCAATGTTTTGGAAATTTGTGTTCTTTCAAATGACACCCCACTCGCTTGGGTCAAAAAAAGTTTTTTTTTACCCTCTTTACACCCGTCCCCTAAACACACAGAAATATAATTATTTGAGAGTTCGCTATAATTTTCGTTCAAAATATAGCAAATTTCCTGTCTCTATGAATTTTTTCAATTTTTTCTGTCAATCAGTGTCGAAACGTAGGGGGGGGAACGGTCTGGAATGTGCACATTTTTTAGAATAACTCAAAAACGGTGTACCGCAAAATTCTCAAAAAAATTGCAACGTGTTGGAAATTTGGTGTTCTTTCAAATGACACCCCACTCGCTTGGGTCAAAAAAAGTTTTTTTTTACCCTCTTTACACCCATCCCCTAAATAAACAGAAATATAATTATTTGAGAGTTCGCTATAATTTTCGTTCAAAATATAGCAAATTTCCTGTCTCTATGAATTTTTTCAATTTTTTCTGTCAATCAGTGTCGAAACGTAGGGGGGGGGGACGGTCTGGAATGTGCACGTTTTTTAGAATAACTCAAAAACTGTGTACCAGAAAATTCTAAAAAAAACTGCAACGTGTTGGAAATTTGCTGCTCTCTCAAATGATACCCCACTCGCTTGGGTCAAAAAAAGTTTTTTTTTACCCCCTTTACACCCATCCCCTAAATACACAGAAATATAATTATTTGAGAGTTCGCTATGATTTTCGTTCAAAATATAGCAAATTTCCTGTCTCTATGAATTTTTTCAATTTTTTCTGGTGTCGAAACGTAGGGGGGGGGAACGGTCTGGAATGTGCACATTTTTTAGAATAACTCAAAAACGGTGTACCGCAAAATTCTAAAAAAAATTGCAACCTGTTGGAAATTTGATGTTCTTTCAAATGACACCCCACTCGCTTGGTCCAAAAAATGTTTTTTTTTACCCTCTTTACACCCGTCCCCTAAACACACAGAAATATAATTATTTGAGAGTTCGCTATAATTTTCGTTCAAAATATAGCAAATTTCCTGTCTCTATGAGTTTTTTCAATTTTTTCTGTCAATCGGTGTCGAAACGTAGGGGGGGGGGAACGGTCTGGAATGTGCACTTTTTTTAGAATAACTCAAAAACTGTGTACCACAAAATTCTAAAAAAAATTGCAAAGTGTCTGAAATTCGGTCCTCTTTCAAATGACACCCCACTCGCTTGGGTCAAAAAAGTTTTTTTTTCACCCTTCCCCACCCCAATCCCTTAAAAACACAAAAACATATTTATTTGAGGGTTCGCTATATTTTTCGTTCAGAGTTTATCAAACTTCCTGTCTCTGTGAATTTTTTCAAATTTTTCTGTTAATTAGGCTCGAAATGCAAGGGGGGGGACCAACTTTTTGTGTCACTTTATTGATAATAATTCAAAAACCATGCATTGCAAAATTCTAAAAAAAATGACAATATTTCTAAAATCAAGTGCTCTTTCAAATGACACCCCACATGACCTGGTTTTAAATGATGTTTTTACCCCTTAACATTCCCACCCCTTTAATAAATATAGTTATGAGTGTCTGCCACTTTTCTATATTTTTCATTAAAAACCTCCTCAATTTTCTATCATTCCAAATATATTTCAAGATTTTCGATTAAGTAGGGTCGGAGTTAATCGGGGCAATAAAACATCCCTAAAACGTCATTTTTCAAAATTATACAAAAAATGGTGAGATGTAAAATTCCAAAATATATTTTTAAAAAATGCTGAAATGAAGCCCTTTCATATGATACCCTACTCGTCTCGCTAAAAAAATGTATGTTTTCAAAGGCTTTACATCGTACCTCCTTAAAACAAACGAACACAACTTTATTTATTTTTTAACCCGCCATCTTGTGTGGATAGGTTAATTTTATAAGCACCTCAAATTTTAAGTTCATCGGATTAATGGTTCACGAGATAATCGAAATAATGTGAAAAACACGTTGTACTCTCACCAATAGTGTTCCGTATAAAAAACGGAACCCTAATAATATGATAAAAAATAATTTCTTCTTACGTCAAGTCAGCGATATTCATGATTACCCTACAAGACGTAACACTGATTTTTATATTGATTTTTTCCGTACAGCCAGTGGCCAAAGTTCTCCTCTATACAGAGGCCTGTCAATTTATAATAATCTTCCTGATGAATTAAAGGAGGTGACTCGTATTTCAATATTTAAAATAGGTTTAAAAAATCATTTGTATTAGATTGATTTGATTGAATCGATTTGATTTGATTTAAAAAATCATTTGTATTAGATTGATTGATTGAACAAAAAAAAAGAAAAAAAAAAAAGAAAGCATTAATAAAAAATAAAAAACATTATAATATTAGAAAATTGGCTCAAACTAAGCACAACTAAATTATATTAATATACATGTATCTGTTATTATTTTATTATTTTGTAACTTTTGTTATTGTTAGTTATTTGTTATGTTGTATTTATCATAAAAGGAACACATTATAATTTATTAAATTGACAAAAATATTATATGTATAACTATTGTAACCCTTATTTGCGTCCTGCATTATATGCTTCTGCAAATAATTATCTAAAATTATAATAATATTACCAAAAATTTGTAAAATGATTAAATTAAATAAAGAAAAAAAAAAAGAAAAAAAAAACTATCTAGGGTTGTGTCATATGACATTGACAGATGCATACGACAGAAATACAAATGACATAATTATTGATATTATGTTGCAGTCTGCGGATGTAACTCCTCCCTCTTAAGAGTTGTCCAAAAACGACGTTTTTTGATAGCTGGTGGTTGCTGATTTTCATAGTTAGATTGTGAATGGTTCATCTCTATCTGTATGGGTTGGTTTTTAATTTTCTTGCAATGTAATATTTTTTTAACTGAAATATAAAAAAGAACTAGTGCGGTTAATGTGACGAAGGTGCCGACAATGGCATTTTTATGATGACCATGTTGTTTTATTGTTTTGTGGAGTATTTGAATTTCTTCGCTATTTTTTAGTGTCCAGTTACTTAGTGCTGGTAGTTTGATGATGGTGTTTATTGCTAATATGTTCATGTCGTTGTATGGTTGGAGTATTATGTTGTCTTCTAGAGTGGTCATTATGCTTGCATCCGTGTATTCTTCGTTGTTTAATTGTATGTGACAATTTTTAAAACGAATTAATTTAATGCCGTTTATTGATTTTTGTTTTTGTGAGCATGTTGATGTCATAGTGATTTCGTGTTCTGTTGCTGTATATAAATATCCTGGTAGAATTTGTTCGATTTCTTCGTGGAATGTAGTTTTTGTTAAGTTACAGAAAGCTGGTTGATTATTGATAATTTGAGGTATACATGAAGTTTTACTTTTGCTGGTTGAATGTTTGTCACAATAATAAATTCCTTCTATTTTGTTGCAAGGTTTGGTTATGAATTTATATATGTTTTTGTTAGGGATTACATAGGGTTCAGGAAAATCTAATACATAGGTTTTATTTATTGGTATTGCTTTAATCATGTGGAAAGATAAAATTTCTGGATGGAATTTAGGAATTTGTATCGAGAATATTATTTGACTTTCATTATAGTATGCTTGTAACCATAAAAGTTCATAGATACTTTCATCTGATTCAAATTTTACGTTATGTTTATTAAAACTATCATGAAGGTAACTCAATTCGTTATGGTTTAAAATGTGTCTCGAAATTACTTTCAGTTTTGCCATAATAATAGATTCGGTTATATCGGATAAGTGTCTATCCAGCAATTCGATATTGTATATAGATTTGTGGAAATATTGATCTAGTTTCAAAATATTGAGTAAATTTTGTGTGTTATTTTCTACTGACCTTATTTCAAATTCTATTTTCCTAGTTTGGTCATTGACATATTTTTGTATTTCGTTAAACCGTTTAATCATTTTAGTATTAATAGTTATTTGTTCAGAAAGTTTGTCTTTTATAACGTCTTCGTTTCTATGAATTTCGGTAAGGGCATCCCCTAATTCTTGATAGTCATCGTGATCCATATTTCCTGTTATAGATTTAAGAACTGTTCCTAGTCCGTTAATTAGTCCTCGTTTTACTCTATATCTAGGTCTTAGGTGATCCAGGATTTCTTCTAGTTTAGCGTATTTTTTTAGAAGTATGTCAATTCGTACTTTGTAAACTGCTTTAAGCTCAGTTTTGCCTTGTGTGATATTATGTATTGTGAATATGTTATTTTTTATTACGCGTAGACTGTGCTTGTAGTTTTCGAGGTCTATTATGTGTAGCAGTCTATTATATCTAGTAATGAGTCTTGCCTCACCTAGTCTAATAGGAATTATTCCTTTGTTGTGATCGTAATCTATTATCTCCATCTCTTGAGCTCGTGATGTCGTTGCGTACCTGCAACAAACGTTTTATTTTAGCTTTGTGTACTTTCCGTTTATTAGTAACTAACGTTATTTTGTTATTCTTCTTAACTTTATGTTTTTGGAATCTAGGGCTTAATTTATTGCGTCTATTGTCTTGTTCGTATATAGTTTCGTTTTCGTAGAATACTGGTGGTGGTATTCTATTTTGGTTTAGTCTATTAATTAATTTTTCTTTTTCTTTCGCATTTCTTGTTGATATTAGATTTCGTAGTTTGTCATATTCTTGTACATGGTTTTGAAGATATTCTTCAGCATTTTTGTTATTGGATTTTTCTGGAAATATCTCTTGTTTGGTGTAATGTCCACTTTTTAGTTCAAAAGGTGTAAGCTTAGTTACAGAATGAATAGAACTATTATATGTAATTAAAGATTGTTTCATTATTTCGTTAGCACATTTGTTTTAATCTTGAGAGTAAATAATTCTATAAATTTGTATAAGGGTCGAGTGAAAACGTTCAACAGGTGAGTTGCCAGTCGAGCTTTTCGCTGAGGTAAGATGAAGTACTATTTTATATGGTGTGCAAAACTGTTTAAATATTATTGATGTAAATTCTACACCTCTGTCCGTTACTATTTTATTCGGAACACCATGATTTGCTATAAAGTCTTTCATATGGTTTACGACTTCTAATCCATTTGAAATTGTCATGTGATACGCTATGCCAAATTTTGAAAATTTATCTATTACTGTCAGATACTTGTTATTATTTATAGAAAATATGTCTATGTGTAATATTTCTAATGGTCTACTAGGTGTTTCAGAAACTTCAAATTTTAACAGTTTTTTGTTTCTATTGTATTTTAAGGTTTGACAAGTTTCGCATTTGTTTATAATTTGGTTTAGTAGATTTTTCATTTTAGGAAAGTAGTATTTTCGTTTGAGTTGTTCTTGGTTTTCTGTTATGCCACGATGGTTGCCGTCTTGGTGTATTTTAGATACTATTTCTTGCTGTCGACAGTTGTCTGTAATGTCCTCGACTAATGTTCTACTGCGAACTATTTGTAGTTTGTTTTCAGAAAAGTGTTTTCTATAAATTTGGTTTAAGAGTTTAAAGATGTTGTCATTACAAGCAATGCCTGTTAGTTTGTTTGGCTCTATGTATTCTTTGTACAGTCTGATTAAATTATCTTCGGTAAATTTCTTACACTTAAAATGATATCTTTTCTTTTTTAAAAAGAGTAACTTGAATGTAACTTGCCATTCAGTAAACTTGTCGTCTAATTCTAGAATTATTTGCGTGTTGAATTCGTTTAACACAGTTTTACTCGTAGGGATAGTCTTATTTTCATCAGTATTTTGAGTCGAATCGATTTTTTCTACTGAACTAACTGATTGTTCGTCACTAGTTGAACTATGATTTATTTCCACTTCTGGTTCAAGTCTGGATAATGCATCTGCGTTTGTATTTTTTGTTCCTTTTTTGTAGATAATCTCATAATCGAATTCTTCTAATTTCAAACGCCATCTTACAAGTTTAGAATTTGGTTCTTTTAGGGAGAAAAGCCAAGTCAAAGGCTTGTGGTCAGTCACAATTTTAAATTTTTGTCCGTACAAATATGGTCGGAAGTACTTTGTAGACCAGACGATAGCTAGAAGTTCTTTTTCTATCGTAGAATAATTTTGTTCTGTTTGTGTAAGTGTACGACTAGCATAACATATAGGTTTATCTGATCCAATAGGACCTTGAGATAGAACAGCGCCTAATGCTACATTACTAGCATCTGTTGTGAGTACAAAAGGTTTTGTGAAATCGGGATATTGTAGTATGGGATTGTTGCAAAGTAATTGTTTACAATTTTCGAAGCATTTGATGTACTCTGGGCTCAATACAATCTTTTTATCCTTTCTGAGACACTCTGTAATTGGTTTAGTGAGGTTAGCAAAATTATTTATAAACTTTCTATAATAACCTAGTAATCCGAGAAAAGATTTAATTTGTTTCTCTGTCTTTGGTATAGGGAAATTTTTTACAGCTTCAATTTTGTCAGGATTGGGTTTAACACCTTCGGACGTGACAATGTGTCCAAGAAATGCAACTTCTTTATGTAAAAACTCAGATTTATCGAGTTGTACTTTGAGATTAGCTTTCCTTAGCTGTAAAAATACTTGATTTAAACTTTCGAGGTGTTCTTGTAGGGATGTAGAGAACACAATGATATCGTCCATGTAGCAAAGACATATTTTACCTTGAAGGTCTCTCAAAACGTTATCCATTACGCGTTGGAAGGTAGACGGAGCATTTTTTAGTCCAAATGGCATGCGAACATATTCGTAGCGGTCGTTGTCGACTATGAATGCTGTTTTGGGTATATCTCGAGGGTTTACTTCGATTTGGTGAAAGCCCGATGCAAGATCTAGAGTAGTGAAGTACATACATTTACCTAGTTTGTCTAATATTTCATTAATGTTTGGCAGTGGGTAACGATCGTCTATCGTTTGCTCATTTAATTTACGGTAGTCTACCACAAGTCGCCATTTTTCTTTTCCACTAGCATCTGCCTTCTTTTTTACTATCCAAATTGGTGCTGACCAAGGAGAGTAACTAGGACGAATTATCCCATTTTCTAGCATTTTGTCAATTTGCGTTCTCACTTCTTCCTTGTGGATATGCGGGTAGCGATAACTTTTCGTAAATACTGGTTTTTCGTTATTAAGATTGATCTCGTGTTTTACTTGATTTGTAAACGACAGTCGATGTGATTCTTTAAAGAAGACATCTTCATGTTTTTTCACAGTTTAAAAATTGCTTTTCTTTCTTCAATGTTCAAGTGATTTGTTCTAATAAGTTGGGTGATATCCGTAGATTCAGCGGAATCTTTTGATATTACGGATGAATGATTTACTTCAATGTGATAATTATCTCTTAACATTTGTACTTTAACAGGTTGTTCAATTAAACACATCTTTTCTTGGTTAGAAAAATTTACTATTTCGACAAATGAATACCAGTTTTTGGCATGGTATATACAATCAGGTATCACTAATTGTTCTTGTACGTGTACAGGTTTAATGTATATGTCACCATTTTGAATACCAACAGGAATGCTGATAGTCATTTTCGTTCTTGGTGGAACGGTATAGTTTTTCGAGATAAAATTAGGTTTAAATATTAATGGAATTGAAATGTTCTCAGTTTCTAATAACGATTTTTGAAAATCTAATTTTATATTAAGCTTTTGCATAATTTCTAATCCTATGAGTCCATCAAAGTAGTTATGGAATTTAAAGACTAAGAAATCTAAAGGTTCTTTAGTTTTGAGTTCCATTAAACCGTTAATGGTTACTTGACTTGTTATCTCGTGAGTTTGAAAAAGAGTTTTTACTAGAACAGGCTGAATGGTTTTGATCCGTGTAGGATGTACATGTTTTGGGTCTATAAATGACTTATTGGCTCCTGTATCTATGAGCATTTTTAATGTAGTATGTGGGTTTAATTTAATATGAATATATGGTAAATAAAACGATTGATGAGAATTTAGTGTTATATATCCAATGGGGTTTCCGAGGCTTGTTCCTGAAAATTTTGATCATCTATTTCTTGATTTTCTAAAAAGACTGTTTCGTCTAAAGTGTCATCTAAGTTTGGAAAATAATTATAGTTCTCTGGAGAAACGTCTACATCGTTTTCGTCAATAATATTCGAAGTGGGATTTTCCAAGTTGAACAGCTCTTGACTGTGGAATCTAGGTGGTCCTGTAGCTTGAAAATAATTTGGTCTATTATACCCAAAATTAATAGGTTGAAAATTGGTTGGTTGTTTAAATTTGTTTTGATTAGAATTTGTATCCATAGGCTCAATTTTCCTGTTTGTTTGTTGAGGTTTAGGTTGTAATGGAGGATTCCATTTCGAATTAGGATTTTGTGGAAATGTTTGTCTAAAATTTTGATTAGAAAACGGGTTCTGATTGTAATATTGATTTTGTGGTTTACCAAAATGATTTACTTGTAATCTAGGCTGGAATGAATTTGGAATGTGTCTATGCGGTGCAGTGAATTGTTGATACGGTTGAATTATCCGTTTAGGAGGTAATGATGGAATGTGGTGTGTATTATTACGTTGTTTAATGTAATGCATGTTTTGTTCACTTATGCATAAAGAAAATGCATCACCTATAGTTTTTGGTTGCCATGCTCTAATCATGGATCCAAGGGGTTCTCTGAGTCCTTCGAGATATGTAGCTAGACACATTTCTTTGTATAAACTTTGTTTAACTATTTGAGATGATACTGACTTTTCATTCAATTTAACATGATTTAATATTGTAGACTGGATATCAATAATTTTAGAAAAATATTTTTCTACTGTATCTTGTCCTTGGTAGATAAGATGTAAGTCTCTTATAAGGCTAGTCTCGTTTCGTTTGTCTGCATAATGAGTGGTAAGGTTTTCTTTAATACTGTTCCAATTTAATTGAGTTCCATTTTTTTTTTTTTTTTTTTTTTTTTTTTTTCCTTTATCTCCATTTAGGAGCATAGGGCGTCTACTAGACTGGACCATCTAACTCTGTTGGGGGCAATCGCTTTCAGTTCACCCCATGTCTTGCCAATTTGTTTTGCTTCAGCTAGCACCGTTTTCTTCCATGTCATGGGTGGTCTTCCAACTCTCCTTTTACCTTGTGGATTCCACTCTAGGGACATCCTTGTTATATCTTCGACTGATTTTCTCAGTGTATGTCCTATCCATCTCCATTTTCTTTGTTTTATCTCGGTCTCAATGTCTAACTGCTCTGTCTGCCGTAGAAGTTCCTGGTTACTGATGGTGTTTGGCCAGAAGCATTTGATCAGTCTTCTCAGGCATTTGTTCACAAACACCTGTAGTTTATTTGTGATCTTTCTTGTTTGTTTCCACGTTTCACACCCATACAGCAGTACTGACTTGACACATGCATTGAACATTCGTAGCTTTGTCTTTCTTGACAGGACGGATGCATTCCAGATCTTGTGAAGCATATTGAACGTATTTCTGGCTTTGTTAATACGCTGACTGATATCTTCTTCAGTCCCGCCTGTTTTTGCTACAGTACAACCAAGGTACACAAATTTGTCAACTTCGTCCACTTGTGTATTGTTGATGGTAATTGGTGTTATCGTTTTGGTGTTCAATCTCATAGCCTTTGTTTTTCTGATATTAATGTTGAGACCGACTTCATGTGCAAGGGTTGATAGCTTCTGTATTTTTTGCTGCATGTCCGTATGTGTGTGTGTAAGTAGACAGATGTCATCTGCGTAGTCTAGATCATTGAGCCGTCTTGTTGTATTCCATTGGATTCCATTTGGACTTGCATCATCGAGCTTTCTCATGATACTATCTAGTACTATTAGGAATAGTAGCGGGGATAGTACACAGCCTTGTCTCACTCCTCGGTGGTTGTAGTATTCATCACTTTGCTGTCCTTTGTATTGTATTCTGTTTGCAGCATCCCGGTACATTTCTTTGATTAGATCAACTATTTTCTTCGGGATGCCCATTTCACAAAGTGTCTTCCATATCGCGCTCCTGTTGATTGAGTCGAAGGCGCGTTCGAAGTCCACGAAGAGGAAATACAATGGTGAGTTCCATTCATTTGATTGCTCAATGATGATACGGATTGTGTTGATATGATCGGTACAGCTTCTTCCTGGCCTAAAGCCGGCTTGTTCATTTCTTAGTTTCATGTTAATTGATGGAGATATTCTTTCGAGAATGATCATTGCTAGTATTTTCATTATTGTGTTGAGCAGAGATATGCCTCTCCAATTTTTGCATTCTCTTAGATCACCTTTCTTTGGGATTGAGTTCCATACATAGTAAGTATTTCGTCGGCTTCTCCAGTAATTTTATTACGGATTGCTCGAAGAAAAGTCGTAGGAATAAGTCCATTTTCTAAAATCTGTGAACAACTTGTAATTATTTCGTCTACGTTGTCTATAAAGTCATATAATGTATGTCTACTACCTTCATATTTAGGTAAGTCTTTAATAACATCAGGAATTTTTAATGCGTTTACTAAACTAGTCACTTTTTCAATAGTCATTTTTTCTGTCATTTTAAAATTTAAATTAATATTATCACTTTTTAATTTGTTATTATAATTTTAAATTTGATTTGTTTTATTATTTTTGAAATAAATTTCTTTTAAATTATTTGAACCTTTACAACTAATTCCATATACCGTGGAATAATTAAATTTATTTTAAATTATTTAAAACTTTGAAATTATTTCCATATACCGTGGAATAATTAAATTTATTTTAAAATATTTGAATTTTGAAACTATTTCCATATACCGTGGAATAATTAAATTTATTTTAAATAATTTGAAACTTGAAACTATTTCCATATACCGTGGAATAATTAAAACTTTCTTCTATTATTAAATTTAAAACTTATTGGTAATTTTACTGACTCCATAAACCGTGAAATCGTTATTACTAATATTTAAATGAGACTTATTATGGCTACTATTTACGTTGGGATATGAAAAGGATTTTAACATATAAAATTCACTCACCAGGCAACTAACAATAGTATGATGTTCATGTAGGTAGCGGCTCAGCAATTCAGCAATCTGGATGATGTTTTGATGACTCGATATACCGTCGATAATCACTATAACTATCACTTTACTGTTTACTGTTATTAAGAACAATTATTTTTTAATCTACGTTAAGGCACTTTCACTACCACTGATATACCGTCAGTGTGGATTTATTTTAAAATATTTCCCGAAATATGCACTAAAAAACGCGTGTTTTAAATAAAAATTTTCTTAAAAAAAACCGCGTTGGATATTAAAAAATATCCTATCAACTGCGCCAATTAGATTCTACTCTAATAAAACTTTTAAAAAAAACATTATTTATTATCATTATTTATTTTAATTTTAATTAAAAAATTTATTTAATTTTAAAAGAAAGAAGTTAACACTTCAAAAGCCACAATAAATCTAAAATCTTATTTCTAAAATATATCTTTCAATAATTATTTGGGTGATGCAATAATATGCATCACGATAAAAAATAATTTTGTTTGTTTGATTCTCAAAACAATTTTTCTTTAGTAACTTAAAGAATAATATGAGAAATGCAAAATTGCATTTCGATAAGATAAATTTTGTTTTATTTTATTATATTTTGATCTTTATAAATTTATAAGAATTTACTGTTTACATTTTGTGAAAAATATTATCTTTTGTTATTTAATCATTTTCTGGAATTCAAATATTTAAATGTTTTAGAAATAAAATATGTCTGAGAATCTTGTTGTTTAATAATTGGAAAACTTATTAATAAAATTACTGATAAAGAAACATGCATTATGGTATAACTAATATAACTAACATAACTATCTAGGGTTGTGTCATATGACATTGACAGATGCATATGACAGAAATACAAATGACATAATTATTGATATTATGTTGCAGTCTGCGGATGTAACTCGCGCAGGAAAAAAATATGCAAATAATTTTAATTGTGATCATACATAATGTTAAAATTAACATAATAACATAATTTTGAACATAATGTTATGGAGGGGCTGATGGAAGGCTAAATATGGAGGGGCTGAAATCTCACAGCTCTGAGATATCAAAACTTCGGTCTGGCTTAAGGATTTTGATATAGTTTTCGGCAAAAAACTTTTATGAGGACATGGTTTTTAGTTTTGGGCAGCGATGTATATCAAACATAACTCTTTGTTAAAGTACAAGTATTTTTTATCTCTGTTTAAAATTTTTACTAAACTAATACGAAACATCAATACGTTGCCGGAAAATTATAATCAAAATTCCAAAAATATTGTTAAATTAAATAAAATCAAACTTTTTCAAAATTCCAAAAATATTCCAAAAATTAGAATAAAATCAAATATTTAAATTTTTTCTAAATTCCAATAATATTTCAAAAATTCTTAAAAATTCAAACCTTTTCCAAAATTCTAAAAAATATTGCAAAAATTATTACAAAATCAAAAATTCAAAATTTTTTCAAAATTCCAAAAATTATAATAATATCAAAAATTAAAAATTTTTCAAAATTCTAAAAATATTCCAAAAATTCTTACAAAATCAAAAATTAAAACTTTTGCTGAAATTCTAAAAATATTGCAAAAATTCTTACAAAATCAAAAATACAAACTATTTCAAAATTCCAAAAATATTTCAAAAACTATAACAAATTCAAAAATGTCCATGTCCAATTTCATTTTAAATTACATTTACTTCATAAAAACAGCTACATATTCTTTCCAAAAAATTGGCTAAAAAAATAAATGAAATCATTTTTTGACACACTTGACATTATTTTTTGACAAACTTATAATGCCATATAATTCTCTATAATAATAATAAAATATCATATCATACAAACTATTAATTTTATTTTTTTCTAAAAAAATTGGGTAAAAAATAAATAAAAATCTTATCTAATCTTAAATAACTTATAAGGCCATAATTCTCAATAATAATAATAAAATTTCATATCAAAGAAACAATTTTATTTTTTTCCAAGAAATTGGGTAAAAAATAAATAAAAATCTTATCTAATCTTAAATAACTTATAATGCCATAATTCTCAATAATAATAATAAATATATGGAGGGGCTGAAATCTCACAGCTCTGAGATATCAAGACTTCGGTCTGGGTAAAGGATTTTGATATAGTTTTCGGCAAAAAACTTTCACGAGGTCATGGTTTTTAGTTTTGGGCAACGATGTATATCAAACATAACTCTTTGTTAAAGTACAAGTATTTTTTATATCTGTTTAAAAATTTATTACAAAACTAACACGAAACATCAATACGTTGCCGGAAAATTATAATCAAAATTCCAAAAATATTGTTAAATTAAATAAAATCAGACTTTTTCAAAATCCCAAAAATATTCTAAAAATTAGAATGAAATCAAATATTTAAACCTTTTCTAAATTCCGATAATATGCCAAAAATTCTTAAAAATTCGAACTTTTCCAAAATTCTAAAAATATTGCAAAAATTATTACAAAATCAAAAATCAAAACTTTTTTCAAAATTCCAAAAATTATAATAAAATCAAAAATTAAAAATTTTTCAAAATTCTAAAAATATTCCAAAAATTCTTACAAAATCAAAAATTAAAACTTTTTCCGAAATTCTAAATATATTGCAAAAATTATTACAAAATCAAAAATGCAAACTTTTTCAAAATTCCAAAAATATTTCAAAAACTATAACAAATTCAAAAATTTCCATGTTCAATTTCATTTTCAAATACATTTACGTCATAAAAACAGCTACATTTTTTTTCCCGAAAAATTGTCTAAAAAATAAATGATTTGACATTTTTTGACACACTTGACAACATTTTTTTGAATAATAATAAAATTTCATTTCGAGCAAACAATTTTATTTTTTCTAAAAAATTGGGTGAAAAATAAATAAAAATCTCTCTTTTGACACACTTGACAACATTTTTTTTGACAAACTTATACTGCCATAATCTTCAATAATAATAATAAAATTTCAATTCAAACAAACAATTTTATTTTTTTCCAAAAAGCTAAGGTAAAAAAATAAAAAAAAATCTTTCTTCTGACACACTTGACAACATTTTTTTCACAAACTTATAATACCATAATTCTCAATAATAATAATAAAACCGAAGTAGTTTCATTTCAAACAAACAATTTTTTTTTCCAAAAAATTGGGCAAAAAAATAAATAAAAATCTTTCTTTTGACACACTTGACAACATTTTTTTGACAGACTTATAATGCCATAATTCTCAATAATAATAATAAAATTTCATTTCCAACAAACAATTAATTTTATTTTTTTTCCAAAAAATTAGGTAAAAAAAAAATAAAAATTTTTCTTTTGACACACTTGACAACATTTTTTGACAAACTTAAAATGCAATAATCTAGATTTTGATCTCACATACCAATTTCTACCATCTAGATTTCTCCAAATTTAATGTTCCTACTCGTAATCACTTAAAATGAACGTTTTTTAAGCCAAAAATATGAAAATTTGCTATTTTTGACACACATAATGATTTTTTGACACACTTCCGGTACAGTTATCGAACACAGCGTCCTTTCGGACCTGTCCTTTGAGTATACCTATTTTTAGAAAAAAAAAATTTGAAATCCCTCCAGCGGTTTTCCCTGCAGCGTAGGTAATGACGGCCGGCCGGCCAGACGGCCGGCCTACAGACAGACAGACATTTTTTTTTTTGCTTTTTTAGAATCAGTAGGTTTAGAATCAAAACGTCGAGAAATGTCAAAAAAAGTGGGGGTAAGAATTTTACTTTGAGCTCATGAATGTAATACTTAGGTCTTTCAGACCGAAGTAATTAAAAATATTTTGAAAACATAACATGAAAACCTAAAATTTAATATTTGTTTCAGGCAAACTTGGAGCCTAAAGAATGACGTTATTTATTTAAAAATTCTAGTACATAAGTATAAAGTATTTACTAGAATTATCTGTCGATATATAATTTTGTACATACTTTTTTAACGGAGACTAAATGACACGACATTATTTATGCTAATTCAATGCAAACTCTATTTTCCTTTATTAACATTTATAATGAAATTTAGTGACTCTATTAAGTGACTCTATTAAGTGATTAAGTAACTCTAGTGTTTTTTCTACGATAGCATATAAAAAGTCTATTTTTATGCAGGTTTAATCACATATAAAAATGTTTTTTTTCCACCAATGTAAAATCAATTTCGCTTAATAACAAATTGTAGTTGCGTTTAAAACGTTGTAAAACATGTAATTTTACAATGTTTTTAAGCAAAAGAACCATGACAAAATAGAATGTGAATTTTAAATGTTGTGTTGTCGTGTTCTAAATGAAGTAAGATGGCTATCTCGACAGCTTGCTAACGCTGTTATTGTAAGAAATTGGTTATGTGGTTCTGATTCAATTTTTTGAAGACGAAGTAAAGTAAGACCAAGAAAATAATAATCCAATCTCAAAATATTGTTTAAGTGCTTTGAAAAACAAAACCAATAATTTTGCATTAATAGTTTTGAATGATGTTTTCTACGTACTAGGGCAGCTCTTCAAGTTTCTACAAAAAAGTGAACTATCGCCCATGGAGTCAATGAAGAAGTTAAGTCCACAAGTCCATTCTGGAGCCGAGAATCAGAAAATGTTTTATCAAAATCATTAGAAAAAAAACAAAGCGTTAACACTTTTTATGTTATTACATTTATTAACGAACTATGTCATCATCTAACAAAGCGATTTCTATCAGAAGAGAAGAAAGATTGGTATGCCTTTGATTACAATGCAATCGCAACCAACGTAACAGATTTTAGTTTTGGACAAAAATATTCTGAAATTTATCCCCTGAATGATGAAGTAAGAGAAGAAGTGTTAAAAGAATACAGCATGTTTAAGTTTTTAATTGCCGAAAAACTACAAGAAACAAGAACTACAACTACAACTGCAAGAAGAAACTGCTAAAAATTTCAGTGGTATACTATCCGTCGGGCTTAATCGTGATGAGTTTAGTAAAATTAGGTTTCTTGTGGAAATATGTGGGACTTTTCAAGCTAACAGTGCTGATTGTGAAAGAGACTGTTTAATGAGGATTAAAATACAACTTAGTGCCGAAATCGAAATTGATTTAGATGTCGTTTATGAATTATGGAAAAACAATAAAGGTCGGAGGGAAGAAAATTAAATTTTGTATAACTATTTGAATAATAAATTTTTTGAATTATTTTGCTTTTATTTATAAATGCCTTTAATTTCTTACTGTCTTAAAATCGTTATGACCACGTTATGAAACGTCGACAAATGTCAAAAGTGGGATATTTTCACATTTGGCTCGAGATTGTAATACTTAGGTCTTTCATACCGCATAGTAATATATATATATATATATATATATATATATATATATATATATATATATATATATATATATATATATATATATATATATATATATATATATATATATATATATATATATATATATATATATATATATATATATATATATATATATATATATTAATTGTGAAAAATATTCCTCATTTATAAGTATGTTGTAGTTAGAAGTATTTATAAATTTTATTAACACATACCAAAGAAAATCAAATTGATAAAAAACAACAAAACATTTATATAATAGTACATTATGATGCTAGGACGTAAAGCTAAATATTTTGGACGGATGTGGAGTTTGCAAATCGAGGCGCCAGCCGCGATTTGCACCCACATTAAGTCCAAAATAGCTTACGTCCGTGAATATCATATACTATTTTTTCTTCGAAGCAAGCAAAATATTTTTAAAAAATTTGTTTATTCTAATTTAAAATTATAAATTTGCATAAATTTTAAAATAAAAATATGTGGAACAAGTAACCTTTGACAAAATATTTTTTATTTTTTCCAAATTATTGTATAACTATGACAACAAATGATAACAACTATTTTAATTGGATAACAAAATTTTGAATTTAAGGGTTGCTTTGATAAAAAATTCTATTTTTCATAGATTTTGAACAAATACAAATGCTTTTTACTTTTTTGGACGTACACAGAGAGAAAAAAAATTCTAGATTTGAGAATTGTGCATGATTGAAAATAGAAAATTCAGTTTCTTCTTAATTTGAGAAAATTTAAATCATTTTAGTACTCCGAAATTTAAAACTGAGATAAAAACTATCAATTCGATCACACAAAAAAGTGAATAAAATACTATTATTGAGAATTATATATGATTAAAAACAGAAGATACATTTATTCTCATTTCGAGTAAATTTATATCATTTTAATACAACAAAACTTTAAAAGTGAGAAAAACTATCAATGCGATCATCCTACAGAAGAATGAAATACTGAAGTTGAGAATTGTTTTTGTTCAACAATAGGAAATACATTTATTCTTGTTTTGAGTAAATAAAGATCGTTTTCATTTTTTCTGTATAAATATAAGAAATTTTTGAATCAGAATAAGATTTCCATTTCTCAAATTGAACAGAGAAGTACACATCACTTTGTTACTTCCCCATCATTTATTTAATTCACAAATGTCAAAATGAGAGTAAAATATTTTCACTTTAATCCTTTTTGTTTCTTTTTGAAACTTAAAGATCAAAATAATAATAAGTTATACGCGAGTATTCTCAATTTGATCCACGTAGATAAAATTAAGGAAAAAAAATTATCGATTTTATACCTTTTCTCTCAAATTGAACTTATGAGATCGAAATGAAACTAACTAATACTCGATTATTCTCGGTTGGATCAACGTATATAAAATTGAGAAAAAAAATTCTCAGTTTTATTATTTTTCTCTCAAATTAAACTTATGAGATCGAAATGAAAATAATTAATATTCGATTACTTTCGATTTGATCTTACGTAGATAAAATTGAGAAAAAAAATTTCTCGATTTCATTCTTTTTCTCTAAAATTGAACGTATAAGAATAAGATCGAAATGATAATAATTTTTTTTTGATATAATACGTTCGAAGAAAAAATTACGATACATTATTCAGTGAGAGAGTTTTTCAGCAAATGAACGCGTCTTATAACTTGTGAAAAAAAAGTTTGTGTCCGTGCGAGAATTGATACTAGCTGTGCTTAAAATCAGCAATAATAAGAGTTCAAAAGGTAAGTTGCATGTTTCTCTAAATTTCTGCGTTCATCAAAGTAAACTTGCGTGCACAGAACGAGGTTTGGCTCATTCAGTTTGCCGGGAGTCCTGGGTTCAGTTTATTTGATGCATGTACTTGTTACTATTGGTGCTTAAATTACTGAATTAAATTACATCACACACAAAATTTCAAGTCAATCGAAGGTGAAAATCAGGTATTTTAAACAATTGGCTTGAAGCAAAACGGGGACAAAAATTTCTGGGTAAATACATACATTATGGTTTCTTGTCGAAATTTATTAAAATTCCGAAATCAACCGATATTATCGATTTCTGAGCTCTAAAGCTCTAAAGTATAGAGTACTAAATGCTTGCATGAAAAAATGTTAAAAATTGTTAAACATTTTTAAAAACATTTAAAATAAGTTTTAAATCTAACAGTTTTTTTTGTTTTTAAAACTATAACTATTATGATGACAAAATTCCAAAAAGAAATTATACAATTTGTATAAAAATTCTTCGACCAAATTAAGAGGTGCAGGTTGCTTGATTACACCGAAAAAAATTCGATTGGATACTCCAACAACTTCAGGATTTCAATTGTTTGGTAAAACTTCTTACAATTGTTTCAGACAAATGCATCGCATTAAACTTCGTTTTTATATTATTTTTAATATTAGGTTCTTCGACGGTTGATCTTACTGAATATGATCAAAAAGAATTTCAAGAGCTGAAGCAAACCTTACCTGTCATTCAAGAGCCGTGGCTGACTATAGAAAGTTATTGGATACGGAGTTGTGAGGGTCGTCTAAGGGAGTTTAAAGAAACAAAGGATAAATCTTTAAAACATTTTTTAATGACTGTCCACTTTATAGAAATGCTATAATGCCAGCATTTTGGTAAGTTTGAAGTTGAAGGCATTTTAAGACTGTTTTGGAATTACAGATTCTTTTTTTTCTACAGATTGATTTAGATTTTAAAAGACTCTTTCCGAATAAACATAAAAAACTTTTGGAGAAGGCAAAACATTTTTTCGAAGTTGTGGTACCAGTGCTACGCAAACTAATTAAAGATAAGCAAAGTTTAAAGGATTTGAACGATATGCCAACTTACCCAGGTAAACAAGTTTTGATCACAATTAAACTATAACGGTACATAATATATAGTTGAATGCATTAATTTGATTATGCATTAACTTGATCCTTTTATACTAGTTAAATAAAGTCCAAAATAAATTATTCAGTACAGTCCATTCATCTTTTGCAAGGCAGTCTTAGATCACGAAAAGTGTGTAGTTATTGAGTGTAGTTATGGTATGTTTATAAGTATACGGGTTTCTGGTGAAATGTTTCAAAAAAGATATTTTTCGCCACTGATTTCACAACTTTCAAAACACACTTCGGCATTATGTCCCATTAAGGAACTTAGCAGAGACAACAATAAGCCGCCAGCCCGGTCGGTCCTTGGCAAGCTCCTCCCAGCCTTAAACAAGTTCCAGAAATATAAAGACTTCTGCGATGCCGTTTTTTATACCCCGTTGAATTATTAGATACTATAAGTTTTTACCGTCCAAAAAGTAAAAACTTCTACGTTCTCTTTGAACTCCCCAAATTAATGGGGGGCTATACAACTAAAGCAAAACCTAACCCGAAATAATACAATTAATTCTAAATTGACGGCCAGAAGAGCAAAATAACGAGAGTGAGGGTGGCCACCAAACTAGCATTTTAACTTCTTTTAAAACACTAAACAGTCTTACCGAAACTAACTTCCCTACCTTCATAGTTTCCTTAAAATTTCTAAGCAGTTTCGATAACGGCCACTTGGAAAACTTTCCCCGCCTTTTCCCGCCTTGTGCAAAATAAGTCTAAATAATAGATTAAAAAACAAAAACCACCTTATGCACAATACTTTTTTGACAAAAACGAAACGATTTCAATTTCGTATAAGCTTCAATTTCGTATAAACCCCTTGAAATTACATGTCACATATCTTTTTCCATAAAAAGTAATCCCCTGAATTACACTATATTTTCTACATCTAAATTTAGTTGAAATAATAGAAGCAATAGCTTCCGTCAGTCTGACATATTTCGTTTCAGATATTGAAGCTGACATTGAAGATATCGACAGATAGGAGATATTGAAAAGTATGACAGCTGTGCTTCTATACGATCTGTAAACAGTTACAACCGAAACAACTACAATCCTAATGACAGCTATAACTTCTATAACCTTTTTTCGGAAGCTCTATTTAGTGATCTGTAGATAAGTTTCGGTAAAGCTTCTTATATTAAATATACAAATATTTTAGAAGCTTTCATTCCGGCGGTGCGGAGAACTTCTCTGTGGAAGTTGTATATCGAAACTTTATAGAAGTAAAATATAACTAGCTTTCACTTAGAAGCTTAAGCGAAGCTTTATTGAAGCTAAAACTTAAACAATTCCAAATTGAGAAGTAAGTTTGCTAGTTGGGCACCCGCTGCAGTGTGAAAAATTACTCAGCACAATTTCACACAACTGACGTCGTCGTTAGTCGTCGAACTAACGCAAACAGGGCATGGACGGTATAAACCTACCTACTGCCCCTCAGGCACACGAGGTAACCATTCCTTTCGGCAGTTGTTTTTAAGTCTACACTGTTATCATATTCCTCCTGTTTCCTTCCTACCCTTTTGATATCGTACAGGGTAATCATTCCCTTAAGTATTTTATTTCTCTTATCCCATATCCATTTGTTTTTTGTTGTTTTTTTCCTATACTTAATTTTTTTTACATTATTATTATTATTCTTCTTTATTTTCTAGTTATTGTTTTTTTTTCCCTTTTTAATTTTGTTCTTTGTTTGTTGCATGACTCCTGCATGGGAGTTCATGGGGAACCGAGAACGTTGTTTGTTTAGGCGAATAGCTGTCTCAATATCGAAACATTCAACGCATCCATAAAAAAAATCTATCTGGTATTCTGTTGCCTGCCCAATTAGATTCTGGAGGCTTCCGGGTTGGAACAGTGTTCTCACGTTCCACGTTTGATTCAAACAGATTGTCCAGGTACAATAGCAAGGGAGGTCTAAACCAGAAAGACGTTCCATTCCAAGGTTTATGTTGTCTTTTATTAACAATTGTTTTTTACGGGACGAGGAAAATCACCTCTTACGACACGCATGAGTGCGGTGGGCTGATTTTTTTGAAGAAGAGGACCTCAACTCCACAGGTGAGCCTATGATGAAATTGGGTTAGCCACGCTACAACTCCCCATTTCAGTCGCCTCTTACGACACGCATGCAGTGGATTGATTTTTTCCCTCAATAGAAGTCACTTATTTCAGCAAACTTTAACTAATTTATCTGATTCACTTCAATAGTAATTTAATTTAATTTTTTTATTTAAATTTTTACAGAGCTACGACAGTTAAAACTGTTCAAATTAATTCACTACGCTATGAGACCAAATACAAGAATTGCTGCAACAAATAAGAAAGGAATGTGGAAGCCGACTATTCTCAATTCGATTAGCTCATTTGTACAAAATGCGTTATAAAAAAAAATTAAAAACTATAATTAATTTCTTTTTAAATTATCTATTTAAAATAAAAGAATATTTTTTAAAAATAGTGATTTTTTTATCCCGTTTAAGGTTAATGGAACATCGGTGGATTGAGAGCTTTATTCCAGTTCCTTATTTTTCCAAGGTTGCTATTTTACGGGTTATAGCTGTCTCAGTAGTGATGTTTCTTAAAGGTCTATGTGATAAGAAACAACTCTGACAGCCATAAGTCAAACTAAATAGCCGTACAACATCGAGTGCATGTCCGATACATTTAGCAATACCGAAGCATGTAAAAATCTTCCCGCGGGTTTAAAAACCCTGACAGGCAGCTTTTTATTTGCTTTTGTGGGTGTCGCTGAACGTACCGCATTCCCACTGAAATTGAGAAAAATCTTTTCTCAAACTAAATATTGTCATCTTCGATTTGAGAAAACATTTTTCTTAAAATGATAATGAATTGATTCAAATGAAATATATCGGATCAATACCAAAAGTAACGTACGATCATGTCGATCAAAAAAATTCTTAAAATGATCAGAATTTCTTAAAATGAGCTTTTGGTTTCTCAACTTCTTCCGCTCAAATTCTTGAAGAAATACAACTCCATCTTAAATTGATACTTTTGGTATTGATTTGATACAACAAGTTTATAAGCTTTGAGAATAATATCGAGAATATAATATCAAAATAAGAAATTTGTTTATCATAATCAGTAGATTTACATCAACTCAAAAAAATAAACCAAAGTTCAATCTGATGCAGCATTTTATATCAATTTGAGAACTCATATTCTCGTCCATATATTGATATACAAAAATCATCAATTTGATGATTTTTTTATCAAATTTAACTCTGTTTTTCTCTCTGTGTAGCTATGACAACAAAATAAATAGTTAAAAAGTGACACTTTAAGGCCGCAAATCACAGTAATAAAGTAACACTTTAATATGTAGGCTAATAAAATTTGATTTAATATATGTTTGATTTATCCGCGCATTTATTTATTTTTGAGAAAAAAGTAGCGCACCAATTTGTTTTTGCGCGCATCGGAAAAGTTCCTTAGAGGGAACATTGGTTGATCTACTTTAATGTTGTAAAACTTATTGGCGCGGCTTATCACTTTGTGTGGACCTGTATAAGGAGGTTGCAGTGCCTTCTTTACCGCATCAGTACGCAGAAAAACATGTGAATAATTAAGTAGATTCTTGCTCACAAATGTCGTGTTGTAACTAGTTGTCCTGAATCTGTTAAAACCTAGTATGTTAGACAGTTCGGTAAGAAGATTGGATTCGAATTGGGTTCCTTGATATGTTACAATAGATACTGGATTGCCAAATCGAGAAATCCAATTGAGTAGATTTCAAAAGCGACAGTAGCAGCTGAAATATCAGGAATTGGAATCGCTTCAGACCACCGCGTATAACGATCTATGATCGTGACGCAATATCTTTGGTTTTCTGAAATTGGAAGAGGACCAATGATGTCGAGGTGGATTTGAGAAAACATTTGTGAAGTATTTATGAAATTGCCAAGAGGCGATTTAGTATGCCTAAACTTTTTGGATTTTTGACACGCTATACACTGCAGTTGGGCGAATAATTTAACGTCCTTTTTAATGGTCCACCAAATAACGTGTTGAGTTAAAAGTTTGGTGGAAGCTTTGACACCTGGATGCGAAAGGCAATGAAATGCATCAAATACTTTCTGGCGAAAATTTACAGGAATAAATGGCCGAAGTATAGCAGTTGATGTGTCACGATAGATTAATTTGGGTCCATTGAAGGCAATTGGAACAGCTTTGAAGTTCAAAACTGAATTATTTTGCAGAATTTGTTGGAATTCTTCGTCGTTGGTTTGAGCAACGGCGATTTCAGCATAATCAATTTTCTCTGGAATGAGAATTTGATCTATGCGGGAAAGTGTATCTGCTACGACGTTGTCAGTGCCTAAAATGTGTTGAATATTGGTAGTGAATTGGACAATAAAATCTAAGTTGCAGAATTGACGAGGTGAAGCCTTTTCTGACTTTTGTTGAAAAGCAAAAACAAGTGGCTTGTGATCGGTGAATAGGATGAATTCACGACCTTCTAGGTAGTATCAAAAATGTTTGTTACCAGAGTACGCTGCGAGTAGTTCTCGATCGTACGCACTATATTTTGTTTGTGCTTCACTAAATCGCACAGAGAATAAACTGAGCGGTTGCCAATTTCCTTTTACTAACTGTTGTACTACTACGCCAATTGCTGTGTCAGATGCAAGTTGAGCATTTTGAGAGGGATTAGCAAGAAGAGTGGCATTACACAATTTAAATTTACAATTTTCTAAAGCTTTTGTGGAATCTGGTGTCCAATAAATAGGTGTTTTACTATTTTTCTTGTAGCCTTTAAGAAATTCGTTGAGTAAGATTTGCTCCGATGCAGCACCAGGATGAAAACGTCGATAAAAGTTTATCATTCCAAGGAATCGTTTCAATTGTTTAACAGTATCCGGGCGTTTAAAGTTTTCAATAACTTGAACGCGAATAAGATCAGGCGCAATGCCGTGTTCTGAAACTATAAATGACCAAGAACCATTAATTGTGATTGTGCAAATACACACTTATCTGGATTTATCACTAGACCATCTTCGGAAAACTTTTGAAAACAATTTCCTCAAAAGATCTTGACGCGACTAATAAAGCGTCAAGATAAACGAAACAGAAATTTAAATCAAATAGAACATAATGCATCAGTCGTTGAAAAGACTGAGCGGCATTTCTAAGACCGAAAGTCATGTTTGTGAACTCAAACAAACCAAAAGAAGTTGAAATTGCAGTTTTAGGAATATCATCAGAATGAATTAGAATTTGATGATAAGCTTGGACTAGGTCTAGTGTAGAGAAAATTTTGCATCCTTCTAATTGGTGCGAAAAGTCTAGGAAATGGGGGATCGAATATTGATCAGGGACAGTGATTTTGTTTAATGCCCTATAGTCACCACAGGGTCGCCATTCACCATTATTTTTCATAACCAAATGTAAGGGACTGGACCAAGCACTTTTGCTGGGTCTACAAATACCTAGTTGCATCATGTTTTCAAAATCTGCTTTAGCTATTTTTAATTTATCAGGAGCCCGTCTACGAGTTCTGCATGATACAGGGGAAACAATTGTTTCTATCCTGTGTGTCACGTTATGTTTCACACTGTTAGAACTGAGGGTTTGGTTAGCCACCTCAAAAAAATTATTTAATAATTCTTGGACTTCAGGTGAAATGGTGGTTTTGTCTACCAGAAATAGAGAAGGTTCTGAATTTACAGAGATGCTACCAATTGTAAACAGAGAGGTTGACGGATCAATGATCCTCTGTCTCTGGATATCAACTATCAACAGTATAGGCATTAAACGTCGGCAACTATAAATTCCCATGAGAAATTTCTCCGAAGGCCTAGATTGTATCTAAGAGTTTTAGTGCTATAGGCTGAAATGGGAGTGCTGTTTGCTGCGAAAAGCTTAAAGAAAGTTGTGTTTGGTTTAATTTTTGCTAGGTTTAGAGGAATGACTGAGACATCAGCTCCGGTGTCTATCAAGGTTTTAGTATTTAGGTTAAATCCAGGTATTAGAAGACGACTATTGGGATGATCATTGTTACGAATGACAACACCAAGTTGTATCCGTATTATATAATCATGATGATAATTACTGGTCTACCAGAAAAAAAAGATGAAAACCTTACCAAGGTTGTTATGGATTTAGCTGCGAAACTAAAACTCGACGTCACTGAACGTGACATCATTAATGTTAAAAGATTGCAAAACAGAAACCAATCGAAAGATATCAACATAAACTTCCCACCACTAACGCTTGTAAGCTTTTCACATTCTTGTTACAAAAGCTATTTTATGGGCGCTAAAAAGCAGCATGGACCAGTTTTCGCGAAAATGATTTTTGGAGAAATGTGTAGAGATACAGACCAAATTAATTTTAGATCATTTCTAACTCAGTATAACATAAACCTTTTAGAGAAATCAAAAGTTCTAAAAACCTATGGGTATAAATTTATATGGTTTTCAAATAACAAAGTTCAGGTTAGATTAAATGAAAACTCTAGAATCATACACATACAGTCGGAATCCGAAATAAAAAATCTTTGCAAAAAATAATACAATAATATAAAATTTATACCAGCTAATTAAACAACAATATAAATGAGTGAAGAGTTTGAAGTCATAGACAGTGTTAACATCAAACATACTGTTAATAAAGTAAGCAAATCGGTAAATTCTGATGATTATTTAAATATTTTGAGCTTAAACATTCGTAGTCTACGAAATAAATTCAATGATTTTAAAAACTTAATTGCGTCATACAATTTTAATATTCACGTTATTGTTTTAACAGAAACATTTTTATATACAAGCGAGCAAGATATATTTCAGCTAAATAATTACAATGCACACTTTTTATGCAGAGATACAAACAGAGGTGGAGGTGTAGTTATATACGTTTTAAGTTCAGTTGTCTCACACAGAATATTTGATTGTTGTTTTGATAACAATGCTTTTCTAATTGTCAACTTGCCATCGTTAATGATCAAGGATTGTGCGATTTACCGACCACCTAATTCCAATCAAACGGATTTCTTAAATAAAGTAGAGGAAATTGTTACAGCTAATAAAAAAATGTATCTTATAGGAGATTTTAATTTGAACTTACTAAACAAGAACACAGATAAAAATGTTCAGACCTACTTAGATGTACTATATACTGCTGGTTTCGCTACTTTAAATAAAATTTCAAAAACACATGCTACAAGAATTGACCATAATAACATAAATAGTAAAACTATCATTGATCATATATCTACTGACATCTTTTCAACGTCTTACTACCTATCAGTGAATGACTTTTTTCGCACTGATCATCGTTTAATGCTGCTTAGTATTAGGACGCACAGCGTCCCATCTTCACGCATAACTATTCAGAAAACAATTCTCAATTATGACAAAATTGATGCAACTGATTTTGAAACCGAAATATCACATCAAGAAAACATCAATGCACTACAAGAACTAGTTCAACGAAAAATTGTAGAAAATACTGAAACAAATAATATTGAAATAAAAGCTAATTCAAAAAGCCCCTGGATCACCAATGAACTAAAATTGTATAGGAAAAAACGTGATAAATTTTACAAGCTTAAAATCAAATATCCTACAAACAATTATTTTGAAATCGAATTTAAAAATTATAAAAAAATCTGCTACAAATTAGAAATTGAGCTACAAAAAAACCATTTTATGAATGCTTTGAACAATAACGACTTTAGACAACTGTGGAAAATAATGAACGAGCAAGTCTTCAATAAAACAAAGCATAACTCAAAAATAATATTGATGGAAAATAATGAGATTTTGTACAGCCCAAATGATATATGTGAAAAATTTAATACGTATTTTATAAATTGCGCTGATAGTAACACACTAAACTTCTTCAGCGAAGAAAATTTTAACTACTTACAACAAACTAACGTCTTATATCCATTTAATTTCTATCCAACTAGTCAATACGAAATTATAGAAATACTGGAGTCTTTAAAACAAAATTCAGCTGTTGGTTATGATAAAATATCTACTAAATTCTGCAACTATATGAAATCTTCTCTAAGCATCTCTTTAGCAAACCTTATAAATAAATGCATAGCCAATTGCGAGTTTCCCAACTGTTTGAAAATAGCTAAAATTATACCAATCTATAAGAATGGAGATAAATGGAACCAGTCCAACTATCGTCCTATATCCATTCTACCAATTTTTGCAAAAATATATGAACGAATAATTTTCCGCCGTCTGGAAGAATATCTAACACTAAATAATATCATAAACCCAAATCAGTTTGGCTTTTGTCGCAACTCCAGCACATTAGCAGCAGCAACACAGTTGATTTCAAACATCAAGTCTAACTTGGATGGCAATATGGTCACGTCTTGTTTATTTATAGACCTGAAAACAGCATTTGATTCTGTAAAGGACAGAATATTATTATTAAAACTAAAAAATATTGGTATCTGTGATAATACTGTACAACTTTTAAGAAATTATCTGGCCGATAGAAAACAATTCGTTCAAACTGACGGCGGAGAAAGCAGTGAGCTAACGGTAAAGAGTGGTGTCCCTCAAGGCTCAATTCTTGCTCCTATTTTATTTAACATCTTTTGCAATGATGTATTCGATCTGGATTTGAATGGTAATCTTATAATGTATGCAGACGATATGGTGCTTGTGTACAAATCTAAATCAGTAAATGAATTGAACGTACTTATGCAGACTGATATAAATACCTTAAATGAATGGATGAATGTCAACCTTTTAACAATAAATGTAAAAAAGTCACAATATATGGTCTTTAAGAGCAAAGGCAAGGTAATCAACGATGATAGTCTAAGCTTGCATGTAGATGGCCAGATTTTAAACAAAGTGGACACTTATAAGTACCTAGGTTTGTGGATTGACTCCAAACTAGACTGGAGCTATCATATCAATAGTATCAAGGATAAAATCCGTAAAACAAACTTTATCATCTACCAGATGCGAAATGTTCTACCTTTAAAAGTTAAATATCTAATTTTCAACTCGCATATAATCAGCAGTGTTCGATACCTACTGCCTATATATGGCAATGCTACGAAATCGAGATTATCAGAAATTCATGTTTTGCTCAACAGAACAATCAAAAACATAAGAAACTTACCACTACGCACACCCACCAAGGACCTTTATGATAGCAAAATCCTAATGTTTAGCCAATTAATAGATTTTGAAACTCTGGTATGGATCTACAAAATAAGAAATGGAATGATTAAAAACAACTATGTTCTGAAACCAAGAACGGCAATCCATACATATAGTACTCGACAAAGGGATGACTACCACATAGATTTCTGTCGCACTACTGGCGGACAAAACAGTCCGTTGTATAAAGGCTTAGATATGTTTAACCGTCTACCTGATGACTTAAAGTCGCTGAAGAAAATATCGCTTTTCAAATCAAATATAAGGGAACTTTTGTCAATTCAAAATTGAAGAAATTAAATTAAATTGTAAACTTTTGTAAATTGCTTTAAACATTAATATTTGTAACTATTATTTTTGTTTTTTGTATGTGTTTGCAACCAATGTTGCTGTTACATACATATGTATACACATTGTAAATAAATTTATCTAAAATTTGTATATAATACTGAAATAAAGTAAAAAAAAAAAAAAAAAAAGGTTGTGAACAGCTTATTCACACTACAATAAGTTTTTTCTTTATATTTTTTATATTTGATATTTTTCTTTTTATAAAAGTTAGTTATATATTATACAAGCAAGAAGCAAGGCAGAAAGAAATAGCAAGAATAAATGTCGAGTTTTTTTTATATATATATTTTTCCCGACAATAAACAAATTCTTGTGTTTTATTTATTTGTTTTTGTGAAAGGTTTTCCAGCTCAGGCTGAGGTATAAGTATGAGACTTATACTTTATGATCCTTTGAGCCGAAACTCAAAAAAATGGAAGTTTTTTGAGATGTGGCAAAAATTCCACATTTCATGCTGTTTCATTCTGATATACGAAAGACCATTATGGTGTACAAAAAAGAAAGACCGATACGTATGTATTGGTGCACATGAGAAAAATCTATCTCTGTGTAAATAGCAAGCGATTTCATACCGTTTTTGTTTCTCAAACAATAACAACATAAATGTTAGTTTTTTTTGTTGATGCGTTAATCAAAATAATAGTTGTGATTTTGTGATTTTAGAGTTAATTTAAAATAAAAGTGATAGACATTACAAATTATAGAAAGGATTACAGTTAGATTCAGTGTGTTTGGTGGAATTTTGCTGCAAACCGTGAGTATTAACATAAGGTTATGTTACTAATTACAGTCCACTTAAATAAGAAAGAAAAAGTTATGTAAGATATAAGCAAGTGTATAGAATAAAATGCTAAACATCATAGTTGTTATTCTAAGTTTATTTAAAAGAAATTTTATACTGTTTTTCTTATACTGTACATGTCAGAAAGTAAATAGAAAGTCAGTAAAAATGAAAGGCAAATTATTTGTGGGGTTATGACTGACATGCTTACAACATGTTTGTTGTTGACCGGACACATGATTTGCGCATGTACAGAATTAAGGCTTTGTGATGTGTCATTGTGTGTGCTGATTAAGAGACGTCTTTGTCAGTAGGCACTTCTTGCAATGAGTAAGACGATTCTAGAAAGAGTGTGTTATCAAATCATGTGTGTGGAGATTTCGACGGAGAAAGTTTATTATTTTCACCGTTATGTTGTTCCACATACTTTTTTAGTAGAAAGGCTCCTACTTTACGATTCACAGTTTCATGCAAACGAAGAATGGAGTAGGATCAAACACACAATAAAGATTTTTTTCATAAGTATTCTGGAAAAAATAAGGAAGGCTAGCATTGAAAGGTTATATACACATATATAGGTGCATATTTCAGCAAGAGAAAAAGCAAGCAAGCAAGGAAGGAATGAAATGAATCGAATGCACCAACACACAGAGCCAATAGGTTAGAAAGATGTGGTTTTTTTATGTGTGCGTGAGATTTTAAAGAAAGAAATGAGAGCAAGAGAAAGTTGTTATTTTTTAAATAAAATTTGTGAGCAAGAAATTTATCATGTCTCTTTTATAGTGTGTGACAAATTAAACATTTAGAAAAGAAAGACGCTGTTGTCGCATGTAAATTAACTCACACAAGCAAGGAAAATTATAGTTTGCATTTAAGGTATATTTAGGAAATATTTGTTAGATTTTTTTTATCAATACAGGTATGAAATATACTAGCAGATTGCCGCTTTCAAAGCGGTTTATTTGGTTTAACATGAGCAACGAATCAACTTGAATTTTTGTTTGTGACACATAGTATTTTTGTTGAGGCGTTGCGAGTTATGTTGCATGCAAGGGAATTGTCACTGAAAATTAGTAGATTTTCAGCAAGTATCACATGATCAAGTATATTAAGCAAGGTTTATAGTACATTTGAGGGTGAACTTATACAAATCTCTAGGCAAAGTTATTAAGCTAAGGCTTTAGAAAATAGAAGAAAGATAGAAAGCATGTTTTTAGAAAATGACAATTTTGAGTTGAAACAAGATGTTTAGGAGATTAAATAGTGCATACCTATAAATTAACAATATTATTTTTGTTTACGTTTGTTTTAGGTAAAAAAGGTTCCTGAAAAATAGCAAGCGTAATATATTTATTATTCAAAAGCAGAAAGGAATAGGTCAAGAAAGGCCAACAATAAGATTTCAGCTGGTCAAGAGTCAGCAGAGCAAGTGGTGCCACCAGCAATCAGTAGAAAGTATATGTCGCTCATTAAAAGTATTGAGCGGCAATGTGAGTTCATCTCATCACCAGAGCTAGACACTATCCACGTAATACGAGCAGGTGTGCGATATGAGCGATTGGCTGCTCAATAGAAAGAGCTAAATGAGCTGCATTTGGGTTTGATCGACAGTGTAGATGATCAAGCTGCAGATAAATATGAAAGGCTACTACATGACATTGAAGAAAGCTATATAGAAAGTTTAGCATTGTTCCGGATCAGAATTGATGAAATTCGTCCTCTTCAAGACCAGCCAGCTGAATCGTCGTGGTCTAGTGTGGAAAGAGAAAGGCAACCAGTGACTGTGGAAGTGAAACTTCCAATTCAGCAAGAACTAAAAAATATTTGTGGTAGGTTCGACGGTGCATACACAAAGTGGAAAGTTTTCCGTGATCGCTTCGCTGCTTCTGTTCACAACTATAAAGATATCAGCTCAGCGATAAAATTTTCCTACTTGAAAAATTCCTTGACTGGAAAAGCAGCAAGTGATTTTGGAGAATGGGAACTGAACGAAGGTAGCTATGTAGATGGATGGGAAAGGCTCAACAAAATGTACGACCGTCCTTACCTGATCTGTCGAGAACACATACATCAGTTGTTCAAGTTGCCGGTTCTTACAAAAGCGGCAACAGCCACTGAGTTGCAGACTATGTCGAATTGTGCACATGAGCAAATTAGGCAATTGCGTGCACACGGAATTCCAGTTGATCTCTCTTACATGATGATTTGTGTCATCCTGCATGATCGTCTGCAAAATGAAACTGGCAGACAAGGGGATTTGAATAGAACGTCCGAAACACCAACAGCATTGGAAATGCTGGATTTCCTGGACAAGCAAGCAGCTGCCTTGGCAAATATGAGCCAACAAGCAGAACAAGGAAAAGATGATCAACGTGTGATGCATAGTAGTGAACGCGGAAATCGTCAACAAAGCAAGGAAGGTGGAAGGAACCGAGCAAGGCCACCTCTGTTTATTGGTAATGATTGGAAAAAACATTTCCCATGTGAAGCATGCAGCGGTGACCATAATATTTACGAGTGTGAAGATTTTTTGGCACTAAGCTACAATGGTCGTTGGGATTTCATTAAAAGACGACATCTTTGCCCAGTATGTTTCAAGAAAGGTCAATTCAAAGAGAATTGTTATTCTGGTAAGTGCATAGATCAACGTTGTTCGCGTGATCCAAATCACAACAGCAAGCTGTGTCCACACAGGCAAAGGCAGGTCGTTAGACCTGTCCTGACTGTCAGTCAAATAGAAGAAAGGAGTAATGTGACGGGGTCGTCGCAGACTACTAGAAAGGGGCAGAATAAGTTGAAGCAAGCTTGACTAGACAGAGGGGGCAGAAAGAAAAGAAAGGTAGAGAGAGAAAGACGCCACATCGCAACACGAAGAGAACAAACGTATTGATGAGCGGTTGGGTGAATTGATTCAAAGGATTGACTTATTAGACGCAAAAGAAAGTTTGATAAGTCAAAAATTAGGGTTAAACAAGAATTATAAAAGAAATGCTGAAAATGCTAACGAGAGCATTGAGAAAGGTTTTAGAAAGAAAAGTTTAATAAATGATAATCAAATTTATTCTTCATGTGTTGATTATTTTGTAAGTTCAGAAGTTGCCTTTTCCCCCTCAGCTATGGTGAAACTAGAGCAAGATGGTGTTAGTTATGGTCCAGTAAGGGCTCTTCTTGATACGGGAGCACAACTTAATATTATACCGTCGGAATTGATTAAGAATATGAAGGTTAAGGTACAGCCTACGGCGTACACGGTAGTTGGTATTGATGGTGAACCTTTGGTAATTAAACAAAAGGTTATATTAAAGGTAAGACCATGGTACCAATCAGAAAGTTGTCAGGAAGAAACGTTTTGGATATTACAACGTGCCTGTAATTGGGGTCCAGTTATGCCGGGTAAGCCAATTATCTATTACAGAACTAGTTATCCAATAGAAAGGCCAGCAGCCGATCCTGAGTTTTACATGCCAAAGAAAGTACAGGTATTATTGGGTGCAGGTTATTTCGCAAGATCTGTTAGGTCGGTCGTAGCTCGCAAATTTGATGGGACAGTTGCAATTGAAACGAGGTTCCGACGCCATAATATTGCATTGTGTGCTGATATTAGAAAGATGTTTAATCAAGTAAAGGTTAGCAAGGACCAATGGAATTTATTGCGTTTATTCTGGAGAGAAAGGTCAAACGCGCCATTACGAGAATATTGTTTCATAGTAGTGCCGTTTGGGTTAACAGCTTCTGCCTTCTTGGCAGTGAGAGCTATGATTCAAGCTGCAAGAGATGCTAAAGAAAAGTATCCAGTCGCGTCCAAAGTAATCGAAGAAGATTTTTATATGGATGATGGCGTAACAGGAGCTGAGGATACAGCAGCCGCTGTAAAACTAGCAAGAGAAATGAATACAACATTGCAAGGCGCCGGATTTGTATTGGATAAATGGAAATCAAACTCGTTTGCCGTTTTGGAACAGATTGGTGGAGAAAGGGAAAACACGGAAATTGTGTTTTCCGAGGAGGATGGTACAACCATTTTGGGCCTAAAATGGTTGATAATGGAAGACAGGTTTACATATCAAGTAAGAACACCTGAGATAAAAGGTGCGATCACGAAAAGGAAAGTCGTAAGCTGTGTGGCTCAAATCTATGACCCAGTTGGCTATGATGTATCTCCGGTTGTGGTGATAGGAAAGGTTCTAATTCAAGAACTATGGAGAAAGAAGTTAGAATGGGAACAGAATTTGCCAGATGAATTGGAAGATAGATGGAACACATTCTGGAAAGACATTGTCAATTGTGACATCTAAAACTAGAGTGGCACCACTCAAAACTGCTGCAGAACTTTTAGCTAGATTGTTTACCGAAGTCAGAAAAACAATGGAATGGGATGATGTTAATTACACATTATGGACAGACTCCAGCATATCATTGCATTGGATAAGAAAGCAACCATGCGATTTGAAGGTGTATGTAGCAAATAGAGTTGCATCTCTTCAAGAAAGGACAGATGTTAAGTGCTGGCGTCACGTGGACACTGGTACAAACCCAGCTGATTTGGCTAGTAAAGGTTTGCTAGCTTCAAAATTAGTAAGTAATCAGCTATGGCTACATGGACCTGAGTGGCTTACTTTTCCTGAAACGCTTTGGCCAATTAGCAAGTTCGCTTATATGGAGGCATCTGAGGCAGCCAAAGAATTGAGAATTTGTGCGGTTTCTCAGTTCAAGGGCATGGTTTCAATCCGTTCGAATAGTTCAGGCAAACAAGTTTTGCTCTTAGACTATGTGTCAAAATTAGAAAGAGCTCTTAACATTATCAGTTACGCGAAAAGGTTTGTTAGAAATAAATTGGCCAAAAATAAAGAAGTAGGAAACAGAAAGAGTGTCAATAAATGCGTAGTTTGTGTGCGTCTGAGCGCTCGTTTGGAAAACCAGTTGATGGGTGATTTACCAGCAGATAGAGTACAAACGGGGAAGCCATTTTTACACACTGGTGTTGACTATGCAGGTCCATTTGATACTAAGGTAATCAATCGATAAACAGAGCAAGACCCTGTTAGTACAGAAGTGCTGGGTAGTTATATTTGTTTGTATGAAGACACGAGCCATACACTTGAATTTAGTATCAGAGTTGAGTTCAATTGGTTTTATTCGATGTTACGAAAGGTTTATAGCAAGAAGAGGTCGTTGTGAACGTATGTATAGCGATAATGGCACTGCATTTGTCGGTGCAGAGAAAGCAATCAGATTAGCAATGGAAAGTTGGTTGAGCCAAGGCACATTAGATCATATACATGGGAAAGGAACAGAGTGGCGTTTTATGGCACCTGCAGCACCACACGAAGGTGGTATCTATGAGGCTGCTGTGAAGAGCATGAAACATCACCTCAAGCGTGTAGTCGGACTTCAAGTTTTGACGCAGGAGCAATTCCTTACACTTCTTTCTCAGATCGAAGCGATATTGAATTCACGTCCGCTACACCCCTTGTCTGATGACCCGAATGATGTACAGGCACTCACGCCCGGTCATTTTCTGGCCGGTGAGCAATGATTGTTCCAACATCATTCGGTATAGCAGAAGATAGCAAAACAGCTGGCTCAAGGCTGTTTTGAGCAAGACAGAAAATGTTGCATTTCTGGGAAAGATGGAAATCCGATTACCTGTGTACTTTGCAAGAACGGAAAAAGTGGAGAAAAAAGAAAGAAAATCTAAAGATAGGACAGCTCGTTTTACTAGCAAGTGAAAACTTTCAGTCAGCTGCTTGGGCACTAAGGCGAGTCATGGAACTCAGAAAGGGCCAGGATGGCATGGTCAGAACAGTTGTCGCACGTACAGCGACTAACACATTTGTTCGTCCAATACATAAGATTTGCATTGTTCCAGTTTAATCGGACAAATTAGAGAATTGAGCTGAAAGGCTCAACTTTAATTTAAGATTAGGAAAGGCAATAAAGATATGGTTTATATTTGATTGTTTAATTCTAGGTAGTTTTCAGCCAATCAAGACCAGGGAAGAAAAACAGTAGTTTTCGGAGGCAGTGTTACGAATGACAACACCAAGTTACATCCGTATTATATAATCAAGGTTGTAAACAGCTTATTCACACTACAATAAGTTTTTTCTTTATATTTTTTATATTTGATATTTTTCTTTTTATAAAAGTTAGTTATATATTATACAAGCAAGAAGAAAGGCAGAAAGAAATAGCAAGAATAAATGTCGGATTTTTTTTATATATATATTTTTCCCGACAATAAACAAAGAATTTGTGTTTTATTTATTTGTTTTTGTGAAAAGTTTTCCAGCTCAGGCTGAGGTATAAGTATGAGACTTATACAATCATCAATACTCCTGATCGCATACTGATGATAATTTATGAGTTTTTTTAAATTACAGGTTTGACGGCGGATTGTGTCTAGAATTTACATACAGGAATACATTTCAATGCTTTCTCGCCGAAACGGCGATGGTAGTAGCATTGATCATAAAAGGAAGGGTCCCGGTTTCTAAATAATGATCTGGAGTTGTTTCGCCGGTTATGAAAACGAGTACTGGAGCGAGATCTATTGTCAGAGAACATTATAGTTGAAATTTTTTTCATAATCGTAGTTAAGGCGGATAATTCGTACGAAGTTTTTGCTGTGAAAGACTCTAATTTGTCATCAAGTGTTTGGGATGAACTTTTCTTGGGCATGGTGAAGGAGTTATTTATGGTGGAAGCCACAGTGACAGAACAAATTTGTTGTTGACGCAAGGTTGCCATGATGTTATCAGGATCAGGTTGAAAGTCAAAGTTTAATCTCGTTGGAGTTGTATTTCGAGGAAAAGGTGTGGGAGGAATCGGTGTAACACCAGTTAAAGTAGAAAAGGTTGATGCAGTTTGCATCGATTGCCATTTACGGAATTTTTCCTCAACCAATTCGTTGAGGAGTGAGAGTGGAACCATTCATTCTGGATTGTCTTCAGGTTTGTTGAGTACATCCGCAGATGTTACGGGAGGATTCGCATTTGAGCTCACATTTTTGTCAGCCACGTTTAAGATTTGAGATTAAAATCAAATTTATACTAAAAATTTAATGAATATTACTTCGGTCTGAAAGACCTAAGTATTACATTCATGAGCTCAAAGTGAAATTCTTACCCCCACTTTTTTTGGCATTTCTCGACGTTTTAGGACCTACTGATTCTAAAAAAGCAAAAAAAAATGTATGTCTGTCTGTATTCCGTCCGGCCGTCACAACCGACGAAATCTAGAAAACGGTTGGACGGATTTGAAAATTTTTTTTTCTAAAAATAGGTTTACTCAATGGAAAGAGCCGAAAAGACGATGTGTTCGATAACTGTACCGGAAGTGTGTCAAAAAAATCGTCAAGTGTGTCAAAACAAGGAAATTTGCATATTTTTTGCTTAAAAAACGATCATTTTAAGTGATTACGAGTAGGAACATTGAATTTGGAGAAATCTTGATGGTCGGGATTGGCATGTGAGACCAATATCTATTGCATTATAAGTTTGTCAAAAAAATGTTGTCAAGTGTGTCAAAAGAAAGATTTTTATTTATTTTTTTACCCAATTTTTTGGAAAAAAATTAAATTTAAATTTTGTTTGAAATGAAATTTTATTTATTATTATTGAGAATTATGGCACTATAAATTTGTCAAAAAATGTTGTCAAGTGTGTCAAAAGAAAGATTTTTATTTAGTTTTTTACCCAATTTTTTGGAAAAAAATAAAATTAATTGTTTGTTTGATATGAAATTTTATTATTATTATTGAGAATTATGGCATTATAAGTTTGTTAAAAAAATAATGTCAAGTGTGTCAAAAAATTATTTCATTTATCTTTTTAGCCAATTTTTTGGAAAAAAAAAATGTAGCGTCATAAAAACGTAAATGTAATTGAAAATGAAATTGGACATGGAAATTTTTTAATTTGTTATATTTTTTGAAATTATTTTGGAATTTTGAAAAAAGTTTGTATTTTTGATTTTGTAATAACTTTTGCAATATTTTTAGAATTTTGGAAAAAGTTTTAATTTTTGATTTTGTAAGAATTTTTAGAATATTTTTAGAATTTTGAAAGATTTTACATTTTTGATTTTATTATAATTTTTTGAATTTTGAAAGAAGTTTCAATTTTTGATTTTGTAATGATTTTTGCAATATTTTTAGAATTTTGGAAAAGTTTGAATTTATGGAATATCATTGGAATTTAGAAAAGTTTAAATTTTTGATTTTATTCTAATTTTTGGAATATTTTTGGAATTTTGAAAAAAGTTTGATTTTATTTAATTTTTACAATATTTTTGGAATTTTGAAAGAAAATGAATTTGTGATTTTGTAATATTTTCTCGAAACGCTAAATGGAGAGGTTTTTTAATAAGTTTGCTGAGTGTATCATCTTTTCTCTAAATTATGTTAATTTATGATCTGTTATAATTTTCTGGCAACGTATTGATGTTTCGTGTTAGTTTTGTAATACATTTCTAAACAGAGATAAAAAATACTTGTACTTTACAAAGAGCTATGTTTGATATACATCGCTGCCCAAAACTAAAAATTATGTCCTCATAAAAGTTTTTTTGCCGAAAACTATATCAAAATCCTTAACCCTTAAAATCCTTAACTATATCAAAATCCTTAATAACAGATCAAAGTACAGTGGTGAATATTTTAGATAATTATTATAACAATGTTGGCCAATCTACAAACAATTGAACCGTAAATACTTCTAATAACGTAGCCCTGTTATATAATCAAAATTCAAATTCACATTTAGAAAATTTTAGGGAAACTACAGAAGAAGAAGTACTAGCCATTATCAATCAGTTAAATGACAATTCAGCCAAGGGATATGATCTAATTTCAACGAAAACAATCAAATCCTTAACTCCAAAAATAGTCAAACCATTGGTAGATGAAGTTAATAAATGTTTAACCTCCGGAATCTTCCCTAACTATTTCAAAATAGCGCGTATAAAACCCATTCCCAAGTGTGGTGATAAACACAATAAAACTAATACTAGGCCGATATCGATCCTACCAATTTTTTCCAAAATTTTTGAACGTGTTATATTGACTCAACTGAATGAATATTTAGAAGATAATCGTATTATCAACTTTAATCAATATGGTTTTCAAAAGAAAACTAGTACCTTATCAGCAGCTCTGAATTTCACTGAGTATATTTATAATGCCTTAAATTCAAGAAAAAAAGCTGCCTGCATATTTTTAGATTTTCGAAAGGCTTTTGATTGTGTCAATCATTCAACTCTCTTAAAAAAACTGAAGGATATCGGTATTTCAGGAAAACCGTATGAACTTTTCAAAAGTTATCTAAGCAACAGAAAACAGTTTGTCCAGATTGGCAATTTTAAGTCAGAATTCTTGGATGTAAAATGTGGTGCTCCTCAGGGATCCATACTCGGCCCGACATTATTTCTGATCTATATTAATGATATATTCAATCTCAAGTTAAACGGACAAATTCAGTGCTTCGCAGATGATACGATTATAACGTATGCAACCACCAGCTATGAGAACTTAAAAATCTCCATGCAACATGACATGACAATAATCGACAACTGGCTTAATGAAAATTATCTCAGTATGAATGAAAAAAAAAACTACGTTCTTACACTTTTACTCAAAAAAAAATCATAATAATGGGATATTTAATACCTTATCTTTTAACAATAGAGCAATAAAAATATCAGAAACAACGGGTTTTCTTGGACTCCATATTTCTTCGACCTTTAATTGGAATTATCATGCAGAAATGGTGAAACGAAAAATCTCACCTATGATAGGAGCTATTAGAAAAATATCAAGATTCTTACTGGAGAGTGTTAAAGTAAATTTATACTTTTCGTTTATACATTCACATCTTGTATACCTGCTTCCAATCTGGGGTTCACTGAATGAAACTAAAATCAAAGAAATACAAATTCTTCAAAACAAAACTCTAAGAGTACTTTTTAAATTTCCAAGATTACATCCATCAAAGCTGTTATATAATATCAAAATTTTACCATTTCCAAAACTAATCGAATACGAGTATATGTTCTTAATCTTTAAAATAACTAAAAGCCTTACGAGAACCAGAAATTTTTTAATTTTAAACACTAGTGCAACTAACAGAGCAAGTAGAACTGGTAATCTCTTTCGACTTCCCAACTACAATGTTAATGTTGCTATGAAAAGATCTTTTTATAGAGGCATTAATCTGTTTAATCAACTGTCACTGAATTGTAAGAACTCCAGTGTCTGCTTATTTAAAAAGGTGTAGTATTCCTAAACCGGAATATACATGAACCTCGATAAAGAATCTCAAAAGCCACACAAGGTTTAGTACAAATAAAATGAATAAAAGATATTATAACCAAATCGATGATATTACAATCTAACAAAACCCATTTCTAACCCAAAACCCTATTTCATCATAAGATGTAACAACCATTCCCAAACATTACAACATATTGTTTAATCAAACATTTCTATAAGCCTATTCCCTACAAATTATTTTCATCATCTTATGAAATTAATGAACAAATTCTAGAACATACAATATATTTCAGAAAGCCTAAGCTAAGCAATTTCCACCAAACAAACATGTTAAAACATGTTTTAATTAATATAAATATTAATTTGAATATCCAATAATTTTTCCATTCACACCAAAAATCCATTCTCAGCTATTTTTTATTAAACCAAATATAAAATGCAAAAATGTCTAAAATAAATACATTGAAAATTCTATAAACATATTCCCTAAAAATTAATTTCATCATCTTATGAAATTAATGAACATTTCTTGAATATACAATAAAATTCAAAAAGCCTAAGCTAAGCAATTTCCACCAAACCAACATGTTAAAACATTCATATTATAAACTTGTTTAGCCGGGTTTAAAATTTTATATTTTATTATTTTGTTTTTCCTCAATTTACCCCGTTTAATTGAATATAATTTTTATTATTAAATCTATATATTTCGGGCTAGGCCCATCTTCAGGATTATTAATAAAAATAATAAAAAATTATATCACAATAAGAAAAATAACATTTTGACATAAATTATATAAACAAAAAACGATATACAATTTAACATGAGTTACTATGTTATAATTAACTTAAAAAATGGTAATCAAGTGAAAAGCTTAAAGTTACTTTAAATTTTAGAACAATCGGATTAAATTAAAATAATTATTCGAAAAATCCTTCTTATCACTTTTAAAATTACAAATTGTTTCCTCATTTTTTATGATTTGGCACACCTCGTGTATCTGTAATTTAGTTTTATTTCTTTCCTTAGCCAAAATTTGAACATCATCGAATTTAAATTCATGTTTATTTTCTATAGAATGTTTAGCAAGTGCAGAACAATTATTAGTGACTGAAGTTTTTTTAGAATCATATTTATGTTGATCCATACGAACACCTAATTTTTGAATTGTTTCACCAATATATGTTGTGTTACAGTTATTACAATCAACCTTATAAACAACACCACTATGTTGTTCTTTAGGTATTTTTGATTTTGAATTTGTAAAAATATAACTATTTTTATTTTTAGGCCTCATAGCCATTTTAATATTAGAAACAAACTGTGAACAAGAGCGAGAAAGTGTTTCGCTTAGACCAGGAACATAAGTTAATGATGCATATTTATTTAAATTTTCATTATTTGATACCATATTATTAGCTGTTTGATCAAGTAATAGATAATTATAACTATGACCCAATTGATTTAAATTAGTATTACGAACCTGACTAATCATTTTATCAATTAAACTTTTAGGGTAGTTATTAGTACGAAGTATGTTATAAATTATTTTTAAATTATCATTCCAAAAGTTTATATGGCTATGTCGAAATATTTTTCGAATAAAAGATTTAGCTACATTTAACTTCATATTACGTGGATGTGTAGAATAGTAATTTAATAATCGATTAGAAGCAATCTCTTTATGATACCAATTAGTTATAATCTTTCCATTATCCAAATGATGAATACTTAAATCCAAATAATTTAATATGCTATTTTGTTCAACTTCATATGTGAATCTGATTTTAGGATCATACGAATGCAATGCATCAAGGACCATTTGTATTTTATTTTCAGGAATAGATGTAATATGGTCATCAACATATGAATACCAAAAAAGTGGAGTAAAATCAATTTTAAGTAATGCTTGATTTATGACATCATCAAGAACACATTGTACCAAAATTGGTGCTAAACTAGACCCCATAAATAAACCATTCTTCATTTTCATAAATTTTTCTTCATATTTAAAGTAGTTACAATCAATCAAACAAAAACTTAAAAGATTCAGAAATTCTTTCTTAGGAATTTTTGTATTTGTACTAATGCATTCATCAAAATCTCTTTCAATTATTTTTAATGCCAATTGAGGTGAGATATTTGTAAAACAGTTAGTTACATCAAATGAAATCAATTTAAATTCTTCAGGAATATTTTGTTTGATAATTTTCTTAACAAATTGTGTAGAATTTTTTAAAGTATATTTAGAAGTAAACGAATCTCTCAAAACTCTTGACAGAAATCTAGCCAATTTATAACATGGAGAATTTATAGTAGAGATAACTGGACGTATATTTCTATTAGGTTTATGTATTTTAATTTGACCAAAAATACGAGGAGGAATTGAAATATAAGTTTTGAGATTCTTAGCCATTTCTTGTGTAATATATTGGTGCGTTTTATTATTCAATGTACTAATCAATCTATTATTTTTTCTTTCAAGTGTTGCCGTTGGATCAATACGTAATATCTCAAAACTCTCATCATCATTTAGTAATTGATTCATTTTATCTTCATAATCAGATAAGTTAGCAATAATTGTAATATTACCTTTATCACTTGTTGAAATGTGGATATCTGGATTTTCCTTTAAGAACTTAGTTGTTTTTTTCATTGCCATTAAGAGGAACTTATCAATACGATTAAATTTTGTTTTATTTTTTATATGATTTGTGATAATATAAGTCAAATGAGAACGCATTTGCTTACGTAAATGATCATCAGTATATTTTGAAATAATAAACTCTATGTCAGCAATTAATTCTAATGTTGGTATTTGTTTAATGGGAAGTGTAAATTTAGGACCCAAACTCAAAAGAATCATCATCTCCTTTGGTACATCTTTATCTGATATATTTTGAATAAATTTTTCATCTAAATTAATATTTTCCAATGTTTCTTGTTCAAGTTGTAAACGTACAAATTTAGTGTATAAATGTTTATTATTTTGTGTAAGAAATTCATTAAATTGTATTGTTTCTTGTACATCAGGTGCGCAAAAATCCTTAAGATATTTTATATTAAAATTACAGTCAGCAATTTCAGCATTTAAAATCACTTTATTTAGTTGTTGCACAGCATTATTAACTTTAGAATGTGCTTCTTTACATTTTGAATTAATCGAAATTCGTTGTGTTTTATGTAAAATAAAAATTGGAGTAATATTCCATCTTCTACATTTAAGCAAAAACACAAGACGCGCCATTTGATAAGCTAATTTTTTAATACTAATCAATTCATTTTGATTTGAGATGTTTAGCTCATTAGACATATTTTGTCGTGAAATATCCACTTGGTTTGAGAGTGGATCACAATTCATATTATAAACTTGTTTAGCCGGGTTTAAAATTTTATATTTTATTATTTTGTTTTTCCTCAATTTACCCCGTTTAATTGAATATAATTTTTATTATTAAATCTATATATTTCGGGCTAGGCCCATCTTCAAGATTATTAATAAAAATAATAAAAAATTATATCACAATAAGAAAAATAACATTTTGACATAAATTATATAAACAAAAAACGATATACAATTTAACATGAGTTACTATGTTATAATTAACTTAAAAAATGGTAATCAAGTGAAAAGCTTAAAGTTACTTTAAATTTTAGAACAATCGGATTAAATTAAAATAATTATTCGAAAAATCCTTCTTATCACTTTTAAAATTACAAATTGTTTCCTCATTTTTTATGATTTGGCACACCTCGTGTATCTGTAATTTAGTTTTATTTCTTTCCTTAGCCAAAATTTGAACATCATCGAATTTAAATTCATGTTTATTTTCTATAGAATGTTTAGCAAGTGCAGAACAATTATTAGTGACTGAAGTTTTTTTAGAATCATATTTATGTTGATCCATACGAACACCTAATTTTTGAATTGTTTCACCAATATATGTTGTGTTACAGTTATTACAATCAACCTTATAAACAACACCACTATGTTGTTCTTTAGGTATTTTTGATTTTGAATTTGTAAAAATATAACTATTTTTATTTTTAGGCCTCATAGCCATTTTAATATTAGAAACAAACTGTGAACAAGAGCGAGAAAGTGTTTCGCTTAGACCAGGAACATAAGTTAATGATGCATATTTATTTAAATTTTCATTATTTGATACCATATTATTAGCTGTTTGATCAAGTGATAGATAATTATAACTATGACCCAATTGATTTAAATTAGTATTACGAACCTGACTAATCATTTTATCAATTAAACTTTTAGGGTAGTTATTAGTACGAAGTATGTTATAAATTATTTTTAAATTATCATTCCAAAAGTTTATATGGCTATGTCGAAATATTTTTCGAATAAAAGATTTAGCTACATTTAACTTCATATTACGGGGATGTGTAGAATAGTAATTTAATAATCGATTAGAAGCAATCTCTTTATGATACCAATTAGTTATAATCTTTCCATTATCCAAATGATAATGGAAAGATTATAATACAAATGGTCCTTGATGCAAATGGTCCTTTATGATACCAATTAGTTATAATCTTTCCATTATCCAAATGATAATGGAAAGATTATAATACAAATGGTCCTTGATGCATTGCATTCGTATGATCCTAAAATCAGATTCACATATGAAGTTGAACAAAATAGCATATTAAATTATTTGGATTTAAGTATTCATCATTTGGATAATGGAAAGATTATAACTAATTGGTATCATAAAGAGATTGCTTCTAATCGATTATTAAATTACTATTCTACACATCCACGTAATATGAAGTTAAATGTAGCTAAATCTTTTATTCGAAAAATATTTCGACATAGCCATATAAACTTTTGGAATGATAATTTAAAAATAATTTATAACATACTTCGTACTAATAACTACCCTAAAAGTTTAATTGATAAAATGATTAGTCAGGTTCGTAATACTAATTTAAATCAATTGGGTCATAGTTATAATTATCTATCACTTGATCAAACAGCTAATAATATGGTATCAAATAATGAAAATTTAAATAAATATGCATCATTAACTTATGTTCCTGGTCTAAGCGAAACACTTTCTCGCTCTTGTTCACAGTTTGTTTCTAATATTAAAATGGCTATGAGGCCTAAAAATAAAAATAGTTATATTTTTACAAATTCAAAATCAAAAATACCTAAAGAACAACATAGTGGTGTTGTTTATAAGGTTGATTGTAATAACTGTAACACAACATATATTGGTGAAACAATTCAAAAATTAGGTGTTCGTATGGATCAACATAAATATTGTGACGATTATGGAAGATGATAGAACACAAAAACAATAGAACTTTCAAGAAAATTCTCGTTAGTTCTACAAATATAAAAATCAAAAGATACAAAAGGTAACAATGCAACCAAAGTAAACATTTAATAGGAAGTATTTGTTTTATCGAATAAGGATTGGTTAACGAAATAAAAATTGGTAAATAAAACAATTGAAAAGAATAGATTTCACACCTAGGTGTCAATATTTGTAGATCGTCTTATTGTTGATAAAGGAAAAAAAAGGGTGTGTTCTATCTAGAACATTACAGCAGTTTCGAGGCTATTTCATGTAGTATATATAAAAGGTGTTGTTCGAGGATACAACCAGTATAAAATTGTTAGTGATACAAAAAGTATAAAAATTTAGCAGTGATAAAGGCGAAGTAAAATTAAAAGTGTTATAAGTAGAAAGTTAAAAGTGATATTGTGAACAAGTATAAAAGAATTATAAGTTGTGAAACATTGTTAGTACAAAAAGAACTAAAAGGGGAATAGTAATAGGAGAAATATTTTTATTGTAAAATCTTGAACGAATAAAATTATAACGTTTAGAAAATCCATTGTGTTTTAAATTTCCTGATTTAGTGATCGAACTAAATAATTGTAACTCGGCGAAGAAACGTTACAACTGGTGTCAGAAGTGAAATTGGGAAATAAGATGGATTTGAATGGATTAAAAGTTCAAGATCTGAAGAGCGAATTGGAGAAAAGGAATCTTTCAACAACGGGAACCGAGAATGAGTTGAAAGAGCGATTGATAAAAGCTATGGAAGCAGCTGGATTGGATCCAGAAAAATATCGTTTTAGGCAAGAAGAAGCAGATAAAAATCCAGATGCAGGAAATAGTGAAGATAAAGATGGTGCTGTTGAAGCAACGAGGCAAGTCGTACCAGCAAACAACGACTTTGCACAGTTAATGTCTATGATGGAGCAAATGAGTTTCACCATGAGATCAGATGTGAAGGCAAATATGGAACTCATGAGTAATGAAATGAAAAAGTTAGATGCAAACATCGATCAACAATTAGCTGCAAGTCGAGAAGAAATAAAGCAACAGTCTGCAAACATCGCTTCAAGTCGAGAAGAAATTAGCTTGGTTAAAACACACATCGACGAGAAACTTCTACAGATGGCAGCGAATCTACGCATCGAAGTAGAGAAAATTGTGGATGAAAAAGTCGAGAAAGTGCAAAAAGAAGTTGAAGTTCTGGAACAAAAAGTACAATCGAAAGTAGATGACTTTAAAGCAGAAGTAGAAAGAAGGCTTCAAGATGTTGAAATTAATGGTAAAACAATTTACACGGTTCAACAAACACAAAGCATGAAGTTAAAACCGCCCACATACGATGGTACATCATCGTTTGGAATTTTCAAATTCCAATTTGAAACAGCAGCTGATCAGAACAGTTGGAACGAAACACATCGTGTGGCAGCTTTAATAGTGGCACTGAAGGGTGAAGCAGCAGAAACAATACAAGCAGTTCCAGAACAAGATCGAAGGAGCTACAATGAGATCATGAAGGCTTTAGATCGTAAATATGGTAGTGACCACAAGCGGGAGATATACAGACTTGAGTTGAAGGGTCGCTATCAGCGAATTGGAGAAAGTTTGCAAGAGTTTTCGTCTGCGATCGAACGTCTGGTACATATGGCACATGGAAATACATCACAAGACTATATGGAAAGAATGAAGATAGATGCGTTCATCGACGGCATAAGAGATCCAGAGACGCGGAAGTCAGCTGTGATGACGCCTAAAGCTACATTTGCTGAAACAATAGCTTGTGCATTGACTAGTGAGACGGCACAAGCAATTGTCAAACCAACCATTAAAGTACGCCGTGTAGAAATGGAAGAAGAGGATAGTTTTAGGCCCGAAAGAAGATCCCGAGAATTCAACAGTAGAATAAGATGTTGGGTATGTGACAAACTTGGTCACATATCTCGAGAATGCAGAGGGGCCAGACGAAAACGGGGAAGATCAACATCACCAATCAGACGAAGATCATCTGAAGAAAAGGCTCAAACGGGAGAAGATGGTCAAATAGCAGCGGAAGGGTTAAACTAAAACGAGTCAGCTTTAAGGGGCGTAAGCTGGCTCCCACAACCGAATGCCCCATAATCTCCATCCCTATTTCAAGAATCGCAAGGAATGGTGACAGTCTAACGATTGGAGCTGAAATTGATGACAACAACTGTACCATTACACTAGATACTGGAGCAACTCGCACAATAGTTCGTACAGATTTACTAAAAGGGGAATTACAACCAGCAGAAAAATATCGAATACAAACAGCAACAGGGGAAAGTGCAACTATCAGGGGAAGCAAAATTGCCGATATAAAAATTGGAAATACGCACTTTCAGCATGAAGTTCTAGTGGCAGACATCGTTGATGAAGTAATTTTGGGAATGGACTTCATGAGGCCGAATGGATTTGTAATAGACGCTGGAAATGGAGTACTCAAGTATGGTAACGTAGAGTTGGTTCTTCAGATGATTGGTGCAGAATCAAGTATGAGGCGAATAATATTGGAACATCGCGAAAAGCTGGCACCTAATACCGAAACAATCGTCTGGGGAAGATTGGAGGGAGATTCTGGGTCACCAAGGTTGTGGGTTGTGGAAGCCAATGAAAATGGTCTACAACATCAAGAGATCATTATAGGGAAAACATTAGTTGTACCAGATGAAAACTTAAGAATACCGATAAGAACACTAAATCTGTCAGACAAAACAAAAACCCTCAAGAAAGGAACAATCGTCGGTAAATGTGAAAAAGTAACTACCATTGTGAAATGTGAACAACAGCACACAGAAAGGAAAGTCGAAAATCAAACGCAGAAGAAAGAAATACAAAATCTATTACAGAAGTGGACAACAGAGGTTACAAAAGAACAAAAGAAAGAAGCAGAGCAGTTGCTCGAACGTTATTCGTCCATCTTCTGCAGTACATCAGCAGACAATGGAAGAACTAATCTGGTTAAACATAAGATTGACACGGGAGCAGAGATGCCGATTCGCCAAGCACCAAGAAGATTACCATTAGCAAAACGGGAAGAAGCTGATAGAATGGTAAAGGATATGAAAATGGCTGGTGTTATCGAGCAATCAGATAGTCCATGGAGTTCACCTGTGGTTTTAGTTGGAAAGAAGGATGGAACTATGAGATTCTGCGTCGACTATAGAAAACTGAATGCAGTAACAAAGAAAGATAGCTACCCATTACCTCGAATTGATGATACCTTGGACACATTATCAGGTGCCAAATTATTCTCAACATTAGATCTGCAAAGTGGTTATTGGCAGGTAGAAGTCCAAGAAGAGGATCGAGAAAAGACAGCGTTTAGTGTGGGTAGTGGGCTATGGCAGTTTAACGTTATGCCATTCGGACTATGTAATGCTCCCGCAACATTTGAACGATTAATGGAACGTGTGCTGAAGGGATTACATTGGAGAACGTGCCTTGTGTACTTGGACGACATCATTGTAATGGGCAAGGATTTTGACGATCATTTGAAGAATTTAGAAGAAGTCTTCGAGAGAATCCAAGCAGCAGGACTAAAATTGAGTCCAAAGAAATGTACACTATTCAGAGAAGAAGTAAAGTACTTGGGGCACAAAGTAACAACAAATGGAATACACACAGATGCTGATAAGATCACAGCAGTAAAAGAATGGCCAAGACCAAAGAATTTACATGAGCTTCGCAGTTTTCTGGGATTGTGCACTTACTACCGACGTTTTGTACCAGGATTTGCCAATGTTGCTAAGAGTCTACATGAGCTCACGAGGAAGGATAAAGCTTTTGAATGGACCGAAAAGCAAGAAGACGCATTTGTGGAGCTGCGAAAAAGATTGTGCACTGCACCAGTTCTGGCTTACCCTATACCAAATTTTAAATTCATATTAGACACTGATGCCAGCAATGATGGTATAGGAGGAGTGTTATCTCAAGAAATTGATGGACAAGAAAAAGTAATAGCTTATTACTCAAAAATACTGTCCAAGCCAGAAAGGAATTATTGTGTAACCCGTAAAGAATTGCTAGCTATAGTGGAATGTGTAAAACATTTTCACAAATATTTGTACGGTCAAAAATTCCATTTGAGAACTGATCATGGAGCATTGAGGTGGCTACTGCAATTTAAGAACCCGGAAGGACAAGTAGCACGATGGATTGAACGCTTACAAGCTTATGATTTCGACATTGAACATCGAAGGGGAAGTGCACATGGAAATTCTGATGCATTATCAAGAAGGCCATGCCAGGTGGAATGCAAGCACTGTAATCGGGCGGAGAGTAAGGAAAACATTATTGATGTCAGGCTTCTGCAAGTGCTTCCTAGTGAAGACTGGACACCTGAAGTAGTAAGAAAGGAGCAACTGGAAGATCCTAGCTTAGCACCAATAATAAAGTTCAAGGAAAAGGGAGAAAAACCTGCATGGAGTGAGATTGCCGATAAAAGTCAAACGTTGAAGGCATATTGGGCACAATGGGACAGTCTCTGTATTGAAGATGGATGCTTGAAAAGAATTTGGGAAAGTCCTGACGGATCAGTTAAAGAATCAATGATAGTAGTTCCCAAAATAAGAATACCTCAAGTATTAAAGGAATATCATGAAGGAACCAGTGGCGGTCACCTGGGTATTAACAAAACCCTTGCTAAAGTACGGCGTAGATTTTATTGGTCAGGAGCACGTCAATCGGTAGTGGAATGGTGTCAAGCATGCGATCAATGTGCGGCTGCAAGGAGAAGCGACCTGCAAGAAGAAGCCGTGGTAACATGAGGCAGTATAATGTAGGAGCACCCTTCGAGAGAATTGCGATGGATGTAGCTGGACCATTTCCGACTTCTGATAACAACAACAAATATGTGCTAGTCATAATGGATTATTTTAGCAAATGGCCAGAAGTGTGTGCAATACCAAACCAAGAAGCAACAACGATCGCTGAAGCAGTAGTTAGCAATTGGATAAGTCGCTACGGAGTACCGATGGAAATTCACACAGATCAAGGAAGAAATTTTGAATCTACCATATTTCAAGAAATCTGTCAGATGCTTGGAATTAATAAAACTAGAACAACTGCTTCACATCCCCAATCAGATGGCATGGTTGAAAGATTTAATGCTACTCTTGAGAAATATCTAGCAAAGGTAGTGAACAAGAATCAACGTGATTGGGATCGTCATATTCCGTTATTCTTGATGGCTTATAGATCAGCAGTGCATGATACAACCAAAACGACGCCTGCTACAACCATTTTTGGAAATGATTTACGGCTACCTGGTGATCTGAAGTTTGGGATTATTCCATCGTCAACATTATGTGTACAAGATTATGTTAATAAACTTCAAAAAGAACTTGAGGAGGTACACACGTTTGTCAGACAGAAAGCACAGATATCCAGTGATCGAATGAAGGCTCGGTATGACATTCGCGCAAACAACAAAGGATTTGAGGAAGGACAACTAGTGTGGCTACACAATCCACAGCGGAGAAAAGGACTATCTCCAAAACTACAAACATCTTGGGAAGGACCTTATACCATCATAACAAAATTAAACGATGTCGTTTATCGAATAAAGAAAGGTCAACGAGCGAAACCAAAAGTCGTTCATCTAGAAAGATTAGCACCCTACAGAGGGGGAGATTTAGATTCTATTCGAGACGAACAGAAATAAGTGGGGGAGAATGTGACGATTATGGAAGATGATAGAACACAAAAACAATAGAACTTTCAAGAAAATTCTCGTTAGTTCTACAAATATAAAAATCAAAAGATACAAAAGGTAACAATGCAACCAAAGTAAACATTTAATAGGAAGTATTTGTTTTATCGAATAAGGATTGGTTAACGAAATAAAAATTGGTAAATAAAACAATTGAAAAGAATAGATTTCACACCTAGGTGTCAATATTTGTAGATCGTCTTATTGTTGATAAAGGAAAAAAAAGGGTGTGTTCTATCTAGAACATTACAGCAGTTTCGAGGCTATTTCATGTAGTATATATAAAAGGTGTTGTTCGAGGATACAACCAGTATAAAATTGTTAGTGATACAAAAAGTATAAAAATTTAGCAGTGATAAAGGCGAAGTAAAATTAAAAGTGTTATAAGTAGAAAGTTAAAAGTGATATTGTGAACAAGTATAAAAGAATTATAAGTTGTGAAACATTGTTAGTACAAAAAGAACTAAAAGGGGAATAGTAATAGGAGAAATATTTTTATTGTAAAATCTTGAACGAATAAAATTATAACGTTTAGAAAATCCATTGTGTTTTAAATTTCCTGATTTAGTGATCGAACTAAATAATTGTAACTCGGCGAAGAAACGTTACAATATGATTCTAAAAAAACTTCAGTCACTAATAATTGTTCTGCACTTGCTAAACATTCTATAGAAAATAAACATGAATTTAAATTCGATGATGTTCAAATTTTGGCTAAGGAAAGAAATAAAACTAAATTACAGATACACGAGGTGTGCCAAATCATAAAAAATGAGGAAACAATTTGTAATTTTAAAAGTGATAAGAAGGATTTTTCGAATAATTATTTTAATTTAATCCGATTGTTCTAAAATTTAAAGTAACTTTAAGCTTTTCACTTGATTACCATTTTTTAAGTTAATTATAACATAGTAACTCATGTTAAATTGTATATCGTTTTTTGTTTATATAATTTATGTCAAAATGTTATTTTTCTTATTGTGATATAATTTTTTATTATTTTTATTAATAATCCTGAAGATGGGCCTAGCCCGAAATATATAGATTTAATAATAAAAATTATATTCAATTAAACGGGGTAAATTGAGGAAAAACAAAATAATAAAATATAAAATGTTAAAACATGTTCCAATTAATACAAATATCAATTCAATTATCCAACAATTTTTCCATTCACACCAAAAATCCATTCTCAGCGATTTTCTATAAAACCAAATCCCAATTAAAATAATCCAAACATACAATATATGGAAAAACTATCAAAAAACTTTCCGTTCAAAAAATGTCTTACTTACAATAATTCCTATAATATAAACCTAAAACCAATTATGATAATCCAAACATATTAAACAATTAAATAAAAATTCGATTAACGGAAACGACGATTCAAATAACATATACAAAAAATATATAACATTTTTAATTAAAAATATTAAAATGCTGAGTAATTGGTTCTCACTATTCCTATTCATTCATAAAATAGAAAAAATTTACTATTTTGTGATTGGTCAATTTTCCATTCACAATTTTCTATAAATAATATAGAAAATTGAATGAAAAAAAGTAGTATTAAAAAAAGTATTCAGTTAGTCACAACGAGTGACTAACTTTCAAGCGAACCTTAACGGTCGTAATGGCCGGACTCTGAACCGTCAGAGTCCGGACCAAATTAGTCTGAAGTCCGAAAGTTTAAAATACGGTAATAACGCTCGCCGGAAAAGCGTATTATTTCTAAAATATAAAATCTAAAGTGCCTTGCTTAATTTTTTAAAGTTTATCAAAAGAAAAATTAGTGCTAATAAAATTAAATTGAATCAAGCCTGTGAAGTTTAGTGTTAATAAAATTAAATTGATTCAAGCCTAAATCAAATCAAGTCAATGAAAATTAATGTTGAAAAATCAATATATAAATATAAAAAAATCGATTCAAGTCAATGAAAATTTAGTGTTAAAAAATCAATATATAGAAATATAGAAATCGATTCAAATCAATGAGAATGAGTATTGTTCACTCATTTAATTTGAATCAAAAAATTTAGTGTTGTTAAAATTAATCAATCCAATCAATTCTATTAAACGAAAAAACAAAATTGTGCTCTGAACAAAAAATATAAATATATGGTGAAAATTATAATACAACAAGTGTTCTTTCAATCATTCATTTGAGATAACCAACACACACTCCGAGGGAGAATACCAGGTAAGTGGTAAATTAAGGTTTCCCAATAGTTAAGCAGGAAGTTTTCAACACTCACAATTACCACGCTTGACATTACACATCCCCATAATTGGCGTAACGGGTATCTCTAGTCGTCAGAGGTGCCGTTCCGACCCCCCACAAAGGAAGTCAAATCAACCCTTTACTCCAAATTTTGCGAAGAATACGATACTGCACACAGAATTGCACGTTTTAATTTCTTTTCTTAACTTCAAACAACATCTATTTTTATTTTTTATTTTTTATTTCTAATCGCCACTTGTAGAAACTCTTATACTGCCATCTCTTCATAATAACTGTCATTATATTGACCTTCATATAGAGTAATCAAAACATTCAGTAATACTTAACAATCAAGCCATTCATATATTAAGAGTTAATTTAATAGCGCTCTTCTCATATGTTCTACTCAAGGTTTTACATCTCACCTTCTAAACATTAATATAATTATCATATTGATGATCTTATGATGCATCCTATATAATAAGAAATATTATAGCAAATAGTGTATCGATCTATGCTTGAATAATGTCTAGTCGTATAAATTCCAGTTGTTGTCGCAATCTTCATACCGCTCTCTTTCCTTTTTTTGATTCAATTAAATTTAGATTTGTTAAATTCTTCTTAATTTAGTATTTAAGTTGATTTTGAAACACATATAATGTAACTATGTTTTCCTGTAGAACTTGTTTTTTTGGAAAATAAATAAAAAAAAAAAAAAACCCAGACCGAAGTCTTGATATCTCAGAGCTTGAGATTTCAGCCCCTCCATATTTTAATTTTAAATTTATACTAAGTTTACACCAGTATCTAATTTGCTACGTATCAAATTTGCTAGCCATTTTCACCATCATACTTTTTAAATTTGATACGGTGATGTAAACTCTTTTTAATTAGGTATGACATATTAATTTTTAGCGCGTCCTTTTCATTGTTAATTTTTTGGTTAGGAAAAAATAATTTCGATATATATTTTTTATAAAAAACTGAAAACATTTATTATATTAATGCTAAAATTTATTTTACTTTAATTTCAGCAAAAAAATCACATCAAACGTAAATATATATTTATAAAATAAGTTGATTTGTTTATATTTTAAATGTCATACCTAATTTTAGTGTCACACCGTAAAAATAATACCTATTTGCTACGTACCTAATTTGATACGTAGCAAATCATACTACCAAATATTTGTTACGTACTTTTTTGATAACTGTTTACATCGACCGTAGTTGACCTAATAAGTATAGTATGTACCTATTAGATCCTGGTGTAAACTTAGTATTAATGAAAATTAGAAAAAATTTGGTCGTATTTAATATATGAAGTTTTACGTATGTAACGTAAATGCGTACGTAAGTTACGTACGTAACGTAATATGATAATTATTATTTCTTCTTGTTGGATAATTTAAAAGTACTTACAGTTTATAAATACAATATTTGTTATATGTTGTGAATTCGATTCCGCTGTTGATTAGGTTATGTTAAATTCGGTGGACACTGCAGACACTACAATCGTTTTTATTCATACCCTGAGATCTCCCTTACCGGGAAGTAATTACTTACCGTCTCCATGTTCGGTAAGTAATTACTTGCCGACCTGTGATTTGTAAACGAAATACTATATTTATTTACGAATCAGTAAATATGCAAAATCGCCTGATCGTACAAAAATTAATTTATTTCATGATAATATTAAGAAAATAAAATAACATGACGTGTGCTAACTTTATGCAATTTCAGGTCAAAATCAATAGTTGGTCTGTTATAAAACTTAAAACGTAGTAGACATAGTAGACGTAGTAGCTTAATTTCCACGGAAATTGCCGTAAAATTTTTATTGTAATTTCCCTTAATTTCCAGCTCCAGTTAAAGTCACTAAAACGTAGTCAATTCAGATTAACTCTTAGAAAAATAGTCAATTAAATTAGATTCTTACCATTTTTGATTAAAAAAGTTCTATCTTTAGAAATTTTTTTAATTTTCACCTCAAGTAAATTTGTTATTATTTAGATGATTTCAAAGAAAAATACCCAGAGAATTTATAATTATCCCTAACGTAAATGCGTAATGATTTTGTAGGCTTATATATTAATTTTATGATAAATATATTAGGAATAGAGCCTATTACTATTAACACAAATTAATTATTTTAAAATAATGTGTTTATTTTAACGTTTCAGCAAACATCCTTTGCCATTTTCAAAAAGAAAAAAATATTTACAAACAACATCATATAATTTTTTCTTCAACGAATGATGTTGTTTGTAAATATATTTTTACTTCACCACAATTTTAAATTGTGTGAAGTAATGCAATCTATCGTGAAAAAAAAAAATCTTACATACCCCAAATTTTGTTTTTTCTTTTGTTTTGGACCATCCTCTATCCAAATAGCCAATAAAAATTTTGGTGTACGTCTGTGTGTGGGTGGGTGGGTGGGTGGGTGGTTGGGTGGGTGGGTGAGTTTTCTGCATAGGATCTTGATGAAACTTTGGCAAATGATACAGGTTCACTTGAAAATAGAAGATCTGGATTCATTTTAAATTTGGACAAAATGGCGGGGGGTCTCCCGAACACCTCTAAGTTTAAATCTTGAATAACTTCTGATCTCGAGCTATGATCTTATTGAAACTTAGTATATAAGGTTTTAATACTGTTTCCGATATTTCTGCATACCAACTTCCGGTTTGTCACTTCCGGTTAAAAAGTTTTTTTTTCAGGTGTTTATCCCTACTGTAGCCTACAATTACCGATCGATTTTCATGAAACGTTGCGAAAAGCTTTTAAATAACATGAGAAAGATTTTATCAGCTTTTGGGGCACATTGGATAAAGGGTTGGGGGGTCCACCATACAACAGGTGGTTTTTTCCACAAAGTTTTTATGTTTGTTGGGAGCATAAAACATTCATTCGTGAATGAATTTTGATGACACTTTGGAAAAAGATGCAAACATGTATGACAAAGAACTGATTAGTTTTTGAGCGATAGTGAACAAAGTGGTGGGGGGTCCCTGGAGCACCTGTTTTTTTGAAAGCTCTATAACTTCTGTACCTGATAAGCGAATTGGATGAAACTTGGTACATAAGTATGTAGTACGGTTTAAAATAGTTCTGCATCCCAACTTCCGGTTTTTCACTTCCGGTAAAAAAAATTTTTTTGTACTTTTTTGAAGTTTTTTCAGTGTCTTTATGCACACTACAGCCTACAATAATGAAGTGATTATGATGAAACTTATGGAATAGGGTTCCAATTAGTGTGAAAAGATAATTATCATGTTTTGGGACACATTGATCAAAGTGGTGGGGGGTCTACCATACAAATGCTGACTTTTCACACTTTGTTTTTTAAGTTTGTTGGGAGCATACAAACTTCATTCATTATTCAATTTTAATGAAACTTTGGCAAATGATGGAGACTTAAGTAACAAAGAACTGATTAGTTTTTGGATAATATTGGAATAAGTGATGGGGGTCCTCCCGAACACCTGTTTAATGTGTCACACTTTTTTAAATGTTTGTTGGGAGCACACAGCATTCGTTCGTTATCGAATTTTGATGACACTTTGGAAAAAGATGCAAACATGTATGGCAAAGAACTGATTAGTTTTTGAGCGATAGTGAACAAAGTGGTGGGGGGTCCCTGGAGCACCTGTTTTTTTGAAAGCTCTATAACTTCTGTACGTGATAAGCGAATTGGATGAAACTTGGTACATGAGTATGTAGTACGGTTTAAAATAGTTCTGCATCCCAACTTCCGGTTTTTCACTTCCGGTAAAAAAAATTTTTTTGTACTTTTTTGAAGTTTTTTCAGTGTCTTTATGCACACTACAGCCAACAATAATGAAGTGATTATGATGAAACTTATGGAATAGGGTTCCAATTAGTGTGAAAAGATAATTATTATGTTTTAGGACACATTGATCAAAGTGGTGGGGGGTCTACCATACAAATGCTGACTTTTCACACTTTGTTTTTTAAGTTTGTTGGGAGCATACAGGCTTCGTTCATTATTCAATTTTAATGAAACTTTGGCAAATGATGGAGACTTAAGTAACAAAGAACTGATTAGTTTTTGGATAATATTGGAATAAGTGGTGGGGGTCCTCCCGAACACCTGTTTAATGTGTCACACTTTTTTCAATGTTTGTTGGGAGCACACAGCATTCGTTCGTGAACGAATTTTGATGACACTTTGGAAAAAGATGCAAACATGTATGGCAAAGAACTGATTAGTTTTTGAGCGATAGTGAACAAAGTGGTGGGGGGTCCCTGGAGCACCTGTTTTTTTGAAAGCTCTATAACTTCTGTACGTGATAAGCGAATTGGATGAAACTTGGTACATAAGTAAGTAGTACGGTTTAAAATAGTTCTGCATCCCAACTTCCGGTAAAAAAAATTTTTTTGTACTTTTTTGAAGTTTTTTCAGTGTCTTTATGCACACTACAGCCTACAATAATGAAGTGATTATGATGAAACTTATGGAAAAGGGTTCCAATTAGTGTGAAAAGATAATTATTATGTTTTAGGACACATTGATCAAAGTGGTGGGGGGTCTACCATACAAATGCTGACTTTTCACACTTTGTTTTTTAAGTTTGTTGGGAGCATACAGGCTTCGTTCATTATTCAATTTTAATGAAACTTTGGCAAATGATGGAGACTTAAGTAACAAAGAACTGATTAGTTTTTGGATAATATTGGAATAAGTGGTGGGGGTCCTCCCGAACACCTGTTTAATGTGTCACACTTTTTTCAATGTTTGTTGGGAGCACACAGCATTCGTTCGTGAACGAATTTTGATGACACTTTGGAAAAAAATGCAAACATGTATGGCAAAGAACTGATTAGTTTTTGAGCGAAATTGAACAAAGTGGTGGGGGGTCCCTGGAGCACCTGTTTTTTTGAAAGCTCAATAACATCTGTACCTGATAATCGAATTGGATGAAACTTTGTACATAAGCATTTAGTATGATTTACAAAAATTCTGCATCCCAACTTCCGGTGTTTTGCTTCCGGTAAAAAAAAATTTTTTTTACTTGTTGGCAGTTTTTTCAGTATCTTTATGCACACTACAGCCTACAATAATGAAGTGATTATGATAAAACTTATGGAAAAATTTCAATTAGTATAAGAAGATAATTATCATCTTTTGGGACACATTGATAAAAGTGGCGGGGGATCTACCATACAACTGCTGACTTTTCACACTTGGTTTTTAAAGTTTGTTGGGAGCATACAGATTTCATTCGTTAATCAATTTTAATGGCACTTTGGAAAAAGATAAAGACTTTATTGACAAAGAATTGACTAGTTTTTGGACAATATTGGGATAAGTGGTGGGGTCCTCCCGAACACCTGTTTATTGTTTCAATGTTTGTTGGAAACATACAACATTCGTTCGTTAAGTAATTTTGATTACACTTTGCAAAAAGATGCAAATATGTATGGCAAGGAACTGATTAGTTTTTTTAGCGATAGTGAACAAAGTGGTGGGGGGTCCTCCAAGCACCTGTTATTTTGGAAGCTCAATAACTTCTGTACCTAATAATCGAGTTGGATGAAATTTGGTACATACCCATTTAGTAAAGTTTACAACAGTTCTGCATCCTAACTTCCGCTTTGTCACTTCCGATAAATTTTTTTTTACTTTTTTTCGTACAACAGAATTTATGTTTGTTGGAATACTACTGCCTGCTTTAATATTTTTATTATTAGAACTACGAAGTCCATAATATTGGTTAGCTTTTAATTAAAGTATTTTATGGATATTAGCTCATTATATATCCAGAGCACTATGTTTCCAGAGCTGTGGTGAAGTCAGCCTATGCATCAGCGTCGCAATATTTTTTCTTTTGAAAATGGCAAAGGATGTTTGCCGAAACGTTAAAATAAACACATTAATTTAAAATAATTAATTTGTTTTAATAACTAATAGGCTCTACTCCCAATACATTTATCATAAATAGTATATTAAGAAACTAGTTTCATAATCGACGATTTTATCGCACGCAATCTGCTTAGAAAACGACCCGCGCAACGTCTTATGAAACGAGTTTTTTATACTATTTTTTCTATTTTGCATTTTTTGTCTTGAAATTTTAAAAAAATGTGTATTTTATAGTCAATTTGAAATTTTGTTATTATTGCTAATTATTTTAATTAATTAAAATATTTAACACTAATTTAGATATTCTTTTTAATTTTATTTACATAATTATTCGTTTTAATATTCACTGACGTTTGTATGACCAATGTGACCAACCTTGAAAGACAAAAATTTGCGTATCGTACGTAATGAAGGCCATTTCGATACGCATTTGGGTATCGAAATGACTTTATTTTAGACGCAAAATAGAAAAAATAAATTTTAGCATGCTGTTAAATTTATAAAAACAAGTTAAGTTTTGGTTAATTCAAAAACTGGTTTTGTTGAAAATATGCAATAGCAATGCATAAATGAATCCTCAAAATCAGTTCCGAAAAAGTTTACCTAGTGAATAGTTAATATTATGAAACCATAAGTGCTAGACTTTGAAATTAAAATTGATAAGGGTGTGAATAATATCACTACAAAAAGCATATTTTGAAATGTATTTAGTGGTCACTGCGTACGTATTTGTAGTGTTATTATCGTTGTGGATGTTTTATCGTTTGAAAAATCGTAAACTTTTTGAAAGTATTCAAAATTGTGCCGAATTTGAAAATTATCCTTTTATTGGAAGTATTCATATGTTTATTGGTATAAAGTCAGAAGGTGAGTTAAATGTTGGTTTAAAGCCTTTGAAGTAAACACGGTAAAGCTTATTACTAGTTATTGCAAGTAATTTAATCAAAAACATTTTGCGTCAGGCCAGCACAAAAGGTGGGAAATTCTGAACCTTGCCAACAAACACATAAATGCTAAAGAACATTTAAGCATTGAGACTTGGCTTTTATTGTCCATTATTAATATATACTACTAGAATTTGTTTAGCATTTCAACAATCACCAAGGTTTAGGCTCTAAAATTAACATATAAATCGAAAAAAAAATATATTTATGCTTTTTTAGTATTAAAATTCAAGTCATGATTCTATAAATATTCTGTTTTATTACTGCGAATTAAATGAATAGAAAATAGAAGTAGACACAAGAGGTGAGTTCGATTTGACTGAAACAACAACAATTGCATTCAATTTTTCTGTTACTTCAGTTGGTTCAGTCAAATCGAACACTGCTTAAATATACTGTTTGAAACCAAGTTTGAAACCCAAGAAAAAATCGTTAAGAAGGCCCATATGGAGTTTGTTATAAAAATGTAGTAGTTTTTCAATTTTTGTAGGAAAGACATGAATGAAAATATCCTAAATACATGCATTTTCCATTTTTAAAAAAATGTTCACACATTTTCAAACATTTTGAGAGTCTATATTTAGATTGAAAATAAACAAACGATAAATTTTGCGTTTTGTAATTTTTCGAAGTATCTAGAATTTGTTTAGCATTTGTATCTAGATTTGTATCAATATGCTAATATTATCAGTTAAATTGCTGCCGCAATAAAATTAAGATAAACACATTTAAAAAAAATTAAACCAGTTTTAAACATTAAAAAATATAAAAAAGATTAAAATAGACATTCATTATGAAACATTAAATATTTAATTCTTAAAAAATGCTTTGCTTTTACTAAAACGTTTGCTTTTTTCCAAACAAAATGCTAGAAAAATTGAAGTATTTATATAATTATGAGTGGTGTTAAAGATAACGCAATTAATGCTTTATAAATGATAATATATTTCGCACTAATTCCTAATTAAATAACTCTTACCTATAATATAACCTATGATTTTGTAATGCATTTATTATATAAACCAAAAACTGGCTTTTAAACATAATTGAATGGAAAAAATATTAATTTTGATGCCACAATGATCATTTATTGCGCATTTGTCAGACTTGTACTTGCTACAAATCCAAGCATTGATTTTTAAAAACAATTCCTACCATTAGCATCCTTCACCTGGAAATAATAGTTATTTGCTAAAAAATGCTTTTTATGTTTGCTTGTTTCTTTCCTAATTTTGTGACGGTTAGGAACAGTCGGTTGCATGGTTTATCTTAAATTTAAGTTATTTCAATTGCAAGTTTGACACTGCTTCTATTATCACTGGAAACTGTGCGATCATAGTACAGCGCAGCTAAAGACCATGAGTTTATAGGGAGGGGGTTTTACACGAGGTTGGAATCTTTCTAGCTCAATCGCTTTACAAATATAACAACCTCATATAAATTGTTTTTTCTGACTTAACACTTGGATGGGAAGAAACTATTAAAGGACGCAATGTGAATTAACCCACCCATACTGTACTGACATACTTACCCCTTTCACTACACCATAAAAAAAAATCCAAGCGGCAAGAATATCTGCTAGAAATAGGTAGATATCGAGACCAGACAGCATTGTGTACAAATAGAACTGGATGTATCAGATTAGTTTAAATAAAAAAATTAAGTAGAAACAGAATAATCTAAAAAAATTATCAAACCAACCAAACTAAATACATAAACAGAAACTACTTCATCAATGCAATTTTGAAACAGTTTTGTTTAATTTGGTTAAAACTCCTTAATTACATACTAAATCCTTTGGTAGATTAACGTTCTAACTACGTCACAACTGCAATACTACCACACATAATTTATAATCAAAAATTATCAAACACCTTTTACACCTCAAATAATACAAATATCTATCAATTTAGAAAAACTTTTGTAAATGTGTAATCAATATATATATATATATATATATATATATATATATATATATATATATATATATATATATATATATATATATATATATATATATATATATATATATATATATATATATATATATATATATATATATATATATATATATATATATATATATATATTTTAGTTTTACAATAGTTTTATTGCATAAAATATTTGTCTCTTTTAGATTTTTTCATAACTGATAATTTAAGTATTTTATTATGTTCTTTTTTATTGTTTTCTGTCTCATTGTCATTTTTCAAGTATTGCTTTGTATAAAAAAAAATTGTATATATCGTCGCTTTAATAATGAAATGACGTATACGCAAAAGTATAGTTTCGAGATATTTGAGTTTAAAGTTTGATGTGCGCATGCATTTGCATGGACGTTAATTTATAATTTATTAATTCTTACCCCCAGTCATAAAATAATTCAAAAATGTAAAAACGCCAATTCAAAGATACCCTTATGGGGAATGCAGCGCACCTATTATATAAAAACAACGTATAAATAGCATACGTTGTTTCATTATTAAAGCGACGATATAAAAATTGTATATATAGGATTTTTATTGTAACTATTAAATCATTACTCCAGAAGATGGCCTAACAAGCTGAAATATATATAGAGTAACAGTAAAATTATAAAAAAACTTTGTTTTCTTTAAGTTTTATTAAACTTATTAAATAAGTTATTTGCGTAAAGTAACAAGAGATTGACATTATGTTAGTAATGACAAAGCCTTGTTTTAATTTTGTTTTAAAGTTTTTGAAAAAAAAATGAAAACTCCAAAAAAGAAACAAAAGAAAATTTATTTAATATTTCTATGGGATATTTTTATATTTTTCTGGGATTTGTTGTTGTAATTGTATGGCGTGAGAGTGGCGTGCATTAGGTTAGACTAATGCTAATTGCATTGCAACTTCTTAGGTTAGAAGGCTGAAAATCTCTGAGGTAATAGTTGAAAAGTTTATCTAAAGGCTAGTATTAGTTTAAACAAAATAAACACAAAAATGATGAAAGCATGGTCGTTTGCGTTTGTTTTCGTTTTAACAGCCCCAAGATCTCAACCTCTGAACTTAAACAATTTGTTTTTTAAGTTTTGGATAGATTTATGTTGTATCTACGTCTGCAAAAGTTTTCATTTTTGAGCTTGGTGATTTTAATCTATATCGAGGACAGCAAAGTTTAGTATATTTTTTAAAGAGCTGATTTTTTAAGAACCTTTTGCGTTGAGGCCTTCATTTTGAAAAAAATTATAAAAAATAGCTCAAATATTCAATATTTATCAATTTTATTTAAACATTATGATTCAAACGGCTACTTTGGGTAGCGAAAATCTGAAATTCTACGTCCACGCCGTGCTACCTGTGTAACGCTAACAGAGTTAGGTTGGTGTAGTTGAGAGGGGCAGAGTAAATACAGCTTATACTCAATGATTCTGCACCATGGCGAGTCATTGGCGCCATAAAACCAATGTAACTCAAGCGTCTGTTCTCCATGTTAGGGACGGCTCGGAGCGGGCGTCTGTCTTGGATCAAGCGGCTCGCTATATAAATGTGTAGAAATCGTCTGTTCTCCATGTTAGGGGTGGCTTTCAGCGGGCGTCTGTCTTGGATCAAGCGGCTCGCTATATAAGCATGTAAAAAGGTTGTTTCTGGTGACCTTAAGATGCAGAACGAACCCATTCACGAAAATTTGGGTTAGGCGAAGGGCTAACACCCCATTTCCGTAAAAAAATTGTCATGAATTCTGTACACAGGCCTCGGAATATCTCGGATTCATTATTGGAACGACCTCGGAAGCTGTACCCGGACTACGATTTAAAAATGGGAATCTGGAAAGTGCTAAGCCTCAGAAGACCAGGAGATCTCCTAAAATTCACTCAACAAGTCGAGAGCTACACACTGGATATAGTGGCATTACAAGAACTAAGGTGGCCAGGCGGTGGAATCCATGAAACAGCGAAAGGATACACTCTGTATTATTGCGGTCATCAAAACGGAGGAGAATTTGGCGTTGGCTTTCTTATACACCGTCGCGTGCATCAGCATGTTATCGACTTCTGCCCAATTAATATGCGGTTATGCACACTGAGAATCCACCACACGCAAAAATTCAATGTAACGATCGTCAATGTTAATGCACCTGCTGAAGATAAAGCAGATGATATTAACGACCTGTTCTTCCTAGAACTCGAAGAAGTCATCAATAACATCCCGCGGCACGATATAAAAATCGTGGTAGGTGACTTTAATGCTCAAATCAGTAGGATTGCAGAACTTAAAACACATATCGGCCCTAACAGCTTGCATCATACCAGCAACAATAACGGTTTTCGCGCAGCCAAGCTGGCTATGATGTTTGATCTAGTAATTTCCAGCACTTTCTTCCCTCACAAGAGAATTCACAAGGCAACGTGGAAATCAAATGACGGAAGAACGGAAAATCAAATCGATCACGTCATGGTCTCTAAGAGACACTCTACAAGTATAACTGACATTCGATCATACAGAGGTGCTGATATGGACACCGATCATATGCTTGTCATCTTTAAGTACAAGTCCAAATTATCATCTACATTTAACAGACAAGCAAAAAAGACCGTGCGCTGGAATGTCGAAGCATTTAAACTGTAGCTTGCTTTAAACGATAAAAAATTAAAAACTTTACAAAAAAAAATTTATCTAAAACTTCTGAAATCTACATTCTGCACTCTACGATATTTCATCACAAATATTGTATGATTCTCCTGCATCTTAGTATTCTGATTGTTTGCAGATGTCATACATGTCTATAATACAACATTGGAGTGTAAGTATAATTATTATCGCATTCTCTTTTAAAACTCTTTGATGATGTCAGCAGTGGCGTCATTTCACCAAAATCTTGGGGGGGGGGGGGGCGAGAATTTAAATGACATAAAAAGATTTTTTTCGTAAACAAACCACTTCCTTTTTTATACACACATATATTTAAAAGCATTTAAATGCATGGTCTTAGAAATGAAACTTAAATGCTTTTGAGCTACCTTGGTTACTATGCTAGATCTTTAACTTCTATTGTTGTTTCATCGAAGCGAATGCCGCAAAGTTCTGCAAAATCCCTTCATTTGTTAAAAATAATTTTAAATTTAGTATCATCTCTGCATTGTTTAAGTATCAAGAAAGTAGTTTGGCATTACCGCCAGCCAGCGAGTTTCACTGTATCCAATAAGCTGGTTATGTTTGACATTATTTTTGCCGCAGAACTCCTTCAACGTCTCCAGTAAAGACAGTAAAATATCCAAATTTTTTTAACCCTGCCATTTAAATCAGCAGCACTTCTTATTGCATTATTTAGAATATGGGCCGCGAATCCAATACCCAATACATTCTGGTTCAAATTCGAGCTTAGCTTGCTTTTAAATTTTCACTTCTTGACGTGACACCACTAAAATTGGTATTCGAGTTATCAGCGCAAATTGCAATTAACTTTTTGTCAATGTCAAATAATCACAAGAAAACAAAATAACAACAAAATTTGTTCAAACTACTGGAGCTGACGGCTCATAGCAACGCTTTTTTATGTTTATCTGTATCTATATGTCTTTTAATTCATAATGTCCACTGTTAGTTTGCAAATTCACTCCGACTGGTAATACAATAAACCTTTGCGTCGTTATATTTTGATTTTTTTATAAAAGGATAGTCCATGAGAAGAGAATGAGAATTTACGTAAACGTTTTCTATCCATCTTAATTTGCAGGATTTTAAATATAATTTTAAAAAAAAAAAAAAAACCTTTTAGAAAACCACTATCCTGTTAAATTTATTGATTACCACGTTAATCATACCATCAATAAACTTAATAATTTAAATTTTGGCATTTCTACTATTAATAATCAAGATAGCACCTTTAAATTTGCTTCCCTTCCTTATACTAAAGTTTTGTTTGAGAACTTAAATCGTGTTTTGCATGGCTATAATATTAAAGCTGTTGGTAAACCATGCAATACTCTACGAAAGCGTATTTTCACACCTCTTAAAGATCCAGTTCCCAAACAATATTTCTCTAATTTAGTTTACAAAGTTAATTGTGCTGAACTTAATTGTGGTCTAACATATATTGGTGAAACTAAACAATATCTTGTTTCTAGACTGAAGGATCATAAGTATCATATTGCTAAGGGTAACAAGTCACACAGTGCTTTGTGTGATCATGCTGTTTCCAGTAATCATAAAATTGATTGGGATAATCCTGAGATTTTAAATTTTGAGTCAAATACTACCAAGCGCAAAATTTCTGAAGCTATTTATATTAAAAAATTCCAAAATAATATGAATATACAATCGGATCACACCTATTTTGACAACGTTTACTTATCTTTCATTTAAATATTTGATTCCTACCTAGCTTTGATTTAAATTTCAGTTTGTATCAGTTTTTGTTTAACTTTTTATAATTTAAACGATAGAAGTTAAAGTTTCAGTCTGTTTGTTGGTTTTTTTTAGAATTTTTTAAAAAATATATGTGAATTTTCATTCTCAGTTTTTCTTTTTTGAAACAGTGTTTTCATTTTTGTAAGTTTTTTTCAAAATATTTTTAAATTATATAATTTTCCATTTTTTTTGTTATTTTTTGTTATGTTAGTATTTTATTTTGTTGGACCTGAAGATAGCTTTGGAGTAAAGCAGAAACGCGTCGTCACAATAAAATAAAAATGAATAATTTATAAGAAATAAAAACATTTTTTTGGACTACAACGAATAAAAACAATTTTATATTATTTCGTCCAATGAATTAATAATCATATTATAATTTTAAAAATTAGTAAAAATTTACCTTTTATAGTAGCTTAAAACTTTTGTTACACAAGTAAAGACTGCAAAACAATTGAAACAATTTATTTTAATTTTACTAAATAATTAATATCTTTTCTGTATTCTGTAGGTATCAGAGGTATACAGTATACCTCTCGTTCTATCTTTTGCAAATATATACCATTTATCAAGCTTTTATGTTTGAAACGCTACTTATATCACTCCTTTACTTTGTTCTTTCAGAGTGTGTAGCTTAAAAAAAATATAACACTCAAACATACAGGAGTGAAAATAATAAAATATCATTCTTGCTACTAAATTGAAATAAATATTTTCTTTCAAATACTCAAAACTTTTATTTTTGCTTCAAATTTGATGCTTTCCAACGTAAAATGCTTTGAATGATTCGTTCAATTATTCATGTATTGTTAGAAAAATGAATATAAAGGATGACGTAGAGGGACTATTCATAAATCGAATAAAAGAACAGGAAAATGTAATCTGCTCCAAAGGAGTAAAATCATTTTTTTTTACATTATAATTTTTGAATATTATTTCAAAGGATTAAAATGAGTGCTCGAATAAAGTAAAACTCTGGTTTGAAAATTTAAATGTTTATGAATTTATACGGAAAACTGCGACTTTTTAAGTAAAATATTTTATATTTTATTTTTCATAATATACTTTCGATCTCTCGTATATACACCGGGGAGATGTTTCTATAAACAAAGAAACCTTTTCGTTGAGTTAGATCTGTTAGACATCAAAAGATATTCGCAAAACAAAATGTAAATTATTGAAGTGAAAAAAACTGAGTTTAGTATTTCTAAGAAAATTATAGTTAAAACACTATTTAGTAAAAAAAATATTGCACTAGTTTGTTCTCTCAATATAGATAAATCAACATATACATAACATTATACAAATTGCAAGAAAAAACAGTGAAGCCATTGCTTTGACTAAGATATTGCGCAAACTGTACGTAGGTAGATATAAGGCTTATTTGATTATTTCGATAATGCGGGCAAATGTGGTGGAAATATTTGTTTCGTGGTACGCTTCGTGGGACAAATTTCTCCGTGGGACAACGCCATCAAATGTGGGACATTTCCACGCAGCGTGAGACGTCTGGTCAGTTTACTACCCATAAACGTGCGTAAATTTTTCATTTGATTCAAAATTGTACAATTATTGCAAGCTTATTTTAAATCTATAAGAAAAACCTACCACAAAAAAATAACAGTTTCTCCCTCCCTATGACTGTATAAAAAAATGAACAAAGATTGACGTTTAGGATACGTTTTGGATTTTTTTATAACCAATGTTTGGTTGGTTATAATTTTTGCTATTTTATGAATTAAAAATTATAGTCCATATAGCGAAAAGAATTTATCAGCAAGTTTTCATAACATACTTTGAAAATATTTGCATAACTTAAATATTTGTTCGTGTCTTTAGAAAATATTGCTGGTCCATTATAAAACATTCACTATTATAAAATCACTGGAAATAACACAAAAAATTTAAATTACTCTCGTAATTATTTTCATTCATTTTATAAAAATTAGCACAACTATCAAGAAAACCGATATGTTATAGGATTTTACAATTAGAAATGTTTTTAATTTATTGTTTTCAAAAAAGTCTTGTAAAGTTTGTACAATATGATATAGATAAAAAAACAGGGCCGAACAGTCAGGGTTCTCCAAATAAGTGGGATATAATTAGGTTGTGTTCTCCTGCATGTACTTACTTTTAAGTTTATATAAATTACCAATGACCAATAACAATTGAAATTTGAATGTTAAATACTGCACTATGAACTCTCGAGGAACCCTATACTAATGAAATATTTTGTTTCCTCTGGCTTAGTTAGACACGAATATCTTATAAACAAAACACTATCGTACGATAGAATTTTGTCAAAATACGTACCCACGGCGTTTTTGGAAGAACGATCGTGTTCTGTTTATAAAACTGATTTCATCAGAAGATTAGATGCAATACGACCGCCTTTCGTATCGGCGGCGCTCTAGTCTATACAAAGAACGATAACGGTTTGAATATTGAGGTGAACCTTACTTTAGTCGGGCCAAAATAATATGTATCGTAATAATTATATTATCAGATATATTTCAATTAATAGTATGCGATTAAATTGGTATATTAGCTAAGTAAATCTTCTAAAAATTAGACGAATTTACAAAATAACAGTGCATTGAAATTTTTATAGTGTATAATTTTTATATAGTGTAAACGATTGGATGGTTTTATTGAATCGATGTATTGATAGTATCAGATCCTTGGGGGGGACCAATGCCTCCCCCCCAGCCCTACCCAATTGACGCCTCTGGATGTCAGACATCTAATTAATAATTATCGTTATCTTCTTTGCATGTTATTCCATGACGTCATGAATAACGCCAAACGTAAACGATTTTTCCTTCATCGTCAATCGTGTGACATCACACAAAAACTATCAAACAAATCTCATTAGCAAACAAAAAGGCAAACGCAGTAATACAACAATAACAATCTACATATTATTTTATTTCATATTACATCATGAATATTGTATGGTTATATAAATAACTAAACTCCTACACCGTAGTATTCTGATTGTCTGGTGACGTCATACATGTCTATAATACATCATTGTAGTATAAGTAATAATTCTCGCATTCTCTTATAACACTCTTTGATGACGTAATGAATCTAATCAATAATTATCTTATTCTTAATTATCTTAATGGCACCAAAAAGCGCAGGATTTTTTCCCATATAAAAATGCATGGGATTTTAGGTTGAAACTCTCATGTCTACACTACTTTGGTTCCTCACGTCGTAATGGTAAAGTCGACCCTTGTTTATATTCTTGTAAATTAAATTATTAAATTAATTGTTAAATTAAATTAAATTAAAATAGATTTAAAATAAAAGTGTTCTTGTAAAAATGTGTTAAGAGTTTTTTTGGTGTTGATGATAAGAAGAGTTTGATATTAAAAAATGATGAAAATTTTATTCATAGATGTGTTTTCAGCTCCGTAATTTATTATAATTGTTAAGATACAGTTAAGATATGATACAGTTAAGGATGATACAGTTAAGATATGAAGAGATATGAGTTTAAAAGGGAAACCGGAATGGTCTGTGACCAAGAAAAATCTCTATATATTATATTATAACTAACAAGACCGTCATGGTCATATAACAATTCACAAAAAAATTCGAAAAATTTAATAAAAAAACTTAACTCTAATATAAGTTGATTGGTGTGTTTGGATGTCGAGATAATGAACAATGAAATATGATCCCTTTGTTTAGTGTGATGCTATCTATATAAGCGTTGATTTTTCGCGTTTTAGGCTGATATTTTGAGTGGATTTTGCTGTATCTCAATTATTGCGGATTTACTGTAATATTTTTTTACTTCTAAATCAAGTTTTGGTAAGCAGCCAAGTAAATCAACATGGTGAAATTTTGATGAACCAACGAACTGGTCAACCTTCCTAGAAGCGGTTCTTTTCAATTTTCCCAATCTAACTTCACAAAAACAGACATAAATTTTTTTTTCTGATCCACAAAAAAACAGTATTTTCATTTATTTTATCCACTTTCAAGGTTACAAAAATTTTAAAGAAATTTTATATATTTTATTTCTTTTTTGTATTTAAAAATATGCACATGCAGATTTTTTTCCAACTTTGCGATCAAATAAAAAAACTAATCAATGGTAGAAGACCATGCCCAAAAAAAATTCTTTGTTATTTTGGATTTTTGAGATCAATTAAACTAAAGTAAGTAAAGAAGTAATTGGAATATTTTCAATTCAAAGGTATGGTTTGAAGTTTCTCAGAAAATTTTCTTGTTATAATATTTTTGTTTTGTTCACAAACATTAATTTTAGATTTAACATCCGACGCGGATTTTATTATATGATACTAAATCACGGACCGATAACAATATCGAATCAATATCAGGCGTGGACTCATTTAAATAAAAATCTTTAATTTTATTGTTCACAAATGTGAAACGCAGGCTAATTTAATGAATCGAATCACTGACCGCGATATTAATTTCTTTTTAATCTTGAGCGTGGACTTATTATTTTTAGTTTTATTTTTCATAAAATGAAACGCGGACTAATCGACGATTTAGATTTCAATATCTAGCGCGTACTGAATGATATTTCTGGAAAAATGCTACCATAAACAGCATTTTTTTCTTAAATTAAACGAAACAGAAGATGTTGATTGCAATATATTTCTTTAATTTCCATATACAAATATTTTTCCCTTATATTACGAATCTACAGGGTAATTCATTTACCATGCTATCATCTTCTTGTTGGTTTGTTTAACATGTAAAACGCGCACCGAATTTATGTACACCCTTTTTACTCCAGCAAAAAGAACTGGTTATGTATATGTATTGAAATATGTATCATATTTCGTTTCATTATAATAGTAATAATCATGTAATAATCATTACAACCTTGATGCTACAAAAAGTCAGGTATGCCTATGATTATTGTTGATATTTAGAGTTTTTATATTCGCATCTATTTTGTTTGTTTTATATATGAAAACAAAGTAAAACGATAATTTTATCTAGGTATAGTGGATGAATACATCACAATAATGAATTCAGAAAATCATATGTTTGAAGGGGCGATCAAGAGGTTATTGGTATGGTGATCTGTTAAATGTAAGATTACGACAGTACAAAACGTATATGTTATTATAGGATATAGTAAGTATAGGATGAATTAACGAGAAGTCAGTCTTTGCTTTTAATGCAGATTTTTCGTCTGTCTGAACTGTCAAGCCCTAACTTCCAGTCAATACACCCTACACAGAACCAAATTGTTCTGAATTAAAATCTGCAAACGATGCACGTTGAGCAGTACCAAATTGTGAGCATAACAAATTTTCCGCCATTATGTGACATGCAGAATTAATCATTGATGAACGAGATTCGCCACGAGGAATAATTACATAAATAAATTAATCTCATCATTCATCGTGAATGTTGCCTGTTAGGCACAATATAACTAAATACAATTGCATTAAAATTAGTTTCATCTTTCATCGTGAATGTTGTCTGTTGGGCACAATATAATTAATTACAATTACATCAATAAATTACATCAATCAATTATCTTCATCTTTCATCGTGAATGTAGCCTGTTAGGCACAATATAATTAATTACAAATACATCAATAAATTGTGTCGATTAGAATCACAAGCGATCTATTCCACTTTTTAAATTTTTTGAGTTGGTGATTACAATTATTACCTTGTAACAAAAGGTAACAATTGTAATCACTAACTCAAAAAAATTAAAAAGTGGAATAGATCGCTTTTGATTCTAATCGACACAATTATTTCTTATCTGTTATCGTGAATTTTGCCTGTTAGGCACAATATAATTAATTACACTTACATCAATAAATTATTTTCATCTGGTATTGTAAACGTTGCTTGTAAGGCACCATATAATTAATTACAATTACATCAGTAAATTATTTTCATCCGTCATCACACAATATAAACATACTTACAATTACATCAATTAATTTTCGACTATGATCCTATCAACCAATAAATGAATCATCTTTGTTAAAACCTCTAGTATTTATTCATCTAACAACAAAAAATCAAGAATACAGTCCACTGCCATACTAGGGGAGGCAACAGACGTAAAATAGTAATTTTAAGCATTGTTATTTCAATGGGAAAAATAGCCTGCTTTACACGTGATTTTTCAATCGTAAAATTGCATTTTTCGACATACTCGTACAAATCTTAAAATATTTATTGGCCCATAGCATGACATCAGTTGAAAAACACTAGTATAGAGAATTAACTGCAAAAAACGACGTTGAGTACACATTCATATAGAATTATAGGGAATCATATAGAATATAGAATCATATGTAGAATATATAGAATCAGAAAAAGTAATATTTTTTGTTAATGTTTAGAATTGTTAAATCGTAAGAAAAACAAAATAAAGATCTAACTCTGTCAAGTAGTAATATAACAAGTTGCGTTAAAGTTGCATTAAATGCTGTAGAAAAGTATAGTTTATAACTCTCAAATATGTACATTTCCCGCTCGTATGGTTACAGCCGTTTCATAGTTGCATGAAATCTAGTACATTTTGACTTGGTTATACAAACTACTATTAAACTACTGAAAATTATATTATCATTTTGTAACATTAACAAAAGTAATCGTTATTATCTTACAGCTATTTTTTGTAAACTTGTTAAAAAAATTGGAGAAGTTCCGTCACCTATAAAACTATGGTTTTTCTACAAGTTAATGATTATAGTTGCCAACCCAGAAGATACCCACACAGTTCTCACATCACCTGAATGTGTAAATAAGGGAGATAGCTACGAATTGTTTGTCGTGCCTAATGGGTTGATTCAATCTAAAGGTAAATTTGTTTTTCAATAAAATTATTATTAGTAATTTGAAAACATTTTTAGAGCATGTCTGGAAGCCACATCGAAAGCTACTAGGACCATCATTTCACAACGTAGTACTGAAATCATTTTGTAACATTTTCAACGATGTTTCAATGAAACTATGTGATGACCTAAATTTAGTATCGAATAAGATGGATTTTGATCTTTCACCATATGTTTGTGTTCGATCACTGGATATGCTATTACAAACATCATATAATATAAAGTTTTCAACACAAGTTTTACAGATACTTGTAGATAACTCAAACATGTAACTAAATTCAAATACGTATTTATTATTTATATAGTTGTTTAAATTATTAATTATTTAAATTTATTATTTAAAAATTGTCATACAAAAAATTATTAAATTTATTTTAAATCAATTATTTTAAATTATTATTTATGTTGCAATGGTGTTGGTATATTTACAGAATTCTTAAACTTTTCGCCAAAAAGCTAATATCATTCAATTTTTATTTAATTGTAAATAAAATGAAACAGTTTTTCAAATTAAGTTTAACTGAGCAAAAGTTAATGGATCAAAACTACGCGTATATTACACCTTTTATTTCCCAGTCAATAGAGGGATATTATGCTGACATTAGAGAAAGAGAGGCACAAAATGAAACAAATGAAAATCAACTAAATAAACCTGAAATTTTGCTAAATAAACTAACACGCTTGACTGAGCTTGGGTACCTGGATGAACATTTTACAAAAGATCATATTATCACTATGTTTTTTGCTGGTTCTGATACGTTAGCAGTTTCAGTTTCAAATATTTTACTTCTGTTGGCCATGGAACAAGAAGTTCAAGAGAACTGTGTTGCAGAGTTGAAAAATGTATTGGGAGAAAACATTGATTATATCAGCATGGATATCTTACCAAAATTGGTGTATCTTGATCGTTCTATTAAAGAATGCATGAGGCTGCTACCAACCGTACCATTTATTGCAAGAAACTGCAAATCAGATTTAAAGCTATGTAATATTTGAAAAAAACCATATTAAGTATTTTTCTAACGTAATTTTATTTTTTCAGCCAATTGTACAGTTCCCAAAGGAACAGATGTTATAGTATCAATAATAAATTTGCATTTGAATGAAAAACAATGGGGAGAAGATCCCAAAAAATTCAACGTTGATAATTTTCTTCCAGAGAACATTGCTAAACATCATCCAGTAAGCTATATACCATTTAGTTATGGTACTCGAAATTGTGTCGGATACAAATATGCTAACTATGCTTTGAAAATTATGATCGCGCATTTTTTATTGAAGTTTAAGCTTTCAACGAAATTGAAATATGAAAATTTAAAGCTTGCTTATGGTATTACTATTACGTTGAAAAAACAGCATATTGTTTCACTAGAAAGACGCTAATGTTATGATTAAAAAATATATACATATAAAGTGACAATGAAAAAATTTGTTTTGATTGAAGTGCAATACCTCCAACAACTTCTACAAATTGTAGTTTGTGTTTTTTTTATCCGAAAAGAAATTTTAGGTGATTGTGAGGTTATAGTTATGAGAAACCAGATAACGCTTGTATCATAAAATTGCAAACTAGCATATTCCACAAAGAAATTGAAGATCTGAGCACGCATGATGTGTAGAAATGGTAAGAGTAATAATAATTTGTTAATAAGAGCTTTAGTAGCTCCTGAGTTCACCGAAACAAAACTTAGTACCTCTTAACCACAGCAATGTTAATTTTCTTTTGAAACTGGCAGGAAGTTTTGTATTCTTTTGACATTATGTTAGGAAAATTTGCAGGAAATTGTAGAACACTCTGAAAATTACCAAGAATTGGTCTCGAAAGAGGGGGGTCACGATCAATGCTTCTAAGACACAGCTCGTTATGTTTACCAACAAACGGAAATCAAACAACTTCAATCATCCTTCCTTCAATCGGTAATAAAACATTAACACTCTAGGATAGTGTGAAGTATTATTGTGTTACTCTCAACAAGTGGCTCAACAAGTGGCTGTGGTAGTGCTGGAGGGCTTTTGGCGGCAAATAGGAACTGACTCCGAAAATAGTCTTTTGGTTTAATAAAGAGTTGTCATTTCCATTGTCAGCTGTCAGGACAACGTTTTATTAGAGCTCCCTCCCGGTGGTCGGTGACCACTCATTTTCTGGATTTCAAAAAGCATAGTTTAACCACTTATCTTTTTTGAAATTTTTTCACAGATTATTTTCCAAAAAAAATTGTGGAACATTATGGTTAAAGAAAATTCTGGACATCCAAATTATAAAAATTAAGATAAATAAGGCGATTGCTACATAAAACTGCCATTTTTCCGAACACAACGAAAATATATACAAAATATGATGGCATTCCTAGACAAGTTGCTTAATTACATACATATTTAAGTCTTTGGCAACATACCAATAATAGTTTTCGATCTAACAAACCACATTTTGTATTAGGACAATATCGTTCTAGTATAATATACTAGTTGTTATAACCTACAAATAATATAACTAGTTTGTAACATATAAACACAATTATTAAATTTGTGTCTCTATGATCTTCTGTAAGAAGCTTAAAAGATAAAAATTTGTATGAAAACGCGTAGAAAATAGATACTTATTCCCAATCATATGACTGTGATTAACTGTATATTTAATTAAGTAATTAATATCTGACTATCTTTACAGTTCAATAATGATTTGAGGTAAACTATGATAAATTATTTCTTATAACTGTTTTCTGCATGCTTTAAAAATTTCAGTAAAACTACTAAAATTTGATATCGCCGTGTTTTGGTAACTTAAACTTATGGTAATTTATTTGCATTATTTAATAACCACATTTTTATTTCAAACAAATGGAGTGCTTATATTAAATAGTATTATTCTCTTATGCGTTCTTCGTGCGAGTCCCGGTTTCAGTTTTTATGCCGACGATTTATCGTAATTTTAACACCATTCTACAATTGGTCTCTACTGATGTGTCAATGAAACAAAAATATATAAATATTAAGAAGTAATCTAATTATGATCTTTTCCGAATATTAATATCCGATTATAAAATTTGTTTAAACCATGTCAGAGCTTTAACCTCAGTCAATTAATTGAGAAGAGACCAGCTAAGTCCTAAACATGTTTCTTTACTCTGCATTTTAACTACATATGCACAGTTCAAATTTTTCTTTATTTCCAATTTTTGATTTATGAAATTTTCTAGTACATATGTCTTAATTTCAGTTTTTGATATGTCAAAACCCTGAATCATTATATAAACAACATTTCTTTGTAGATACCTAAAAATAAATCTTTCAAGAAAATTTCGGTCATAGTATTCGAGATCAAAGTACTATAAAATAAACTTTTAATTCGCCTTCATATAAAAATGTTACTATACTGTAATGTGCGGTCATAAAGTGTCGTTTTTAAACCCTATATTTTGTTGTAATAAAAAGAAAAATAAATTTTTCTAAATTTTGGAAATTTATAATTTTGATTTAGAATAAACAATTTTTTCGGCAAACGGCTGTAAAGTTTAACTTTAGCGGCAGAAGCCGCTAGGGAGAAGGCGGCTGCAGTATATGACGCACGGACGTGCGTCATATACTGCATATAATTTATACTCATATTATATTATATTATACTCATATAATTTCGGTCATGGTATTCGAGATCAAAGTACTATAAAATAAACTTTTAATTCGCCTTCATATAAAAATGTTACTATACTGTAATGTGCGGTCATAAAGTGTCATTTTTAAACCCTATATTTTGTTGTCATAGTTACGTCCAATAAAGTAAAAACATTTAAATTTGCATAAATTACATACAAAATTAAATTTTTTATCAAAGCAACTTTTAAATTCAAAATTTCATATTCCAATCAAAATATTTGTTAGTTTTCGTTGTCATAGTTATACGATTTGCATGAAAAAATAAATTTTTCTAAATTTTGGAAATTTATAATTTTGATTTAGAATAAACAATTTTTTCGGCAAACGGCTGTAAAGTTTAACTTTAGCGGCAGAAGCCGTTAGGGAGAAGGCGGCTGCAGTATATGACGCGCGGACGTAAGCTATTTTGAACTTAATGTGGGTAAAAATCTCGGCTTACGCCTCGATTTGCAAACTTCAAAATACGTCCAAAATCTTTAGCTTTACGTCCTTACAATCAATAAACCGCAAGCTAATGGATTCAGTTTATGAATATAAATCAGCCTGGTTGTTAAGAAAAAAAAACAAGTACTATAACGACGTCAAAATAAGCAAGGGATGCTGCGATACTGATTTTAAACTTTGAAAGTTAGACCTGGATTATCATTTTGTTGTGTTATCTCACGTAATTTTTTCTTAATTTTCTCACTTGGAGACAATCTAAAATAGTCTACATACCAACACCCAAATTTTTCCTTTGTTTATCAAAATCAACAAACAATATTTTTTACATAAGTGAAAGCAACATAAAAATATATAGCATTCACTTAAAATCTCACAAGTGAAAAAACTGAACAAAATGACGATCCTGAAATACTAAAAACAAAACATATAAAATGCAAGCTAATATCGAAACCGTCTTGATTGCTGGATCTGATGCAGTAGCACTTTAAAATGCAAATCTTTTACTTATGCTAGCCATGGAAAATGATGTTCAAGATTAGAGTGCATTTGAGTTAAGAGATATTCTAGTGGGCCTGGAATGAACAAATCCTAAAACTTATTAGCAATAATTAGAACTGGATCGTGGAACATGATCGTGGTGACAATGGTTACCCACCACAGTCAATAAGAATTGATGATTGGTAGGAACGAAAAATGTTTTTCCATCGTAGTCTTCTGATAAATTTAGGAATAAAAGTTTAATCATGGCTTGTGTTCAGACTTGAGGGTGCGGAGCTGTACTGAACAGTAATCGAGGCGAGATGAGAGTGATGCTGGTTTCAATTTGTTCAAATCGCATCTTTGATGGTATGTTCAGTCACTGCTTCATTATTATTTCAGCCCGATGAGGCCTAGCCCGGCCTGTTTTCTTTCGCGATTGACTGGTTGTCTTTGCATGACGCACAGATGCGGAGAGTCTTAAATGTCCCAGTACTTTTTTATGTTTAAGTAATGGTCGGACCTATCTTTGTTATCTGTGTGGTCTGTGACTACAACCAGCCGAACCCCTCAAAAGTCAAAACTCTTTTCACCTTAAATCAGACCAAATAAAACGAAAGGAAAGAAAAACAACAAACTTCTTCCGTGGCGGAGCGAGATCAATCTCACGTCAAGATCAGTTTCTTAGAAAATAAATAAATAGAGTAAATTATAACTAACAGAAAAAAATTTTCTGTTATAATCTGATGCTACTTGTATGCTCCACGAATCTAGAGAATGTACTTTACCTCTGAGGTTCTTCTGCTTTCAGCGTGAAAAAAACGAAGCATACGTGTTTTAGTGTGATTATTAAGCTTTAAATGGAAAAGGGAGCATGGTCAGGAAAAACACAACTCCCTAAAAGTCTTACAAACCCAGTGTGATTAAGAAGAAACACTGAGTCAATCACGTGACATGTTTAATAAAGTTTTTAAATGCAAGGCAGAGAAATCTGTGATTGAATATATCCCTAAAATCAACGAGTCAATTCAACAGACTTAAATACTTGATCGTGATCCAGCCTTGTCATCTTCAACAAGTCATCTAACTATCATAAAGTCCCAATACCATAACTTGTAAGAAAATCTTTAAACAGCTTCGAAGTGAATTGAGTTCCATTCACCGAGACTGTTGTCAGATAGGGTGCTGACTCTACTCAGCTTACGTTACTTAGATATCGTTAAGTGATCGAGGACCATAAGAAAAGCAATCTTTCCCGCTATAAATTGGAAGACAGATCTAGATGATTTATGTATAATTTGTGTAGCATACGCTCAGATCTGATTGCGGTGATCAATGGCGCTCAGAGGACTTGACAGTTGACATAATTTCTTGCAAGTTTTACATTTTGAAAGTGGGGTTTTAATATAAGAAAGAATTTAAGACCAAACAAAGAAGCGCCTTAAACAATGCAGGGTATTTTCCACTGTCAATACTACTTGCCTTGGCTATTAATTCGGTGCTTAGTTGTTCTGGAACCCAAAACTTCCATGTCTCACTCTCTACGCAGGAAGTAAAGTTGACCCTCTTATAAATTTTTCCTGTCCATTACCCACAAGTCAGGTAGAGATGTCTCACCATCTTTAACAATTTGTAGAAAATTCAAATAATCTGGAGATAAAAATGCTAGTGAACTGGGATTCAGTTTTTGGTCGCTATTTGTAGTGAATGCAATGCATTATGAATTCTATTCGAGAAACGGCATCTGCAACGGCATTCAGGGTTATTTATCTATATTTTGTGTTGAAGTTATAGCCCTTTTTTAAACTCCAACTTGTCAAACGACCAGATGAATCAACGGCCAGAGAGATATTGTTGGTGCATCAGTCATTGCAGGGATGCTTTTTCAGTGACGACCGTAAAGGATAGGCTCTAAATATAGGCTCTAAATTTTTTATCACTAGATCGACAGCAGGCACTTTTCCCGTCCACATTATAATTTCGTTGCGTCAACTTCTTTTCTTTTTCTTGGACATGAAAACCACTCTATGTTCTATACCATCAAAATTTAATTGTGTCAACACATGCTATTCCATCATTGCTAGCATCACATTGCAGAAAAAATCAGGGTCGACTAGTAAGGGAGCTGATCATAACACTTGATAACCAAGAAAGTCATATTAACTTCTGCCATCTACTGAAATTTCTTATAGGATTTTTTAGCATATCTGTAAAAGGTGTTGTGAGAGACTCAAACTTAGAAATGAACCAGGAATGAACAATATCCTTATCTATATTGATACCATCCTGATAGCTGACGTATCGTAGATATTTATGTACAAGTAAGAGGAATACAGTCGATACAGTGAAAGCTATTTTTTCTTTTGAATCTGCATTCATGAGAATTTGCCAGAAAAATGTTATTGTATGCTTTTTATGGTTTAAAATTAAAGTAAAAAGAATAATGTCGCTTGAAAGTCATCTAGTGATTGACGGCATTAGGACGACCTCGCACCTGACGCTTTACAGACTCTAAATTTTTTTAAAATTTTTTATTATATGCTATCTCAGACAAATTTTTTTGAACGATATGCGATCTCAGACAAATGAACCCGACCAATGGACCGAACTACATTTGAAACCCTGAACAGCTGAGTCCAATCCCAATTAAATGTCAGGTGCGAGAATCCAAGCTGCGTGCAACAAAATGGCGCCGAAACAGGACTCTAAATTCTAGATCTATTTTTTTGCTAAAAATCAGGCAAACAAATAGTGTCATATAATTGTCAAACTTAAGGCTTTGACAAAATTTTTTTGGCTTAAAGCACCCAAATGTTGATCTACCACTAGCGTCCTTTGGGTTATATTAGGTGTGTTCCATTTACCACATTTTCCTGTACTCTTGTACTAAATTTCGTTTTCAAGTTAACCATATCAAATGATGGTAAAGCTACGTAGCAAACTTACGCCTCTTTTCACCGCCAGAGTGTTTGTCAGTTTAGAGAATAATTTCAAATATGTTTGCCCAAATGCTTATACATATTTAAAATTTCTAGCCCAAATCTCAAAGCCCCAAATTTCTGTCCAGCTTTCTTTATTTGTTTATATTTTGCATGAATCATAATTTCAATTTTCAGAAATTTTTTAATATTTAATTAATTTTCTTAAATTTAACAAACTCAAAATAAAATTTAAACTTAAAATTTTGTCAAACTAATAATTTTCTCTTACGTTTTTCTATTACGCAATATTGTTTTTCAAAATAGTCAAAACAATTAATGGTCAAAAAAAATGTCCGAAACATATGGTAAGAAAGAATTTGAGTTGTAGTAGATCAAAAATCCAATTCACCTCACATTTAAGTCGTTCCATTTAAAATTTGGTTCGGGTAGCAAGTTTACCTAAAAGGAACACGGGTATTGTCGGACAAAAACAATGAAAAACGAAAACAAACGCGTTTTCCAAATCGAGCACAACGGCAATTTTTATTTAATATACCACTCGCAAAAATCGAAGCAATATTTCAGATGTGTACAAACAGAAACAGAATTCCATACAAATTTTACAGCAACAGAATTGTTTGCTGTTAAATTTGTATGAAACTCTGTTTTTGTTTCCGTTTCTATTGTATGTGAATGCCCGGCTTATGCTATATACCAACAGGCCATTTTCAGAATTCTAACCGTAGTTGACATGGTATGAGGTTAATCCATTTGTTATAAATTATAATTATTTACAAGAATAGCATTGTAATATCAATAACTGATTAAGATTGCTTAATACCAAACTAGGGTCTTATCCTTAGTCATCCACTTAGATTGGGATATGCAATAACTACATTTTTGTTAACAAAATACCAAACTGTGGTGTATTTTTTCATATGCATATGCATATTACAATACAGAAGTTATATTTAATTTTTTTTAATTAGTAACTAATTCACGATAATTTCTGACATGTCCTACTTTCAGTCTTTTAAATGTTGGAACCCTGGCCGATAATCCAATAACATTACGTTGCATTTCTAAATATTTGTAATGTTTTTTCAGATCAAAAGAACTATAAAATAGACAATATAAGAAGTTTGGCATCAGTAAGTCTCATCTTCATTTTTATAACGATTGTATTAAGAATAAAACACTTAAATGCTGATTGCTGGCCTGTTTATCGGATTATTGACGTTGTGGATAGCATTTCGTTTCAAAAATCAAAAAGTTTTTAAATATACTAGAAACTTTTCGGAATTTGAAAGTTATCCTTTAATTGGAAGTGTTCATTTGTTTATTTGGAAACAAGCAAATGGTGAGTTTGACTTAATTTTCTGTTATTAAGTAATTTTCACAACATTAATTTCGTTAAATCTTAGAGGTATTTCGTATGGTTTTTGACAAAATTGATAAGTCCACGTCTCCAACCAAGTTTTGGATTTTCAATAAACTGATGGTTGTGGTTTCTAAGCCAGAAGATGTTCAAAAAATTCTCTCTTCGCCAGAATGTACGGAAAAAGAATCTTTTTATGATTTATTACCCATTCCTAATGGATTGATTGGAATACCACGTGAGTAAACTTATAACAACGAGAAGTTTTTATTGTCTATGAAAATATTGGTTTCAGCAAAATTATGGAGACCACATCGAAAATTGTTAAATCCATCATTTCACATTTCTCTTCTTAAATCATTTTTCAGTGATTTTAATGACGTTGGAATAGAATTGTGTAATGACTTCAACTTACTTTCAATCAAAACAGATATTGATGTTTCACCGATAATTAATGCTCGATCAACAGATCTAGCTTTTCGAACATTTTTCGAAGTAAAGTGTTCAAAGGATGCAACAAGAATAATGTCTACTAATATCAATAAGTATAATATATTTATTCGTCTTATCGAAAAAAATGGAGGGAGAATTCATACCGATTTTAAAAATAAACCTGAAATACTAATCAAAAAATTTACAAAATTAAAAGAAAATGGCTATTTAAGCGAATCATTTATGCAAGATCATATTGAAACTATGTTGGTTACTGGAGCTGATGCATTATCAGTTACAATTTCAAATGTTTTACTTATGTTAGCCATAGAAACCGAAGTTCAAGAACAGTGTGCTTCAGAAATAAAAGCTATTTTAGGGGAAAATTGGGATTATATTGATTTTGAGAAATTAAATGAATTGCAGTATTATGATCGCGCTATCAAGGAATGTTTGAGGTTGATACCTACTGTACCAGCAATTTTAAGAAGACCCGAAATTGATTTCAAACTAGGTAGGAATTAATTAAAAAAACAATTAAATAATTTTTGCTTAAAATTGAACTTTTGTTACAGCCAATTGTACAATTCCAAAAGGTGTTGATATCATGATATCAATAGTTAATCTTCATATGAATAAAGAGCAATGGGGTGAAAATTCAAAGAAATTCAATGCTGATAATTTTTTACCCGAAAATGTTGCCAAACGTCATCCAGGAAGTTATATACCATTTAGTTATGGTGCTAGAAACTGTATGGGACACAAATATGGTCCAATGGCATTGAAAATTATGATCGCACATTTACTGCTAAGGTTTAAATTTACAACAAAACTAAAATACGATGAGTTAAAGTTTATCTTGGGGATAGCGATTGAAATAACAAATGAACGCTTGATTTCAATTGAAAACCGTTAATCTCAAAATTATAAAATGTTTTATTCTCTTTCATTTATTAATATCAGCTTTATTTGTATGTTTTTTCCATAATAATAGTATGCATTATTGTATTGTTTTCTAACCTATAGCCTAATGAACTTAACCTATTGTCTAATGAATTGGTATGATTTCAATTGGTCAAATTGTTTTGATTGTATTAAATTATTACTTCGGTCTGAAAGACCTAAGTATTACATCCATGAGCTAAAAGTGAAATTCTTACCCCCACTTTTTTTAGCATTTCTCGACGTTTAAGGACCTACTGATTCTAAAAAAGCAAAAAAAAAATGTATGTCTGTCCGGCCGGCCGTCACAGCCGACGAAATCTAGAAAACAGCTTAAGGGATTTGAAAAATTTTGCATTCTTAAAATAAGTACATTCAATGGTAAGAGCCGAGAGGACGATGTGTTCGATAACTGTACCAGAAGTGTGTCAGGAAAATCGTCAAGTGTGTCAAAACAAGAAAGTTTGCATATTTTTTGCTTAAAAAACGTTCATTTTAAGTGATAATGAGTTAGAACAAAGAATGTGGAGGAATATGGATGGTCGGGATTGGTATGTGAGATCAAAAACTAGATTATTGCATTATAAGTTTGTCAAAAACATGTTGTCAAGTGTGTCAAAAGAAAAATTTTATTTATTTTTTAAAACTTATTAATTATTAATTATTGAAGTGAAAACTTCTTTAGCCGCGTTATGCAATTTCGCATGGAGTAAAATTTATATATTCGCGAACTAAATTTTATGAGAACATAATATTTTTAAATATGAAATACATCCATCATTTCTTAACGTTTCAAATAGCGATGTGGATATCGCGGTCAACTGAGGTTCTATAGGTCGTAAGTTCAATTCCTGGTGTGGTACATTTTTTTATCGTTTATTTTTTGATTTTTATTAAATACCATTAAAATTACTTTTTTTATTCATGAATTTATAAAAATTTCTTCTTACAAATTTTAAAAAATTGATCTATAATGCAGTTTTTTAAAGTTATATTGCTATTGTTTTTTGCAATTTGCATTCGAGTCATCATGCTAAATAAATATTGAATATATATAAAATTGAAAGTATGTCTGTTTGTCCATTATGCATTAATACATTAATCATCATGAAAATTTGGGAAGTTGTTGTGTACACTTAATTTGCTTTTATTTAACTATCGTTTTAAACGGTAGTTTGCTTTGATCAATGTTTTTTTTGTTGAACATAATTTTTATGAAATTAAAAATAACGTAAGAAAGATAATACTTTTTTTTTTTTTTTTTTCCTTTATCTCCATTTAGGAGCATAGGGCGTCTACTAGACTGGACCATCTGTTTCTGTTCGGGGCAATCGCTTTCAGTTCACCCCATGTCTTGCCGATTTGTTTTGTTTCAGCTAGCACCGTTTTCTTCCACGTCATGGGTGGTCTTCCAACTCTCCTTTTACCTTGTGGATTCCACTCTAGGGACATCCTTGTTATATCTTTAGCTGGTTTCCTCAGTGTATGTCCTATCCATCTCCATTTCCTTTGTTTTATCTCGGACTCAATGTCTAACTGCTCTGTCTGTCGTAGAAGTTCCTGGTTACTGATGGTGTTCGGCCAGAAGCATTTGATCAGTCTTCTCAGGCATTTGTTCACAAACACCTGTAGTTGATTTGTGATCTTCTTTGTGTGTTTCCACGTTTCACACCCATATAGCAGTACTGACTTGACACATGCATTGAACATTCGTAGCTTTGTCTTTCTTAACAGGACGGATGCATTCCAGATCTTGTGAAGCATATTGAACGTATTTCTAGCTTTGTTAATACGCTGACTGATATCTTCTTCAGTCCCGCCTGTTTTTGCTACAGTACAACCAAGGTACACAAATTTGTCGACTTCATCCACTTGTGTATTGTTGATGGTAATTGGTGTTATCGTTTTGGTGTTCAATCTCATAGACTTTGTTTTCCTGATATTAATGTTGAGACCGACTTCATGTGCAAGGGCTGATAGCTTCTGTATTTTTTGCTGCATGTCCGTATGTGTGTGTGCAAGTAGACAGATGTCATCTGCGTAGTGTAGACCATTGAGCCGGCTTATTGTGTTCCATTGGATTCCATTTGGACTTGCATCATCGAGCTTTCTCATGATACTGTCTAGTACTATCAGGAATAGTAGCGGGGATAGTACACAGCCTTGTCTCACTCCTCGGTGGTTGTAGTATTTATCACTTTGGTGTCCTTTGTATTGTATTCTGTTTGCAGCATCCCGAAACTTTTCTTTGATTAGATCAACTATTTTCTTCGGGACGCCCATTTCACAAAGTGTCTTCCATATCGCGCTTCTGTTAATTGAGTCGAAGGCGCGTTCGAAGTCCACGAAGAGGAGATACAATGGTGAATTCCATTCGTTTAATTGCTCTATGATGATACGGATTGTGTTGATATGATCGGTACAGCTTCTTGCTGGTCTAAAGCCGGCTTGTTCGTTTCTTAGTTTCATGTTAATTGATGGAGATATTCTTTCGAGAATTATCATCGCTAGTATTTTCATTATTGTGTTGAGCAGAGATATACCTCTCCAATTTTTGCATTCTCTTAGATCACCTTTCTTTGGGATTGTTATGGTTAAACCTTCTTTCCATTTGGTTGGTATTTTTCCTTCGTTCCATACATCAGCTAATAGTGGTGTTAGAGCTTCTGCTGTTATGTTTACATCTGATTTGAGTAATTCTGCTGATATATTATCTGTACCAGCAGATTTGTTATTCTTGAGTTTCTGTATGGCATCTCTAACTTCCCGTTCCGTTGGTGGATGGGTGCTGATAGTTTCGTTATAGTTGTCATCCGGAGACTGCAAGTTATCTTCATGTTGGTGGCAGTTGTCTTCGAAGTATTCTTTCCATCTATTTAGCTGCTGTTCATGTGTTGTGAGGGTTTGACCAGATTCATCCTTTATTGGTGGAGTGTTTGTATATTTGTTGGTGACCTTTCTCACGCACACTACGCGCATGTTTCTATTAGCTGCTGCTGTTTCTGCAGTCTTGAGAATGCTTTCTGTATATCTTCTGCGATCATTCCTTGCCATCTTTTTAACTTGTTTTGCTGTACTTTCATATTTGCTGCGGATCTCGGTTGTGTTCTGGTGACACAATTGTAACTTGAGCTGACGACGCTCTTCAATTTTCTTCCATGTATCATCGCTAATCCATGGTTTCCGTGATTTGTCTTGGTATCCAAGCACATCTGTAGCAGTTTTGACGTAAGCTTCTTTAACTTGTTCCCATTTTTCATCAATGCTGGTGGTTTCGATGTTTGGTAGATTGAGCTGGAGCGATTCTTTGAAGATGTTATTTGTATTTTTGTCACTCAATCTGTTGATGTTAAATTTCCTCTGACATGACTTGTTGTGTTTTACAGTGGCTGGTTTAATTTTGAATGTTGCAATTACGAGTTGATGGTCGCTGTGTATGTCTGCTCCTCGCTTTGCTCTAACGTCTTGTAGTGAGGATAGAAACTTCTTATTCACCAGTACGTGATCAATTTGATTCTTGGTTCTTCCATTTGGTGATGTCCAAGTGTATTTATGTATGTTCTTGTGTGGGAACTTGCTGCCTCCTATGAATAGTTGATTTGACACAACAGTCGATGAGCGTATCTCCATTATTGTTACGTGTTGATTCTAGTGCATTTTTGCCCATGACTGATTCCATTCCGGTGTTGTCGGTTCCAATTTTGGCATTGAAATCACCTTGTATTATTTTGATGTCATTTCGGTGTGCACTAGCCAGTGTTGCTTGGAGCTGTTCGTAGAATTCATCTTTTGTCGCATCATCAGCTTCTTCGGTAGGTGCATAGCACTGTATGATCGTTGTATTTCTAATTTTCGATTGGAATCTTGCTGTTATTATTCTGCTACTGATTGGTTTCCATTCGAGAAGTGCTTTCTTTGCGTAAGGTGTTGTTAATATTGCTACGCCTTGTTCGTGTGTGTTGGATTTACCAGAGAACATCATATAATTTCCTTCGCTTGTTGTTAGCTCTCCGCTGTTTTTCCATCTTACTTCACTTACTTCACTGAGTCCTAGTATCTCGATGTTATATTCTTTCATTACTTTCTCAACTTGTGCTAACCGCGATGTTTCTATCAGAGTTCTGACATTCCAGTTTCCTACTCGTGTCCGGGTACGATAGCTAAGGGTCGATATTTGATTATTCCGGTTTGTTTGGTTTTGTTTCTTTTTAGTGTACGTTTCTTTAATCATTTGAATTTCGGATTCACCTTTCGGATTAACGGGTGATTGGGCCATCGAATCCTAGCCAGTTTCCAGGGCTGCTGGATAAGGTATACTGGCATACCGTGGGCGAGATATTCCTGCTTCAATGTGCTACAATCATATTTCCATATTTTTTTTTCTGATGAAGTTCCCAAGCGGTCACCCGTTTAAGTTGGAACCCTTCCCAGTGTTACTTAACTTCCTTGTAAGTGATGTTGTTGACTTATCCACTTCTCCATCTCGCCCACCCAGAAAAAGATAGTATAACCTGAAACAATTACATTTGTATATCAAAATTATATGTATTGGAATTTAACACATCATGATGTTACAAATTTTATCGTTTTCACCAAATATGTTGTTGGTTTGAAATTGTATGTAATACATGTTTCTAAAATTAAGTGAAGACTTAATACTTGTAACATGATTCTTGATAACATCGATTATATCGATTTAAAGCTCACAATTACGAGACGGAAATCGCATAAATTCTATACAAAGAAGCATAGCTTATGTATGATTAAACATGGATGGCAATCATGATATATAAAAAAAATGGTGGCACTTAGCCGATAGTGATTTGCAAACGGCAACAATGCGCATTAATACCAATTAATTTACTAAGCTTTCCGCAGGAAGATTTGTAAAATTTAAAATTGTTGATCTATGGGTGTGACAACCACGCGTACTTTAGTCCCTGCTATTGGCATATGAGTTATCTTGAGATATCGTATACCACTGGCAATAGCAATGCAATCTCATTAGCCAAAGTGATATGTTAGAGGTGCTGGCGGATGAAGCATTTTCAATCAACGATACCATCCCTTACTCTAAGTTATGGAATATTCTTTGATGATACGCTATTTGCTTAAAAATAAAATGTGTTTGGTAGTATAAATTGAAAGGTGTGTCACAACAACACATAAAAACTTTTAAAAACAAGGTCCCACAACAACATGCTTTCTAAGGTGTTGATAGACGCAAATTTTTCTATGATATGTTTTGATTATTTTAAATATAAAAATATATATGAGCAATTTCACGAAGATTCAACAACGTTTTGACTTGACCCCTTTTAATTTTGATTATTTTTTGTTTATAGATAGTCTTTGATAAATAAAAAATACAAGTTCTCTTAGAATTTTTTTTTTCGATCAGGGGTCTTCACAGGGTGCCCCTCAATTTTTGTTATTTTGTGATGTGAGTGCATTTTGACGAGCGATTGTAGAAAAACTACTCAATCGTTTTCATAAATGATATGTCGTTGAATAGGTATTAGAACAAAGTTTTTAAAAATGTACACTGTTAATTTTTTGAAATAATTTTTAACGGTGTAACATAAGAAAAAAATGGTGTAATTGAAAAAAAGATGGCACAGCCTTTTTTTTTTTTTTTTTAAACTAAATTGAAGCTTATTTTATATCTAACCACTTGTGAAAGTTTAGGACTAGCTATATTTTTTGTTTTAGAGATAAAATTCGTTGTGCATATGACTGTCGGGAATCAGTTTTTTTTGTTCTGAAGGAAAATTATAAAAATGGCGGTTTTTAGATTCAGATTTTTTTATGTCAAATATCGTATTTTCAAATATTTTATATAAATGAACTTTTTAAAAAGCAATTTCAGTCAAGTTCAGCAAAATTTTGCGACATTTTGACTCGACCCTTTTTAATTTGGTTTATTTTTAGTTTATAGATAAAAATAAAACATAAAAAAAAATCTGAATCTAAAAATCGCCATTTTTATAATTTTCCTTCAGAACAAAAAAAACTGATTCCCGACAGTCATATGCACAACGAATTTTATCTCTAAAACAAAAAATGATGCTAGCCCTAAACTTTCACAAGTTGTTAGATATAAAATAAGCTTCAATTTAGTTAAAAAAAAAAAAAAAGGCTATGCCATCTTTTTTTCAATTACACCATTTTTTTCTTATGTTACACCGTTAAAAATTATTTCAAAAAATTAACAGTGTACATTTTTAAAAACTTTGTTCTAATACCTATTCAACGACATATCATTTATGAAAATCGATTGAGTAGTTTTTCTACAATCGCTCGTCAAAATGCACTCACATCACAAAATAACGAAAATTGAGGGGCACCCTGTGAAGACCCCTGGTCGAAAAAAAAAATTCTAAAAGAACTTGTATTTTTTATTTATCAAAGACTATCTATAAACCAAAAATAATCAAAATTAAAAGGGGTCAAGTCAAAACGTTGTTGAATCTTCGTGAAATTGCTCATATAATAGTTGCTTGGAATGCTGATAGACGTGAAACTCAGAATAATTTTAATGATCTTAATTTAAACATTCTGAAATTTTAATTTGCAATGCTATAATAATTGGATGATACAAAAAACACAGCTATTGCACAGATTTAAGTTTTCACTTCTGTCGGCAGTCCTTAACACTGCCTTCATTTTTTAATTTATTAATTTTTGATTTGTAAGTAAGTTTAAGTAATTATATTTATATGCACATTAAAGACGCGGTACTGAAGATGATAAGGAATTTATCGAAACATATGTATAACAAATAAAGTTTAACATCAACAAACAATACTTCACATTTCACGTATTTCTCGTCAAACACATTTTTTAAACAAAAATTTTTTAAAATAAAGGTATTTATTTAAAATAAATTATTATTATTTTTAAAAAAAGTTAAAAGTTTTTTCAATCTGTTAGTACACTAACATAGTGATAATTATTTTTTTACCCAATTTTTTGGAAAAATAAATTAATTATTTGTATGACATGAAATTTTAATATAAATATTGAGAGTTATGGCATTCATTATAAGTTTGTCAAAAAAATGTATTGAAGTGTGTCAAAAGAAAGATTCTTATTTATTTTTTACCCAATTTTGTGGAAAAAAATAAAATTAATAATTTGTATGACATGAAATTTTAATAATATTATTGAGAATTATATATGTGATATTTGGTTTGCAAGTTATTTAAATAAAAAAGTTTTTTTAAAAAAGGGGGGGCTTTAACCAAAAAACTTTTTTATTTAAATATATTATTGAGAATTATGGCATTATATGTTTGTCAAAAAAATGTTGTCAAGTGTGTCAAAAGAAAGATTTTTATTTATTTTTGAACATAATTTTTTGGAAAAATAAAATTAATTATTTGTACGACATGAAATTTTATTATTATTATTGAGAATTATAAGTTAGTCATAAAAATAATGTCAAGTGTGTCAAAAGAATAATTTTCATTTATTTTTTTAGAAAAAAAAAAATTAGTTAGTGTCAAAAAAATATTGTCAAGTGTGTCAAAAAATTATTTCATTTATTTTTTTAGATAATTTTTTGGAACAAAAAATTTAGCTGTTTGCTTACGTAAATATAACTGAACATGGAAATTTTTAAATTTGTTATAGTTTTTAAATATTTTTGGAATTTTGAAAATGTTTAAATATTTGATTTTATTCTAATTTTTGGAATATTTTTAGAATTTTGAAATATAGAATTTTTCAATTTTATATAGAAGAAGTGTTCTAGACCAAGTTGTGAAAACTTGAGCGTTTTTGATTTTCCTGAAACTTGACATATAAGTAGTATAGACAACATAAAAAATACAACTTATTTTACAATTTTTTTAAAGTGCATAGTTTGAGCATAGGGGGCACCCCAACAAAATTAAATATCTAAAAAACAAAAATTATAGCCTCTTTATAAATTTGGAATATTTTAGAGTAAAGACTTTTTTCAAGAAAAAAATTAATTAAATTCCAATTGGTCTTCGACCCTAGCGCCATCTTTAAAAAAGTTTTTTTAATATTTTTATTTAAAAAATAATTACAAAAGATATAAACTAATTTTTTTCAAACGACTAACTCATCATTTATCAAACAAAAAAACGTTTGCTAAAATCGGTATAGCCGTTCTTGAGCAACTTAATTTCAAAGTTACATCGGATTGGCAGAATTTTCATTTTTCATACATGTTGGGGTGCCCCCTATGCTCAAACCATGCACTTTAAAAAAATTGTGAAATAAGTTGTATTTTTGATTTTGTCTATACTACTAATATGCCAACTTCCAGAAAAATCAAAAATGATCAATTTCGACTTTTTCACCAGCGTAGATCACGTTTTGCATATTTAGAAATTTGAAAAAAGATTCAATTTTTGATTTTGTAAGAATTTTTGGAATATTTTTAGAATTTTGAAAAATTTTAAATTTTTGATTTTATTATAATTTTTATAAATTTGGAAAAGGTTACAATTTTTGATTTTGTTATAAGTTTTGCAATATTTTTAGAATTTTTGAAAAAAGTTTTAATCTGTGATTTTGTAATAATTTTTGAAATATTTTTAGAATTTTGTTTGAAAAAATTTTGAATTTTTTATTTTATTTAATTTTTACAATATTTTTGGAATTTTGAAAGAAATATGAATTTGTGATTTTGTAATATTTTCTCGAAACGCTAAATGGAGAGGTTTTTGAGTAGTTTGCTGATTGTATAATGTTTTCACTAAATTATGTTAATATATGATCTGTTATAATTTGCCGACAACGTATTGATGTTTCGTGTTAGTTTTGTAATAAATTTTTAAACAGAGATAAAAAATACTTCTACTTTAACAAAGAGTTATGTTTAATATACAACGCTGCCCAAAACTAAAAACCATGTCCTCATAAAAGTTTTTTGCCGAAAACTATATCAAAATCCTTAGCCCAGACCGACGTCTTGATATCTCAGAGCTTGAGATTTCAGGCCCTCTATATTTTACAATATATGATACACAAAATTGATTAATATTTTAATATTTGAAAAGTCCAAATGAATTCTTTATTCATTCCTCAGCAACTAAATTTAGTCTTAGTACAAAACTTTTTACGTGCAACTTATCAGCGTATCATAGGCTCTTTTATCGATCTCAAAACGAATGAAAGTTCTTGGGGAGAGACGATTTACACACCTCAAGTGAGACTATATGTAATTAGTACATCGAAAAAATACAAACAGTATAACATAAGTGCAAATTGCAATTATAAATTATTAAATGTCTTAAAATTTTTAGTTAAATAACAATTGTTTTAATTATTAAATAAGTTGGGAAAAAAATTTATAATCGAGTTTTCCTCGACCGGTAAAAAATACTCAACATTTTTTTAGAAAATCCCTCAAGCAAGTGATGTTCCTAGTTGCTTTCGGCCTGCGATTGAGGGCTTTTACCAATTTAGTTGCATTTGAAATTTTCGGTAGAAAAAGGTTCAAATTCTCACCACCCTTGGGAAATTACCACTGAAATTTTTTCGCTTTATTACTTCGGTCTGCAAGACAATCTCGAGCCAAAAGTGGAAATCTTGCTCTCACTTTTTGGCATTTCTCGGCGTTTTAGGTCATAACGATTCCAAAATAGAAAAAAAGGAAAAGTGTTGGTCTGTTTGCCCGCCGGCTGGTCACAGCCAACAAAATGTAGAAATCCACTGGAGCGATTTAAAAAAAAGGAAGTCAAAAAAAATCATGAAGTGTGACAAAACACGAACATTTTCATACTTTTTGCAAAAGAAACAATAATTTTAAGCGATAATGAGTAGTAAAGTTGAATGTCGAGAAATATTGATGGCCAGCATCTGTATGTGAGACCAAAAACTTAATTATTGTATTATAAGTGTTTCAAAAAATACCGTTAAGTGTGTCAAAAGAATGATTTTCATATATTTTATTTCCTATTTTTTGTGAGAAACATATGGGAAACATTTTTGACTAGGATGTTCTAAAACATAAAAGTAATTATTTGGATGACATGAAATGTAACTGAACATTAAATTTGACATGAAGTGTGTCAAAAAAATCGTTATGTGTGTGGAAAAAATGATTTTCGTTTATTTTAACCAGTTTTTTTTATACAATAGTATATTTTCCTACAAGACATGAAAACATTGTTCTTTTCGTTAGTAAACATTTGTTCACGAGACGCGCTAGCGTCGAGTGAAACATGTTTACGAACGAAAAACGTTTTTATCTCTTACCCCACTTTTTTGGAATTTCTCGACGTTTTAGGACCTACTGATTCTAAAAAAGCAAAAAAAATTGTATGTCTGTCTACCGGCCGGCCGGCCGTTACAACCGACGAAGTCTAGAAAACCGCTAGACGGATTTCAAAAATGTTTTCTAAAAATAGGTTTACTCAATGGGAAGAGCCAAAAGGACGATGTGTTCGATAACTGTACCGGAATTGTGTCAAAAAAATCGTCAAGTCTGTCAAAACAAGGAAATTTGCATATTTTTTGCTTAGAAAACGTTCATTTTAAGTGATTACGAATAGAAACATTGAATTGGAAGAAATCTTTATGGTCGGGATTGCTATTTGAGACCAAAAACTAGATTATGGCATTATAAGTTTGTCAAAAATATGTTGTCAAGTGTGTCAAGAGAAAGATTTTACTTCGGTTTGTTTATTTTTACCCAATTTTTTGGAAAAAAATAAAATTAATTAGATGTATGACATGAAATTTTATTATTATTATAGAGAATTATGGCATTATAAGTTTGTCAAAAAATAGGGCATCCTTAAATAGGCTATACACCAAATAAACAATTTTTTTTTTTATTATAAAAATAAAATAATATTAAAGCCTAATAACCTTATATACACATATATATATATATATATATATATATATATATATATATATATATATATATATATATATATATATATATATATATATATATATATATATATATATATATATATATATATATATATATATATATATATATATATATATATATATATATATATATATATATATATATATATATATATATATATATATATATATATATATTTTTATTATATAGATTTTATACGTCTTAAACCCGACAAGGTAGGAATTTTTATTGAAAGAGATAATTAATTTCCTTAACCTCACTATTTGTGATTTTCGAAAGTTAGTAGGTATATTCCATACTATCCTAAGTCACGTGTGCAGTTATTATTGAATGCTGCCAATCAATATGAAATCAATTTTACGACATAAATGTCAAGTAAATTAGTGAATCGTATGAATTTTTCAATTCGAAATCAGTTTTTGGGTTTATCTGAATAAACCTTATAGTTATTTGTTAATAAAAACAACTTTTATCTCTGAACGTGTTTCGGTTCGGATTCGAACTTAGAACCTCATCAGTACCAACTAAGTTTGAATCTTTTGGTAGCATTCAATAATAACTGCACACGTGACTTAGGATAGTATGGAATATACCTACTAACTTTCGAAAATCACAAATAGTGAGGTTATGGAAATTAATTATCTCTTTCAATAAAAATTCCTACCTTGTCGGGTTTAAGACGTATAAAATCTATATAATAAAAATACTAACTCTGTAGCCAGTGAAGTATGACAAAAAAGTTTTTCACTAAGAAAAAAGAAATTACAACATCGTAATTAAAAATGTTTCTAAATGTCGACGCCGAGGGGCAGTTGACAGCGTGTCTACCAAAAGATTCAAACTTAGTTGGTACTGATGAGGTTCTAAGTTCGAATCCGAACCGAAACACGTTCAGAGATAAAAGTTGTTTTTATTAACAAATAACTATAAGGTTTATTCAGATAAACCCAAAAACTGATTTCGAATTGAAAAATTCATACGATTCACTAATTTACTTGACATTTATGTCGTAAAATTGATTTCATATTGATTGGCAGCATTCAATAATAACTGCACACGTGACTTAGGATAGTATGGAATATACCTACTAACTTTCGAAAATCACAAATAGTGAGGTTATGGAAATTAATTATCTCTTTCAATAAAAATTCCTACCTTGTCGGGTTTAAGACGTATAAAATCTATATAATAAAAATACTAACTCTGTAGCCAGTGAAGTATGACAAAAAAGTTTTTCACTAAGAAAAAAGAAATTACAACATCGTAATTAAAAATGTTTCTAAATGTCGACGCCGAGGGCAGTTGACAGCGTGTCTACCAAAAGATTCAAACTTAGTTGGTACTGATGAGGTTCTAAGTTCGAATCCGAACCGAAACACGTTCAGAGATAAAAGTTGTTTTTATTAACAAATATATATATATATATATATATATATATATATATATATATATATATATATATATATATATATATATATATATATATATATATATATATATATATATATATATATATATATATATATATATATATATGAGCAATTTCACGCAAGTTCAGCAAATTTTTAGGAAATTTTGACTTGACCCCTTTTAATTTTGGTTATTTTTTGTTTATAGATAGTCTTTGATAAATAAAAAATACAAGTTCTCTTAGAATTTTTTTTTTCGACCAGGGGTCTTCACAGGGTGCCCCTCAATTTTTTGTTATTTTGTGATGTGACTGCATTTTGACGAGCGATTGTAGAAAAACTACTGAATCGATTTTCATAAATGATATGTCGTTGAATAGGTATTAGAACAAAGCTTTTAAAAATGTACACTGTTAATTTTTTGAAATAATTTTTAACGGTGTAACATAAGAAAAAAACGGTGTAATTGAAAAAAAGATGGCATAGCCTCTTTTTTTTTTTTTTTTTTTAAACTAAATTGAAGCTTATTTTATATCTAACCACTTGTGAAAGTTGAGGACACGTGTTATTTTTTGTTTTAAAGATAAAATTCGTTGTGCATATGACTGTCGGGAATCAGTTTTTTTGTTCTGAAGGAAAATTATAAAAATGGCGTTATAAACTAAGAGATATTTTTTTTATGTTAAATATCAAATATTTTATTATTAGATGAACTTTTTAAAATATTATAAAATTATATATGTAGTACAATAAATAAAATAAATACAATTGTTAAAAATGATTTACTTATTTTACAAACAGAAGTTTCTTTTGAATAGGAAAACAGTTCTGCAATTATTTTCTTTGTATTAGATGGCATAAAAAATGAAATGTTTATTTGTCACTTTTAGTAATCACTTGTCACTCTTATAAAAATAATTTGACAGTCTTGACTGCAAACAAAAAAGCCGTATAAACAACTAAATCTATTTAGGAACTTTTGACTGGAGAAGTATTATGTTCGTATTATGTTATTATGGAATCATAAAGTAAAAGATTGTTTTTCAACATTAAATTACAAATATTTTATTATTGAATAAACGTTTTAAAATATCATACAAATTATATATGTAGGTTAAAGAAATAAATATAGTTATTAAAAATTATTTACTTATTTTACATTCAAAAGTTTCTTTTGAGTTGGAAAACATTTTTGCATTTATTGTCTTAGTATCTACTGGTACAAAAGAATGAAATTTTTGAGTTCCACTTATAGTAATCGCATTTTTATATCGATTTTGTAATTTTTCTTTTGTTAATTGATATTCATTTTTATCGGCGTATCCAAAGTTCATGGTAGATTCCCATTTTAAAGCCCATTCGAAAAGTTTTTTTGGTGTATCAATAATATTATCTTCGCTCTCCATACTATAACGGTGTGCAGCACGCTTCAGTGTACCACCAATTCCATCACAAGGTCCCTTTCCATGGCTGGTAGCATGAAAATGCCATTCAGCGTCAACCTTAAAGTCTTCTTTATGGTGGCATAAGTTAATTAGTTAATTTAAGGTTGACGCTGAATGGCATTTTCATGCTACCAGCCATGGAAAGGGACCTTGTGATGGAATTGGTGGTACACTGAAGCGTGCTGTAATTAATAACTATATTTATTTTCACATATATAATTTGTATGATATTTTAAAAAGTTTATTCAATAATAAAATATTTGTAATTTAATGTTGAAAAACAATCTTTTACTTTATGATTCCATAATAACATAATACGAACATAATACTTCTCCAGTCAAAAGTTCCTAAATAGATTTAGTTGTTTATACGGCTTTTTTGTTTGCAGTCAAGACTGTCAAATTATTTTTTATAAGAGTGACAAGTGATTACTAAAAGTGATAAATAAACATTTCATTTTCTGTGCCATCTAATACAAAGAAAATAATTGCAGAAGTGCTTTCCTATTCAAAAGAAACTTCTGTTTGTAAAATAAGTAAATCATTTTTAACAATTGTATTTATTTTATTTATTGTACTACATATATAATTTTTATAATATTTTAAAAAGTTCATCTAATAATAAAATATTTGATATTTAACATAAAAAAAATATCTCTTAGTTTATAACGCCATTTTTATAATTTTCCTTCAGAACAAAAAAAACTGATTCCCGACAGTCATATGCACAACGAATTTTATCTTTAAAACAAAAAATAACACGTGTCCTCAACTTTCACAAGTGGTTAGATATAAAATAAGCTTCAATTTAGTTTAAAAAAAAAAAAAAAAAAAAGAGGCTATGCCATCTTTTTTTCAATTACACCGTTTTTTTCTTATGTTACACCGTTAAAAATTATTTCAAAAAATTAACAGTGTACATTTTTAAAAACTTTGTTCTAATACCTATTCAACGACATATCATTTATGAAAATCGATTCAGTAGTTTTTCTACAATCGCTCGTCAAAATGCAGTCACATCACAAATTAACAAAAAATTGAGGGGCACCCTGTGAAGACCCCTGGTCGAAAAAAAAAATTCTAAGAGAACTTGTATTTTTTATTTATCAAAGACTATCTATAAACAAAAAATAATCAAAATTAAAAGGGGTCAACTCAAAACGTTGTTGAATCTTCGTGAAATTGCTCATATATATATATATATATATATATATATATATATATATATATATATATATATATATATATACATATATATATATATATATATATATATATATATATATATATATATATATATATATATATATATATATATATATATATATATATATATATATATATCCAGTGGCGGATTATGCCTTTAAGGGGCCTGAGGCGGAACAAAATTTTGGGGCCTAAGATTTTACCAAAAATTTTGCAAATGAGTTTGATTAAGACTATTTCTTAAATAATTTTTTATCCGCTTCAGAACGGAGAAAGATCGTTCCCCACTTGCGTTGCATATCGGCAATGTAAGAAATATTTTTAAAATAGTTTCCACATTGGGAAATGATTACCTTGTACAATCAATGCCATCAATGATTACCTTGTACATCTTAAATGGACAAGTGATGTTCTCTTCTTTTATATATTTTAAAAAATAATGTACTTCGTCTTTAAAATATTGTACTTCTATATTCCTCGTATATGTATTTGACAATTCTAAAATACACTTGTCAACTTCATCACTGGATGTATTTTGATCAAAAAATAATTTAAAATTATTTAAAACTGTTTCATATATGGACGTTCTGGTAGACATTTCAGTGGCAAGTCTATCACAGATCATTTTGTGAGTACTTATAATAAACAATTCTCGTCCTACTAGCTGTGTATCATTTGCGGATGATTCATCATACATAATTTTGCGTTTTCTTTTTCCTCCTTCTTTGTAGCTAATATTGTCTGTTAATAAGTTTGCTTGCTTTTCTATGCTCTCAAAATCATTCCGAACATCCCTTATAAATTGTGACAAAGAATTAAACAGTTTTACTCCTTGTAATAAGTTCGTTTGAATATTTTGAAATGATTTTCTAGTACTATTGATTCTTTGCAATAATATATTCCATAGAAGGGTTAGTAAGGCAATTCATATTCATCGAAAGAGCTAGCTAATTTTTTAACCTCAACTTTAGTAATCGGTTTTTCGTCTTTATTTTCGCTAATTTGGATAAGAACGCTTTTAATATTTTTGTAATTAAACCGCAAGGCGGATACTGCATCAGCTCTTACAGACCATCTTGTCACTTGTGTCACTTAACTTTTTAATATGTTTGGAATTAGGATCGGAAAAATTATCAATAAGCAACTTCCATCTGTAAGTAGATGAAGAAAAGAATACATATATATTTTGGATAAAGTTAAAATAATACACCGCAGTAGAATAGGCATCTGCAGCATAATTTCCAATTAAATTAAGCGTATGACTTGTACAAGGAATAAAAATGGCGGTCTCACTTAGAGTTTTAATTCTGGCTTGTAAACCATTATATTTTCCGGCCATATATGTTTGACCGCGACAATTTTTAATATCCAAAGACAAATTGTTTAAAGTTTTCAAAATAAGTTGTGCTAGATATTCTGAATTGTGATTTTCAATTTGTAAAAATCCAAAAATCGTTCTCTCGCATCGCCCACTTTATCAATGTACCTTAATATAAAACTTAGTTGGTCAGTGTGGTTCACGTCTGGCGTAGAATCAACAATAATTGAATAATATAAAGAGTCCTGAATTTCTTGAATTAGGTATTCTTTTACTTCAGTTCCCATTAAATTAATAAATTCATCGCATGTGGTATGTGATAAATAACTTACATTATCTTTTCCTGAATGGCTGTACCTCTCCAAATGATTTTTAAGAAAATCATCAAATTGGGATAGGTACTCAATGCTTGTCATAAAATTTCCTTTTCTGTTCGACTCAATATCTTCTAGATGACCACGAAATGCTAAACCCAAAGTAGCCAATAGCTTTACCGTAGCTGCAACTCTTCTTAAAACTTCCCGCCAGCATTTTTGTTGTACTTCAATTTCACGAGCTATTTGAGTATCAATACGTCCAGTTACAAACAATCTTTTTTTCAAATTTTTCAAACAAATTTTTTAGACAATCTTTTTCCAATCAACGTTAATAAAACGAAATATACAACTATGGTTAAACCACCTATACTATATCAATAGTCCCTGGGCCTTCACCTAAATAATTTTGTGATTACCACATATTTTATACTTCGTAAGACGCTTGTCCCTGACGAGTCCTACAACTTTTTTATCTGCCATTTTCCTTGATTCGGCCGCCTTTTACCTCGGGAAACTCCGAAACATGGCGATTTTCCGGGGTCTCGTATATTTATTACCATAATTTTGTTATTTATTATAGGGGGTGGAAATTTGTTTTAGAAAACGAGGGTAAATTTGTCCGACTAAAAATTGTCTGTTTTTGTCGAGTCCGACAACTCAAACTGGTCAAAATACCAGGGTATTGAAAATCAAACACCACAAATCTAGTTTTCACGGGATTGTTTAACAAAAGTTAGTGAAATTGAAAGGTCATATTGTCCGACAAATTTTCGGCCGCGTTTTTTCAGTCCGACGACTGGAAGTCGGAATTCTGGCGGGGTAGTGTTTATTGATTACCACATGTCTAATTTTTTTTTTTTATAGTTTTAATTAATATTATTTTACTCTGATACAATTGTCCGACAAATTAGTGACCGCTAACTATCGAAAAATGTCATAATTTCAAACACGATAGCGTACGCTCAATATCATCATCCACGATATATCAACATTAGTCAATAATTTTAGATATTTGTTCTTAAATATTATAAATTGATAAAAATTATAAATAATAATAAAAAATTATTAAATAATTTCGTAATAATTTAATGAAATCATTATAATAATCAAACTGTAGTCATTACTATGTAGATTTTTAAACGTATCTCAGTAACCCATTGGTTTAATTTATATTATTGTTAATTGTAATTCAAATTATAATTATATTAACACAAATATGACACTTTTTTATATTGTTTATTAAAAACGTACTAATTTTTCTATCATTCCAAGTACATTTGAAAATTTTCGATCAGATAGGTTCGGAGCTAATCGAGGTAAGAAAACGCAAAAAAAATGTCATTATTCAAAATTATACAAAAAATGGTGAGGTGTAAAATTCTAAAATAAATTTTTATGGAATACTGAAATGAAGCCCTTTCATATGATACCCTACTTGAGTCTATAAAAAAATGTATTTTCTCAAAGGTCTCACATCGCAGCCCTGTAAACCAAACGAAAACCACTTTAGTTTTATTTGTATCCGTCATTTCATGTGGACAGATCAGTTTTATACACATGCCAAGTTTCAAGTCCATAGCATTTATAGTTTACGCGATAATCGATATAATGTGAAAAACACGTTTTACTTTCACCAATAGTGTTCCGTTTAAAAAACGGAACCCTAAAAATGGCAATATTTTTTCCTTGTTAAAATTGGCGCATATTTTTCATCCTTCTCAATCTTTTTAATTAAAATGGTGTAAATAACCTTTTCAACTGGTTAATGTTCCTTAAATTTTTAAAATTAATATGAGAACATGTTTTACACCATTTTTTGGGCACATGCTGCTTTTTTATAATTGTTCTATTTACAAACATTTTCTAATTTTCTTTATACAGTGCCATCTGTAAACACTGTTTCATTAAAAAATGTTATGTCCTAAATGTATACATTGAATTTGTTCATAAATATTAGCAAATTTAACAAAGAAACAAAAATAATCGTTCTCCTGAAATATTTTTCTCATTTTCTTGTCGGACTGGCCGAACGCGGCTATATTTTTGTCGGACAACTCGATTTTTTATAATAGCAAATGGTTTTTTATCGTGTTTCATTTTTGTCCGACATGTGGTAATCAATAAACACTACCCCGCCAGAATTCCGACTTCCAGTCGTCGGACTGAAAAAACGCGGCCGAAAATTCGTCGGACAATATGACCCTTCAATTTCACTAACTTTTGTTAAACAATCCTGTGAAAACTAGTTTTGTGGTGTTTGATTTTCAATACCCTGGGATTTTGACCAGTTTGAGTTGTCGGACTTGACAAAAGCAGACAATTTTTTGTCGGACAAATTTACCCTCGTTTTCTAAAACAAATTTCCACCCCCTATAATAAATAACAAAATTATGGTAATAAATATACAAGAACCCGGGAAATCGCCATGTTTCGGAGTTTCCTGAGGGAAAAGGCGGCCGAATCAAGGAAAATGGCAGATAAAAAAGTTGTAGGACTCGTCAGGGACAAGCGTCTTACGAAGTATAAAATATGTGGTAATCACAAAATTATGTAGGTGAAGGCCCAGGGACTACAATCATATCATATGGAAACCCTTTTCAAACGTTAATCCAAATGATGAATTTAGCATGTATTGTATAAAAAATACATGGATTTTAAGCATACAATAATAGATTTCAATTCTACACGTTAAAAAGTTTTCGTTTATTTAGTTATATATGAAATTAATCTAAAATATGTACAATTATATGCTTAAAATTGAGGTTTTCAGTTTAATGCTTTCAATAAATTGTAGGTCTTAAAAGAAATCCAAAATCATTGATGAAAACATAAAACTCAAATATGCTTCAAATATCCAAAAAATATTTATCTGGATTTTGTTTTTTTCAATAATTTTGAAAAAAACATGTCCTATTTCCAATCGAAATGCAATTGTCTCAACTTCACCGTGCGGTCACATATGGCGAATCAAACTACGAAATTGCTTCAACAACTCTACAATTACAAATCGATGAAGTTGAGCCAATCACACGAAACATTTATGTGAAAATAAAATATAGTTAAATTAATCTCAAATACTTAAACTATAAAATGAAAAATTCATGATATAAGGCCAAAGAAAACTTTTTTCAGGGAAATAGTTATTATCTTTATTCAACTACTGTTATATTGAATATAACACTTTATATTTTAAATAAACCTCATTCTGTTGTTAGCAAAATGTTATCGTGTAGTTGTCCCAATCACAGTGAAATTGTTTGCAAATAAATTTTCATTGCATGAATAATCAACTGCCAACTTCGAGATGAGGTTGTCATGAACCTCAATTTTTTTTTCAGTGCGATTAATATAATAACAGCCCATTGCAAATAAAGTTTTAGTATTAATATTCATTCGTAACTGGAACTTTTCAAAACAAAATGTTTTTTTACTATACAAATTGGAAAACGAATTTGTACATTAAAAAATTATAACACTATCAAATTAGAATTATTAAAATAAATACATACATGAAAAAAAGTAATACAAATTGACAACCTAACACTTTTACATGTGGTATAATATTAAAAAAATCTTTAGGTTTAAAAACTTTGGTTGAATGAACGCAGTCATCTGATATTTGAATACCTATAAAATATCAATACTATTTGTAGCGAGGAGGCCCCTGTGCATGTGGGGCCCGAGGCGGCCGCCTCTTCCGCCTCCATGGTAATCCGCCACTGTATATATCGTTGGAAAGGTTTTGAGTAGTGGATGTGTTAAAAAATTATATTTTTGGAATTAGGGCAATATTTTGAAAAAAAAATGGGGAAAATATTAGGAAGGTATGTTTTTATGATTTTTGTTCATTTATTTTGTTTTTTTTTTTTCAAGTAATTTCTTTCACAATTCAATTCACGATACAATTATATAACTAAAAACTTTAAAAGAAAAACATAAAAATAAAAGAAATTTAAAAAACACACTTTTTGTAAAACGACTAAAAAGAAAAACATAAATTTTGCATTGACCCCATGTTATGTTGCCAAAAAACAAACGATATGTTTGTACAAACGTTATGTACATACTTTTATAATCATATTTTCTTTGAAATTGTAAGAAAAAGATGCAAACATTAGATTTTTGGCTATTAGTATTTATGATAGATAATCAGTTTTCCGTTCCCATTTGTTACATAAAATAAAAGTGGGTGGCGCATGCAATATAGAAAAGAAACAAATGTATCCTAATATTAATCTCTAACAAGAGACTAACATACGTTTTTTAGTGCGTTTTTCAAAAAGTGAGTTTTTTAAATTTTTTATTTATTTTTTTTCAAATTTGAGACTAATCCCATAATGAGAAGTAGCTGAAAAATTGATGACAAAATTCAACCCAACACAACTGTCAAATCTCAAGTTAAATAAAAGTGTGTAAAAAAGTGTGTAATAATAAAGAAAACAATTTTCTATACATTGATATGATTGTTGTTTTTACAATAAAGTGTTGTATACGGTCAGATATTATTTATCAAGCGAATCCCAAATTATTTGATAATAAGAAATGAATTTATGAATATTAGGACTGTCTGTTTTAGATTTGAAAAGAAAATGTCTTCAGATACCTTGAATGAATTGATTTTCTTGGTCGTTACAAATTTTAATATAGATATTATAAATAAAAATTTATCTATATTTTAAGCTACCTTTACTTAATTACTTACTTAGCTTTAACGTTCCCACGAAGAATTTTTATTATTAACTTTAAAATGTAAAATGTTTGCACTGAAGTATGTGTTAAGATTTGTCATCTTTAGAATACTTAAAGTTAAAATTAGAACAACTACTTTATTCAAGAAGACAGAGTTACTGCTATAATTATTTTATATAGAAATATATTAAAAATCAAGTATTCTGTTAAAAACAAAATTAGATTTTATTTTTCAATAAAATCTTCAATAAATCTTTTTTCATTGCTATACAATAAATTCATTAGCAATTACATAATTTAAACCTTAAGTTTATTATTTACGATCTAATATATTAACTAATATATTCAAGAGAAGTTAAGCCATACTTTAATAGGTTATGAGCCCAGGCATGCAGTAAATAATAATAACGTTTAAAATTTTAATCAAAAGATCGTATCAAAAAGGTTAGTCTAAATGGATATGTTCAAGCACATAAAGCCATTAAACAGTGAGGCTGAATGGCCACTGTGGAAACATAAACTTCATTATCATGAAGGAGCTTTAGAAGTAATTGATGGAAAATTGGTTAAACCAGATGACCTACCAATAGAAGCTACAGAGTAACAAAGAAAAGATCACAAAGAACAAAATGATATTTACAGAAAAGCAAATAGCTATGCCAAGTCAATGATAGCTAGTGCAGTAAGTGATACTGTTTATCAGAAAATCATGGACCAAGAGACTGCCAATGATGCTTGGAATGCGTTAAAATTACAGTTTGAAGCTACATCCAAGGAACAGCTGTTTAAAATTTGTATAGACTTTTTTGCATTTAATTGGACAAAAGGTCAAGATGTGTCAACACATATAGCAAAGCTCAAAAGTTTATGGAACGAATTAAATAATGGGCTGGAAGCAAGAGAAGAAGAAAAATTGCCAGATTTAATTCTAGTATGTAAAATTTTACATATTCTTCCAAATAATTTCGAGACATTCAAGTCTAGCTGGATGCTGTTAACAAAAGATAACGAAAGAACTATTGATGAGCTTACAACACAGCTGTGTATGTTCGAAAGAAATTTTAAAAAGATTGTATCAATTGAAGACTCAACTGAAGAAGCTTTTGTAGCTAAAGCAAACAACTTCAAGAAAGCAGATCCTTCAAATATAATTAGAAAATCAAGAAAAGAAGATATTTGTAATTATTGTCATAAAAAAGGACATTGGTTAATAAATTGTAGAAAGTGGATTGCAGATGGCAAACCGCCAAATAAAAATAAAAAAGTGGCAGTATTTGAAACTAGTAAAGCTGTTACTAATGTTGCTCTAGTGTCAGTTTGTAGTGAACTTTATGCTCTTGATACATGTTCTAACGACTGGTGGATAGATAATGGTGCAACAAGACATGTAACAAATAATCCTTATTATTTTGTTGATTTTAAAACGTTTGAGAATCCTTCAAGTATCATAGCTGCTGGTAAAGAAGTTTTAAATGCTCTTGGAAAGGGCACTATTAAAATTTTATCAGAAACCAAAGAGAAAAATCTAGAAATCACTCTAAATGATGTTTGGTATGTTCCAGAAATTTCCAAAAATTTGTTTTCTGTTATTGCTGCTCAAGATAAAAATCAAAGTAGTGAATTCAAACCATCAACTACTGAATGTTGGCTTAAGGTTAATGGGGAAATAGTGCTGTATGGAAGTCGTGAAGTAAATGGTACTCTATACAAGGCATCTATTACGCCTATTAAGTTAGAACATGAAGTTGAGATAAATGTCACTCTAAAGGATGATTCTTTATTGCAATTATATCATGAAAGATGGGGACATCAAGATAAACGTCATGTGAAAGAAATGATTAAAACACAATTAGGTCTTAGAGTTAAATTGTGTCAGGAAATTTGTGAATCATGTGTTTGTGGAAAGGCACATAGATTACCTTTTGGTACCAGAGAAAGAGCAACAAGTCCAGGTGAATTAATTTCAGCAGATGTTTGTGGACTTTTTGATGAGTCTTTTCAAAAGAAGCGATATTTAGTTGTATTTAAAGACAGTTATACAAAGTTTCGCTACGGTTATGTTATTAAAGAAAAGTCAGAAGTAAAAATAGTATTGCAAGATATGTTAGCACACATGAAAACATTAGGCCACAGTATAAAAGAGTTATTGAGCGACAATGGAGGAGAATTTGAAAATGAAGATGTTAAAGCAATTTTATCTAAAAACGGCATTACTCAAAGACTAACAGCTTCATATACACCACAGCAAAATGGTGGTAGTGAACGTGAAAATCGTCGAGATGGCAAGAACGATCAAGTACTCAAATCCAGATGCAGAATTTCCAGCGGCAATATGGGCTGAGTTAGTAAACACAGCTATATATATTTTGAATAGGACTGGCAAATCATCAGTAAAAGGAAAGACTCCATATGAACTGTTAAAAGGGAAGAAACCAAGAATTAAACATTTGAAAATAATTGGATCTGCCTGTTACATTCATATTCCATTTCAGAAAAGAAGGAAAATGGATAAGAAAGCAGTAAAAGGATATCTCGTAGGGTATGATGGAGATGAACGTTACAGAGTTTGGATTAAAGAAAGTTGCAAGGTAGTTGTGTCAAGAGATGTAGAATTTCAAGAAAAACTTTCTAACTGTGAAGATCGTATCAAGTTGCCATTTCAAGTTCAAGAAAGTAATGAAAAATCTAGAGAAAAAGAAGTTTCAAAAGAAAATGAACTAGTTAAATCCGAAGAAAGTAATGAAGAATCTGAAACAAAAGAACAAGAGAGTGAAGATAGTTTTTCAGATGCTACTGAGGAAGAGGATAATAAAGATAGTCAGAAAAATACTCAAGAAACTTCTGAATCTTCAGATCGATGCTTAAGAGATCGAAAGACACTAATAAAACCAGCGCATTTTAATGATTTTGTTTTAACAGCTGAAGAAATAATTAATACAAAGTTAATTCCTGAAACATATAAAGAAGCTATAAGTGGTGAAGATAGTGCAGAATGGAAGAAAGCTATTGACAGTGAAATTGAATCTTTACTTCAAAACCAAACATGGATTTTAACAAATTTAGCAGCTAATGCAAAACTGATTCCATGTAAGTGGGTTTTTCGTATTAAAACTAATCCTGATGGAAGTGTAGAAAAATTCAAGGCCAGACTAGTGGCAAGAGGGTTTATTCAACGTCAAGGAATTGATTATAGTGATACATTCAGTCCAGTGGCTAAACTTGGCACAATTCGTTCAATTTTAAGTATTGCAGCAAGTGAAAATCTTCACCTAGTTCAATTCGATGTATCAACTGCATTTTTGTATGGAGAGCTAGAAGAAACAATTTTTATAAAACAGCCTGAAGGTTTTGATGATGGAACCTAAGAAAAAGTTTTTACGGACTGAAACAGGCTCCAAGATGTTGGAACAAACGCTTTGGAAGTTTTTTAATTAGTTTAGGCTTTCGTCTTAGTGAGGCAGATCCATGTCTATATATTCAAGAAACTGAAGGTCGAAAACTTTTGCTAGGGTTATATGTAGATGTTGGTTTAGTTGCAGGATCAGTTTTACAAGATTTAGAGACCTGTATAGAAAAACTTAAAAATGAGTTTAAGATTACTACCAACCCGGCAAAATACTTTTTAGGACTAGAAATTGAAAAGCAGCCTGATAAAAGTATTAAAATAAGTCAGACTGCATATTCAAAAAGGATTCTTGAAAGATTCAAGTTTTCAGATTGTAAGCCAATTTCAACGCCAATGTTGAAAAGTCCAGAAACTGTTTCATCTGGGAAAGATAGCATAAAAACACAAGTATTTCCATACAAACAAATAGTTGGAGCACTTATGTATCTCATGGTTGGCACAAGACCAGATTTAGCCTATAGTGTGGGTTTTATTTCTAGATCACTAGAAAATCCATCTTCAGAAGATATATGCAGAGTAAAAAGAGTACTTCGTTACATAGCTGGTACAATAAACCTGGGTATAGTGTTTTCATCCAACTATAAAAAAGGTATATTAGAGTGTTATAATGATGCAGATTATGGAGGTTGTATTAAAACTGGAAGATCAACGTCAGGTGTGGTTATAATTTATGCTGGTGGAGCTATTACATGGTTCAGTAGAAGGCAAGAGATAGTAGCAACTTCTACAACAGAATCAGAAGTTGTTGCTGCAAATGAAGCAACAAAAGAAATTATATGGATAAGTAGATTATTTAAACAAGTCATTAATCTGAAGGAAGTACCAATTCTTCAAGTCGATAATTCTGCAGCAGTCAAGCTTGCCCAAAATCCAGAATTTCATCGACGCACAAAACATATAAGTATTAAACATTTTTTCATACGAGAAAAAGTAGCTGAAGGAAAGCTATGTATACAACAAGTTTCAACTGAAGATCAGATTGCGGATTTAATGACGAAACCATTGCCTAGAGCACGTCTTAGAATTTTATCAAATATGATGGGATTATACTAATTTTAATTTTAACTAAGGAAATTGTTAAGATTTGTCATCTTTAGAATACTTAAAGTTAAAATTAGAACAACTACTTTATTCAAGAAGACAGAGTTACTGCTATAATTATTTTATATAGAAATATATTAAAAATCAAGTATTCTGTTAAAAACAAAATTAGATTTTATTTTTCAATAAAATCTTCAACAAATCTTTTTTCATTGCTATACAATAAATTCATTAGCAATTACATAATTTAAACCTGTGGCGAACATCTAAATTAACTTTTAGAATTTAAAATTTAGTTGGCGATGTGTTTTGCGTAGCTTCATAAAAAATAAAAAAACAATATAATCTCGAATAAAAGTTTTTCCTCAATGTTAAAAAGTTCCTTTCTTATATTATTTTAAATATAATTAATTTAAAGAAATTTATCAAAGTTGTACATATATTAAAAACTATTCATTTAATATTTTTCTTATATTAAATTTTATCACAAAACTAAAAATAAAATTATATGAAGAAATTGGATTATTGTAAACAATTAAAATCAAAAGAAGTTTTTTATTTGTTCATTATATTAAGAGGATAATTGCCAATTAAATCTAAATTTTTGGATCAACTCTATTTATATATTAATCAAAAATTATGTGAAACGATTCAAATTAATTGCAAATTAAATCTAAATTTTGGGACCTAATTTTTCAACTTATGAAAACAATTGCTGATTTTCACATCTTCTCTACGCAATGCTATTTTTCTCAAGATTATTTATTACAAGTTAAAACTGATATTATACTGAAGTTTAAAACTATTTATTATAGCGCGAATAATACTAGCTATATATTTGGTGACCCCGATTAGGAACACAAGGACGAAATTATATAATCCGATTTGAAGTCAAACAAAAAATTTAAGTACAACAATTGTGTTATTTTATTTATTTATTAAATTTAACATTAGTATTTTATAACTATTTTATATCTTAATTGTTACAACTTGTTTGTTAATTGTTTGTTAGTTGAATTATAAATCGTTTTAGCACTTTTAAAAGAATTATGTACGTATTAAAGGAATTTTTGGGTTGTTTAGTGGTGTTGTTGGTCGCTGTGTTTGCGATTGTTGTAGCGACACAACATACGGTCGTGATTTTGTTCGCTGCAACATTGTTTTACCTAGTTGCTGTCATTACTAGGCTTAATCGCAATGCGTTCTCGTTCCCAGCAGTTTCAGCAAGTCCACCAGAACCTGAGGAAACTGCTGCATCTTCTGGACCCCCAACCTTTACATTTACACAAGATCAGCTTCAGGCACTGGTCGCAGAGCAGGTCGCAGCTGCTCTTGCTAATATGAATCTTGGAGGTACATCTTCAAATCCTCCACAATCTCCACCACCTCCTGCTGCGTTACCTTCACCTCCCTCAGCTTCAACTTCTTTGGCAGCTATGCCACAAATTGATCACGTAGCTATCAAAATTCCTCCTTTCTGGTCTGAGACTCCAGACCTTTGGTTCATAACTCTTGAGGGGCAGTTCTTGTTGGGGCGTATCAGGTCCCAACAAACTAAGTATGGCCACTTACTTACCATGCTTACTCCCACACTGGCGAAATTAGCCAGTGATATCTTGGTTAACCCCGACCAAGATTTCCCATATGATAGGCTCAAAGAGGTTCTTATAGCTCGCCTATCCGGTAGCACTTCAGATCGCATACACAAAGTGTTACGCGGTATGGACCTTGGGGATCTTAAGCCCTCACAATTACTCCGGGATATGACTACCGAATCCCGTAATACGTTTTCAGAGGCAGCTCTTAAAGTACTTTGGGTGGAGAAACTTCCACCTGCTGTCCGCGCTGCTATCGCTACTGTCAGTGAAGATCTTCAGAAGACAGCAGAGATAGCAGATAATGTTCTCAATGCCCTAAGGGGTTCGCAAGTTAATGCGGTATCTAACCCTGCCGCTTCTTCTCTCCCTTCTTCTTCTACCTCAAGTGAAATCATATCACTTGAGGAAAAATTCAAAAAACTGGAGGCACAAAACGTGCAACTCCTCAATGCCATTCAAAGGCAAAATTTCTCCCAACCTCCTCAACAATACCGAAGTAGATCTAAGGATCGAAACGGTAATCATAATTCAAATTTCAATCGGAATTATCGCTCTCCCATGCGACCTCGGTCCAGGTCACGCGTGCGAATGTTTGATGGTATCTGCTACTACCATCACTACTACAAGGGAGATGCAAAAAAATGTGTTCCTGAGTGTAAAAATTATTCCAAACACTCAGATTCCTCTGCCTCGACATCTTCAAAAAACTATTAGATTCATCACATGTGACGGCATGTGATGACATTTATTCTCAACTCCGTCTTCTGGTCCTCGACATTTCTTCATGCAAGACTTTCCTCGTTGATACAGGTGCCGAAGTTTCAGTTCTCCCCGCTACTATGGAGGAAAAAATTTCAAGAAAATCAGACTTCTACCTCTACGCAGCTAACGCGACTAAAGTTAGCACTTACGGTACACGGTCTTTAAACTTAAACATTGGTCTCAGACGTGTGTTCTGTCAGACCTTTGTTATAGCCGATGTTACCACTCCTATTCTAGGAGCTGATTTTCTCAATAAATACGGCCTTTTAGTGGACATTAAAAACCGACGTCTTGTCGATCCACTAACTTCTCTATTTACTTTGGCTAAACTCTCCACTTCTCCAGCACCTTCTTTAACTTTGATCAACGATTCGGTCAGTGTAGAAATTCTTGATTTACTCAAAAATTTCAAGGACTTAACGTCCAAAAATGATCTTGTTAAACATGTGAAACATAACGTAACTCACGTTATTGAAACACGTGGTCCTCCCGTTTCTTGTAAGTATCGTCGACTTGCTCCAGACAAATTGGCTATCGCAAAGGCAGAATTTAATCTTATGTTATCCCAAGGCATCTGCCGACCTTCTAACAGTCCTTGGGCTTCTCCTCTCCATCTCGCTAAAAAGAAGAACGGCGAGTGGAGACCTTGCGGTGACTACCGTGCTCTAAATAACATTACAATTCCGGATCAATATCCTATTCCTCATATTCAGGATTTTTCGCATCAACTACATGGATGCCAATTTTTCTCCACAATTGATCTCGTCCGCGCATATCATCAAATTCCTATTGATGAGCGCGATATTGCAAAAACTGCAATTTCAACTCCGTTCGGACTCTTCGAATTCGTTCGAATGACTTTCGGATTGCGAAATGCTGCGCAATCTTTCCAACGGTTTATGCATTCCCTTCTTCGAGACCTAAATTTCTGTTTCATCTACATAGATGACCTCCTTATTGCTTCTGAAACCTATGAGGAACACCTCAAACATCTTAGGACTGTTTTTGAGCGTCTTTCTGACGCTGGTCTCATTATCAACGTTGATAAATGCTACTTTGCTAAAACCAACGTTGACTTTCTTGGACATTCCATTGATTCAACTGGAATTAAACCTACTTCTGAACGTGTCGATGCTATCAACTGTTACGAACGTCCCGAAACAGTTATGCAACTCCGTCGTTTTCTTGGAATGATTAATTTCTACCGCAGATTCATTCCTCACGCTGGTGGCAATCAAGCCATCCTAAATGATTTTCTCAAAGGTTCCAAAAAGAATGACAAACGGGTCATTCAATGGTCTGAAGACGCCATTCAAGCCTTCGATCTTTGCAAGCGGCAACTTAGTGAGGCTACAACTCTTTCTCACCCCTCACACTCTGCCCAACTTGCCGTTATGGTCGACGCTTCCGACAAGGCACTTGGCGCCGTTGTTCAACAAAAAATTAACGATTGTTGGACACCTCTTAGTTTCTTCTCTGTGCGACTCAATGAAACGCAACAGAAATACAGCGCTTATGATCGCGAACTCCTTGCAGCTTACTCTGCAATTAAACATTTCCGGTATCTCCTTGAAGGTAGAACCTTCACTCTTTTCACCGATCATAAGCCACTCATTTACGCTTTGTCGCAGAATCCTGCCAAAGCTAGTCCTCGCCAATTCCGTCATCTTGATTTTATCAGTCAATTTACGACTGATATTCGTCACATTTCTGGAATTGATAATGTAGTTGCCGACACACTTTCTCGTGTTGAGCAAATATCAATTCCAGAAAATATTAACTACGACGAAATTGCTGATGCTCAGTTCAACGATAACGAACTAAAGGAATTAGTGGACACTAGTCCCACACTTCAATTCCGATCCTTTCCAGTATCGTTTGGCAATTCTAGTGCCAAAACTATTTTATGTGATACCTCTACTGGTAATCCACGCCCCTTTATTCCAAAGCAATTTCGTCAATCTGTTTTCGATAGTCTCCACAATTTATCTCACCCAGGAGTCCACAGTTCTGCCAAACTACTTGCTGAAAAAGTCATTTGGCCATCAATTAAAAAAGATGCACGACAAATGGCTCAGAACTGCCTGGCTTGCCAAAAGGCAAAAGTTTCTCGCCACACTCAATCTCCATTAGGTAATTATCCTCAAACTTCTCAAAGATTTTCCGAGATTCATATGGACATTATTGGTCCACTTCCTACCTCTGAGGACAAACGCTATTGTGTCACAATTATTGACAGATATACTCGCTGGCCTGAAGCCATTCCTATCTCGGATATTACAGCTGAAACGGTAGCATCAGCTCTCTACTCAAATTGGATTGCTCGCTTCGGAGTACCTTCAGTAATCGTCACTGATCAGGGCTCCCAATTCGAATCCAATCTCTTTAACGAGTTGTCAAAACTTATCGGTTTCGAACGTAAACGTACTACTAGTTATAATCCTAAATGTAACGGACTAATTGAACGTTGGCACCGAACTCTTAAATCCGCGATTATGGCCTACGACAGAACGGACTGGACACGAATTTTACCGTTAATACTACTTGGTTTACGAACCACTTTCCGTGAAGATTTCCAATCTTCATCGGCTGAGCTCGTCTACGGTACTAACATACGTCTTCCAGGAGAATTCTTCAGCCAAAATTCTAACTCCACTCCACAATCTGATTTCGTTTCACAGTTGAAACAACATTTTACTCACCTTCGTCCATCTACTGCGTCAAGACACACTTCTCCTAATGTTTTCGTCTCCAAAAATCTCCAGTCTTGTTCGCATGTCTTCTTACGTACGGACTTAGTACGTAAAGCATTACAACCGCCATACGTAGGTCCTTTCAAAGTCATCAGCCGCGATGATAAAAATTTCGTTATTGACCGTAAAGGTCAACATATTCGAGTTTCTATCGACAGATTAAAACCTTGCTTTAGGGAACAATCTGAAGATGACTCATCTCAAAACTCACCTACTTCGAGTACTAATCTCAGTCGCGCAGACGAAACTTCGTCTTCTACAGATATTGTCCATTCTACTCCTTCGGACACATTCCTGTCTTCTCCTTCTACCTCCGCAGAAGCGAGGCAACGCGACGCTAAGACAACTGTATCACCTAAAAGGGTTAGATTTAATCTCACTCCTCAGACTCAGATATTCCATCCTGCATCCACAATTACGCGAGCAGGTAGAACCACTCGTATCCCTGCTCGTTTTCTTCGTGCTCTAGCACAGTAATTTTCTCTTTATATCGTCCCATATTCGATGGCACTAGGGGGGGAGTGTTGTGGCGAACATCTAAATTAACTTTTAGAATTTAAAATTTAGTTGGCGATGTGTTTTGCGTAGCTTCATAAAAAATAAAAAAACAATATAATCTCGAATAAAAGTTTTTCCTCAATGTTAAAAAGTTCCTTTCTTATATTATTTTAAATATAATTAATTTAAAGAAATTTATCAAAGTTGTACATATATTAAAAACTATTCATTTAATATTTTTCTTATATTAAATTTTATCACAAAACTAAAAATAAAATTATATGAAGAAATTGGATTATTGTAAACAATTAAAATCAAAAGAAGTTTTTTATTTGTTCATTATATTAAGAGGATAATTGCCAATTAAATCTAAATTTTTGGATCAACTCTATTTATATATTAATCAAAAATTATGTGAAACGATTCAAATTAATTGCAAATTAAATCTAAATTTTGGGACCTAATTTTTCAACTTATGAAAACAATTGCTGATTTTCACATCTTCTCTACGCAATGCTATTTTTCTCAAGATTATTTATTACAAGTTAAAACTGATATTATACTGAAGTTTAAAACTATTTATTATAGCGCGAATAATACTAGCTATAAACCTTAAGTTTATTATTTACGATCTAATATATTAACTAACATATTCAAGAGAAGTTAAGCCATACTTTAATAGTATGTCCGTTTTACTAACTTAAAACTTTATAGCAGGGTTTGCCAGAGTCTGCAATACGGCCAAGCGCTGGCCCATTAATGGTTGACAGTACTTGGCTATTGTTATTGGGCAGTGCTAGAACCATTCATCAGCCGATCAATGGTTTACAGAAAAGTGCCAGTATATAGTTGCCTTTAAATAGCCCAGCATTGGCAGTATTAATGGTAAACAATACTTGGCTATTGTTATTGGGCCATTATTGGAACCATAAACCGGCCGATCTACCGTTTATAGAAAACACCAACCAGTACACTTTACTTTTAATGGCCAAGCAATGGCTAGTTAATGGCTAACATTAATTGGCTATTGTTATTGGGCCAGTACTGCAACCATGAATTGACCGATCTATATCATTTGGTTAAAATTCACTAGAATAAAAGCCATTTTAGAAATACATATTTGAAAAATTTTCTCCTGTAGTTTAGTTATTGCTTCTCGGTAGGAAGACTATGATAATATTGATTAGGTTTTAGGTTGGTATAAGTTTTAAATTTTGTTTTCATTAGACATATTTATTTTATTTTAAATTATTTAATTATTGTATTAAATTTATTTAAATTTGCCTATGATAATATATTATATTTTTTTAATGGCCCAGTAATGGCAGCCAGTACTCGGCCATTGCTGCAATACTGGTCATCATTATTGGTTTGATTCTGGGCCAACTGTATAACCTTGTATGGGCCATTGCTGTTTTTTTTTCTCTGACCCATGAGTGGCAGCCATTTATTGTCCGAAGTTATCATCCAGTTAAATTATGTTAATGACCCAGTCATGTTTGCCAGTACTCAGCCATTTCTGCGTTACTGGTCACCATAAATGGACCATTACTGGACCAGTTGTACAACTTTGTGTATCCCATACAAGGTTGTACAACTAACCCAGGAATGGGTCAGTTGTACAACCATATGCATATACATTTGTTACATATACATATACATTACATATACATACATATACATTTGTGCAATTATATACATTTAATTTTTTAGCTTCAGTGGTCAATAATACAAACGAAATCGGTTCTGAAATATAAATTCTTCCTACTTTACAAAACTGAGTGAAATTGTTTTTGATCAACTGTGAACTGATATATCCTCTTACGAAACAGTTGGAAATGATCTTTCAACAGAAGAAATCGCATGGTGTATATAGTATAAAATCTCCATTAAATGTTCAAACCCTCTTCTTGAGTAATTAAAGAAAAATTAGTCTTGCGAAAGATATCCGTGCAATAACTAAATATCAAATTAAAATTATGAAATACTAAAAATATGGGATTGTGTTTATACCCACATAGGATTACATTATAGGGGTATATAAGGACCATAAAGCTGGTTTACCGGTAAAGGATCATATTCGCTGCACCAATCACAGCTTTGAACATAACCTACAAGAACATCACATTCAAACTACACTAATGCAAACATCTTGACTCTAAAACTCGAATATGTATTTTAAGAAAACAGATTTAAAATTATTTTCATTGGTAATAAGATTTTTATTTCTATTCTTAATTATATTTTTTTATAATTAAAAATAAAGTTTAACAAAAATACTATTTTATCTTCACATTCATATAGAATTTAAAAAAAATAATAAGCCTAAAACAATATTTAATGAATATATTTGCCATTAAAACTAAAATTAATAAGAATATTCTACAATAATTGTATTTATATAGTCGGTTTAAGAAATGAGTAATTTTATTAGTTTTGTTTTATCTAATTAAAATATTTACAAATTTTATTTTTTATTTTTTCCTTATTTATTTATTTATAAAAATAATTAAAATTTTTGTTCCTCCCAAAAAAAAGTTATATTCATTAATAAAAAATTAATATAGATTATTTTATTCAAAATATATCTTTCGTGGCACAAAACACAACTTTGTGACTAGTCATTTTAAAAATTAATATTTTAATAATATTTTCTAATTTCTTAAATAATTTTATTAACTATGAAATTATACAAACATATTTAAAATAATCTTTAATATAAACTCTACAGTTTTTTTTTAAATTAGATTTAAAACCAACAACAATTAATTAATTTGATTTGAAAAAAAAGTATTTGAAAAGTAATAATAATAGATTAAATTTTAACAAATTAAATAACAATAATAAGATTTTTTTTGTTTTATAAAAAATGTGTATTGAATTTTATTCAATAAATTGAAATATTTTTTTATGATTTTATTGAATAGTTTATTGTTTTCGTAAAAAATAAAATTATTCAATAATTTAAAATTAAAAAATTGGTTAACTAATTAATGGACACTTTTTAAAACTAAAAGAAATAGTATTTAAAAATAATTTTTTTTTAACATATTTACACAATAAACATAATTTAATTTTTGTAATTTCACTATTATGTTTTGATAAACATATTTTCGTTACCAATCGTATTTTTAATCCAATAAATAATTTTTTGTGATAATGAATTATAAATAACGGGTTGCGGTCGTCGTCCACAATTACCATGATAACTTAAAACACCTTGAATTTCCCATACGTTTGATGTAGGAGAGAAGCATAATAGTGGAGCTCCTTCATCGTTCTGAAAAAAACAAAAAATTTGTAAAATTTAAATTTGTTCCGAGTTTGAATAAATTTGTTGCATCTTTGGGAGGGCAGGAATAATATGTTTGGAGTTTTATTAACATGCACGAATTTTTTTTTTAATAATAGAATTTTATACACCAAGATAGAGAAGTGTTTGTTTTTCGCCCGAGGTATGTTTGAAGCCCGATGGCGAAGAAAGTAAACCTTTCTTTTTCGATGTGACGTCAAACGAACAAATCAACAAAAACTAAGTAGTACTAGAAGAAATTTGGTATTTTTGAAAAATGGCGTTGTTTTGAAATTTTGTATTTTTGTAAAATGGCGTTGTATTTACACAAAATTAAAACACATATTTTTGTGTTTATTGAATGCCGTAGAAAAAATATAGTGTACCCGCCAAAATATACATTTCCCGCTCGTATGGTCAGAGCCCTCGTTACGCTCGAGCTGCAAATTTCATACTTGCGTGAAGTCTAGTATATACTATTTCACGATTATGCTAAACTTTTTATAATTAAAATAAACATTTATACAAAACGAGAATATCAAACATTACAATGTTTAGGGTTACCAACTCTTGAAAGCGCGTGACTCGGATATTTTATAATATACAAAAATATAATTCAACTAGGGGACCCCTGTGGATTTGCACAAATTTTAAAACAAATATTTTTTTAAGCCTGAAATAAAATCACAATCCAAAATAATACGTCTATCCGCAAGCAAAGCATAAATTGATATGAGAATAAAATTTGGAAGAAATCAAAACCTCCTAAATCATAGCCCTACTGATTCAAGTCATTTGCAATAAACAATGAACATTGCCATATGCAAAAAATTGGTGTTTTTGATTAAATCCTTTTGAATTTTTTTTATATGGAGTTTTTTTTCCAGTTGGCGTTATGGCGATTTTTGAATTTTTTTCATATTGAGTTTTAATTTCGAAATTACGCTACAAAATCACGGTTTTGTTTGTGCTAAAAATGAGTTTGGCTTCTATATCGGGGGTTTTGAAGAAATTCAAAAAATTTCGTTTATTTGTTTCGTTTATTTTAGTCTTTTTTGATTTTTTATAACTTTTTGTATTCTCTTCTTTCTCTTCTGTATTCTCTTCTTTTTTATGGCTACGCTTTTCCGTGGCTTGTATATTATATATATGATAAAAATTTAATTTAATTTAATCTCCATCATGCTTTATAACGAAATTAATACAGCATAATCTGCATTTTCCTGTAAACTCGTTAACTTTTTCGAGCCCCTCATAGTTTTGATTTTTCAACCATTCGTTATTGAACGAGACGTAATAACATTTTCTTTTATTGTCATTGTTTTGTTTGGGATTATTTTCATTTGACTGATATTATTTAATAGTAAAATTAAAATAAGCACAGTTTTTAATGGGCAACTAATTAAATTCAAATGTCAAAACCATTCAAAATTAACAACAAAAAACTATTAACATTAACCCAATATAGACATTAAACATCAATTAGCTTATATGTAATATGGAAAAACAAAATATCCAATGAATTAACATAAATAACCAAAAAACTCAGTGCAAAACTAAAGTCGGCCGTTTTCTAATACACAGAGTTTCATTTTTAGGATTCCGTTTTTTATACGGAACACTATTGGTGAGAGCACAACGTGTTTTTCACATTATTTCGATTATCTCGTGAACCATTAATCCGATGAACTTAAAATTTGAGGTGCTTATAAAACTAACTTATCCACACAAGATGGTGGGTTAAAAAATAAATAAAGTTGTGTTCGTTTGTTTTAAGGAGGTACGATGTAAAGCATTTGAAAACATAATTTTTTTTGTATAATTTCGAAAAATGACGTTTTCTGTATGTTTTATTGCCCCGAATAACTCCGACCCCACTTCATCGAAAATCTTGAAATATATTTGGAATGATAGAAAATTGAGTAGGTTTTTAATGAAAAATATAGAAAAGTGGCAGATACTCATAACTATATTTAATAAAGGGGTGGGAATGTTAAGGGGTAAAAACATCATTTAAAACCAGGTCATGTGGGGTGTCATTTGAAAGAGCACTTGATTTTAGAAATATTGCCATTTTTTTTAGAATTTTGCAATGCATAGTTTTTGAATTATTATCAATAAAGTAACACAAAAAGTTGGTCCCTCCCCTTGCATTTCGAGCCTAATTAACAGAAAAATTTGAAAAAATTCACAGAGACAGGAAGTTTGATAAACTCTGAACGAAAAATATAGCGAACTCTCAAATAATTATATTTTTGTGCTTTTAAGGGATTGGGGTGGGGAAGGGTGAAAACCCTTTTTTGACCCTAGCGAGTGTGGTGTCATTTGAAAGAGAACCGAATTTCAGAAACTTTGCAATTTTTTATAGAATTTTGCGGTGCACAGTTTTTGAGTTATTCTAAAAAATGAGCAAATTCCAGACCGTCCCCCCCCCCCCCCTACGTTTCGACGTTGATAGACAGAAAAAATTGAAAAAATTCATAGAGCCAAATTTGCTATATTTTGAACGAAAATTATAGCGAACTCTCAAATAATTATATTTCTGTGTGTTTAGGGGTTGGGTGTAAGAGGGGTAAAAAAAAACTTTTTTTGAAAAAAGCGAGTGGGAAATCATTTGAAAGAGCACTAAATTTCCAAAACATTGCAATTTTTTTTAGAATTTTCCGGTACACAGTTTTGGAGTTATTCTAAAAAATGTGCAAATTCCAGACCGTTCCCTCCCCCTACGTTTCGACACTGATAGACAGAAAAAATTGAAAAAATTCATGGAGACAGGAAACTTGCTATATTTGAACGAAAATTATAGCGAACTCTCAAATAATTATGTTTCTGTGTGTTTAGGGGATGGGTGTAAGGGGGGTAAAAAAAAACTTTGTTTTGCCCAAGCGAGTGGGGTAGCATTTGAAAGAACACTAAATTTCCAAAACATGGCAATTTTTTTTAGAATTTTGCGGTACACAGTTTTGGAGTTATTCTAAAAAATGTGCAAATTCCAGGCCGATCTCCCCCCCCCCCCCCCCCAACTTTTCGACACTGATAGACAGGAAAAATTGAAAAAATTCATAGAGACAGGAAATTTGCTATATTTTGAACGAAAATTATAGCGAACTCTCAAATAATTATATTTCTGTGTGTTTAGGGTATGGGTGTAAGAGGTGTAAAAAAACACTTTTTTTTACCCAAGCGAGTGGGGTGTCATTTGAGAGAGCACTGAATTTTCAAAACATTGCAATTTTTTTTCGAATTTAGCGGTACACAGTTTTTGAGTTATTCTAAAAAATGTGCAAACTCCAGACCGTTCCCTCCCCCTACGTTTCGATACTGATTGACAGAAAAAATAGAAAAAATTCATAGAGACAGGAAGTTTGCTATATTTTGAACGAAAATTATAGCGAACTCTCAAATAATTATATTTCAGTGTGTTTAGGGGATGGGTGTAAAGAGGGTAAAAAAAAACTTTTTTTGACCCAAGCGAGTGAGGTATCATTTAAAAGAGCACTAAATTTCCAAAACATTGCAATTTTTTTTAGAATTTTCCGGTACACAGTTTTGGAGTTATTTAAAAAAATGTGCAAATTCCAGACCGTCCCCCCCCCCCCTACGTTTCGACACAGATTGACAGAAAAAATTGAACAAATTCATAGAGACAGGAAGTTTGCTATATTTTGAACGAAAATTATAGCGAACTCACAAATAATTATATTTCTGTGTGTTTATAGGGGATGGGTATGGGGAAGGTGAAAAAAACGTTTTTGGAACCAAACGACTGGGGTGTCATTTGAAATAACACTTAATTTAAGAAACATTGCAACATTTTTTAGAATTCTGCGATGCATAGTTTTTTAGTTATTGATAAAAAAAGTGCTATTTTAAGTGTATGTATACCACCCTATATTTCGACGCTGATTCATAGAAGAAATATTCCCAATTTAAACCATTAAAATACTGGTTAAATCTTTCTTTAGCTAACATAAACAGCTATGGATAAGATTTAACCTCAAGTAACATTTTTGATCAATGTAGATGTGATTGACATTTACAATTGACGTTTACGATTAAACATTTATTCTGTTATGCGTCCATAGTCTGGCGATATAAAGACTTTAGAACATAACTTTATGTAATTTATTTTTGATATTGTGTTCTTTTACATTCACGAAACCCTTGGCGAGCGAATTTTATTCGCAATTGTCCGACTTTTTTTTTGTTTTCAAACGAATTCTGTTTATTTGAATTGAAAGAAATTTGACACTTTTTTATTTTTTATGTAATTATTATTTCGCCCGGAGATTTGCCTTCCAAACCCTGAACCCGTAGATTTGCCGGCAAACCCGGAGTCTCCGGGAGAAAAATACTCAGTTGGTAACCCTAACAATGTTTCATATAGTTGGCCGTTTGTTTTAATTTGAATAATATATTTCTATGACATCAATAATAACAAATTATCATATATAATATCATGAGTCGTCAAATAATTGTCGATTATTTTTCATAATAATTATTACAAATGTCATTTGAGGTCAAATCGCAGTTGACCTCAAATGGCATGAGTGGCAATGTTCAAAAATAATCGACTAATAATTTGGTGACGAGTTGTATTTAGCAGACAATTTAACGAACAGAAATAGTAACATTATTTCATACAACATAATCATATATTGAAAGACACACGTAGTGTGTTTGTTGTCTTGCCTCCTTAGTTCACGAATAAAAATTTAAATAATTTCACTATTTATTCTCAATATATTTCGGATTCTTAGAATCCATCTTCAGGATCTAAAAAGTGAATCCAATTAGAATTGCATTTTGTTAAAAAAAAAAAAAAAATAAAAAAAAATAACAATAAAAAATTATTTCATCTTAGTAGGCGCATAAATGTTATAAATTTGTAATTTATTTTTGACAAATAAACATAAACATGCAATCATTTATGAATGAAAACGGAAATTTTTACTATTTGCGAATTGCATTTTCACATAATTTTGAATGTGAATTTTTGTTTTAAATTTATATATTAAGTAGGCGGAAAATATTCGAAAATATTCGCTGTTCCTTCCTAACAGAAAAAAATAATCGAAACAAATCGTTTTGATTTGCTAAAAAATAGTAAATGAAGCGTTTTTATTGGACCTTATTGAAACTTTATTTAGTGAGTTGAATTGTCATTGTTATGGGAAAAACAAATTTATGCTAGTAGTAAAAAATATGTTTGAAATGAACTTTGAATGAATAGACGAAGTTGCAACAGAAGTTGTAGATCGTTCGTTGTCATCTAAATCAAATAAATTATACGAAAAATCATATAAGGACTTTTTCGAATCGTGTTACAGGTAACAGGAACAATATTGAGAACTACACAGAAATCGTTTTTCTTGTATTTTTTGCTGAAAAAAACCAAACATATAAATCACCCACCCTATGGTCGCACGCAATGTTCAATGTTAAAAGCTAAGATGGCGGTTAAAAATGATATTGATATAAGTAGTTTTTCAAAGTTAATTGCACTTTGGAAAATCATAATACTGGTTATCAAGCATACAAATCGAAGGTCTTAAAAAGAGAGCATATATTGATCAATTTTTGCGTGAATCTTTAGATGAAATTTGTTTAATGGCAAAAGTAAGTTTAATAATTTAACTTAGAGTAAGCTGACCGACTTGCCCTGATGACTCCTTGACTGCTTTCAAATAATACAAAATAAAATAAAGCAATTTTCGTTTACGTAAAGTGGGAATACGGTGCTGTCACAAAATTCATCAGAATCATTCGGTTAGTTCAACCGGCCGCGAAGGAAATGTATTTTTTGACAGTTTTATATACAACACAAATTTCTTCTGAGTCGAACGTTTCCAATGTTTTAACTACCCGAATTGTGGAAAAAATTTAAATTGAATTGAATCGGTTAATTTTGTATCAATAGCATGTGACGCATCAAATCGCAAGGTTTTTAAAATGTTGACTGTGGTTCTGCGATGATTTTCTTGGTTAGCGTTAGAAGGCATGAAAACTAAACTAATAGATTTAACAAGCCAACCAGATTTGACAGAGCATTTAATATCCATTTTTCGTAACAATTTTTCATTTTTTTGAGGATATAACTGAAATAACCATTTTATAGATAGAACAATTTATTTTATAATTCAGATAAAACCGCAGAGATCATCGTTCTTTTACTAAAAAGGCCATGCAGAATAATCAAATTAATAAAAAAAAATCATTACATTTTCCGGCGGCCAATGCGACCACAAACTTTGGTAATGTTCGTCGCATTAAGAACTTTTTAAGCAACTGAAACTTCAAATTAAGGCAAATATGATTGGAGCCGGTTGCATCGCTCATATATTTTATATCGTGAATTGCTTGGGATCTGCATGATATTTACATTCAATTTATTGTGGCAAAAATTTATACACATTTTTGTCGTAATAATGTTCGCGAGGAGAAACTGAAAGGATTTTATTAGGAATATGAGGAAAATTACACAAAATTACAAGGAAACAGCAAAACGCGATTTCTAGCGCTTGGATTGTTTGCCTTTATTACAAAATTTTGATGTGTTAAAAAAATATTTCGACTCGTTTGAAGCGCCTGTGGAAATCAAACAATTGTTCAATAATGCAATGGGAAACCTAACCCTCATTTTCGTTCGCAATCGAGCTCCAAACTTTAAAGAATGAATATTAAAAGTAGAGGGAAACAATATTTCAGCCAATGATGCTGTTGTTATATTAGACCGATTGACTTTAAACATCAGAAACCTATGGTAAAATAATTATTAAGTGGATGGTTAATTAAGTGGATGGTGTCAGTTGGTACTCGATATTAAAGCTTTCATGTCGGTTCGACTCATTGAAACACCAACATGCAAAGATGTCGAAAATGAAATGATGTGAATCGTAAATATTTTTTTTTTTTCACTAAACACGTTGATAAATTTCTACACAATTTGCCTTGGAGCAATATGTAAATGAAGCACTACCGCACTGCACCATCTGCATCGTCCACTCAAACAATATGGAAAAATTTTTGTCATTTGGTTTATCGATCGCATCTGTACAAAGAACTGGCTAAAATAGTCGAATTCGCTTTGAAAATACCAGCAAGTAATGCACTCACTGAGAGAGCATTCTTCCATAAAAACGACATTTGGGCGCCAAAAAAGGCAGTGCTAAAAATTGAAAACACTTTTGCTCGAGTTATGGTTAAGGTCAACTGGCATAAAAAATGTTCTGAGTTTCACAACAAAATGAAGAATGACAGACATTTTTTAAACAAAACATGTCAGGTAGATAAATACTGTTGTAAAGTCTGATAATTTTTTAAAGTCTCCTGATACCAAGATGGACGAAACAGCTAAAGATAGCAGGTCTGATGCGTTTAGTGACGACGAAAAAATGATTTATACTTTTTCTCTGGTAGTTTTCATTAATTTTTTAGTAAATTCTAATAATAAAAGTAAATTAATTATTAAATATTTCCTTCGCAAACGTTGCTGTTTTTGTTTTCCTTTTTTATAATTTTTTGGAAAACTTTTCTTGGACTTGTCCCAAAACATAGTTGGCCAGCTAAGCTTGGAGCATTTAATTATTCTTTTCTTTTATAAAATTAAAGATTACATTAGTTATTGGTAGGCTGATGCCTTAAGGCTTTTGGGGCATGTCGAATTAGTCAATTTAATGGTAGACGTAATTTTGATTAGGTTCGTTATTTATAATCACTGAATAATACAACAAACCATGTCAACAGAGTTTACCATTGTTGCTAAGGAAGACAACCTATTGAGTTTTCTAATAGATATTGTTTTTTTGCCAATCAATTTCTGATAATAAAAAACAAAAGGTATGATATAATTACCTGTTTTTCACATTCGTATTATTGTTAATACCGTTGTCATGGAATTCAATAATGTTGCCATGGTTTTGCTAATTTTTGCTCACTTCGGAGTAAAGCCATCAATACGCTCCCGCTAACTAGGGAGCGGAATTAAGCTTTATAAATAACTCGTGTAAGAAAATGTGATGTGTAATTGACACAATTTTTTTTTAATTTTGTTTAGAGGAATCTTATCGCATAGCAAAATATGACATAGTTCAATATTTCATGATACAAGCAATGGAGACAATAAAATACCATCAAAAGCAAATTTTTTAAAATAATTTTCTTTTTCTCATGTAAATGTTATCACCACAATTGTGCTTGCATCGATTTTTTTTTTAATAAAATGTGGTGTGTAGTAGGCATTACAATATGCATCACACCAACACATAAAAACCGTTTAAGACCAAGGTCCCACAACAATATGCGTTCTAAGGATGTTAATGGACGCAATCTTTTTTGTTTTTTTTTTATTAAATAATGGATAACTAAACAATAAATCCTATCACATATAAAATATGACAATGACATAGGCCAATATTTCATGATAGGATAGAGAAAATAAAAATAAAATAAGAGATAAAAAGCAAATTGGTTTCAAAAATTTGCAGGAACAAAACTAAAATGGGGTTGCCAATAATCCAACTAGTGGCATATTCCTTGATTATACGACGCACTATGTTCCTCAATGATTAAAGCCCAGATATAGAGTTATATGAAGGCTCATTTCTTCGAGCAAAGCCAGCGTGCCGTCATCAAAATATATTCCACAGCTTAGATTGAGGGTACTACCGTTGACTGAATACAGTTCATCCGCCAGCACTCCTAAGATATCACATTGGCTAGTGATATCTCACTACTATTGCCAGTGCCCAACTAGCAAACTTACTTCTCAATTTTGAGTTATACAAGTTTTAGCTTCAATAAAGCTTCGCTAAAGCTTCCAAGTGGAAGCTAGTTATATTTTATTTCTATAAAGTTTCGATACAACATCCACAGAGAAGTTCTCCCCACCATCGAAATGAAAGCTTCTAAAGTACTTCTATATTTAATATTAGAAGCTTTACCGAAACTTATCCACACAACACTAAATAAAGCTTCCGAAAAAAGGTTATAGAAGTTATAACTGTCATTCGTATTGTAGTTGTTTCGGTTGTAACTGTTTACAGATCGTATAGAAGCACAGCTGTCATAGTCTAAAAATTGCTTCAATGTCTGAAACGAAATATGTCAAACTGACGGAAGCTATTGCTTCTATTATTTCAACTAAATTTAGATGTAGAAAATATAGTTTAATTCAGGGGCTTACTTTTTATGGAAAAGATATGTTACATGTAATTTGAATGGGTTTATATGAAATTGAAGCTTATACGAAATTGAAATCGTTTCGTTTTTGTCAAAAAAGTATTGTGCATAAGGTGGTTTTTGTTTTTTTAATCTATTATTTAGACTTATTTTGCACAATATAAAATATTTTTTATTTAGAGTCTTCAAATAGACAACAAAATGAATCAAAATCATAATCAATTAGATTCGAGAATCAAAATCATAATCAATTAGATTCGAGAATCAGAATCAAAAATCAACTAGAGTGGAATAGAGAAAATTTAAAGTTTTATAAATAATGGTATATGAATTTTCTTTACATTTCTGAGAGCCAAACTCGTCAGGAACAACTGAGGCGATACAGGGTTTCATAATTTAGTCACTCTATTAAAATAATTTGCAGCAAATGGATGGGTGCGATATATCGTTGCTCTTTTGTTATTAGTTTATATTTATATAACATTTTTAAAAATTAACTGCGTTCATCAGCACCTTAGTACGCATGTTGTTGTGACACCTATTATTTAAAAAAAAAATATTGTTCAAATAAAGGTGTAAGTACGCTAAAAGTTAATGAGTGAAAAAATATAACCCCTTAATTTTGTTTTCCTTAAAATCTTTGAACTAATAAAACAAATAGAAAATAGATTTGTCAATATTCTTTTACCTCAGATTATAATTTCATCGTTAAAAAACCCATTGAAGTTATATGTCAATTGTCATATACCTTTTTCCATAAAAAACAAGCCCCTGAATTATACACTATATTTTCTACATCTAAATTAAAAAACTAAATTCTATGGAAGTCTTATGGAAGTCTTATAGAAGCTATTGTTATTGTAACTACTATCAAAGATATTTATTGTTTCTTAACATTTAAATCAGCCGATTGGATAGCGTGCAGGACAAACGATCGAAGGACCAGGGTTCGAAGCTTGATGCGACCGTAAACAAAAACTTAAATTTAAACACTGTATAAATAACATAGAAATAACAATAATTACGTTAAAAAAGTGTAGATATATAAAAAACATTGTAAAATTTTTGTCACATTTTTTAATAGCTTCTATAAAACTTCTAAAGATTGCTTAAAACAAGCTATTAGAAGTACTTTACCGAAGCTATAGCTTGTCAAACCTTAATTCTATTCAGCTTGCATAACTGCTTACAAAAGACCTTACCGAAGCTATTTCCGAAGTCTTTTACAAATTATAGCTTCGTTAAAGGCGGGGAAAGTTCTCCAAATGGCCTTTATCGAAACTGTTTAGAAATTTTAAAGAAACTATGAAGGTGGGGAAGTTAGTTTCGGTAAGACTGTTTAGTGTTTTAAAAGAAGTTAAAATGCTAGTTGGGTGGTATGTGATATCTCAAATTAATTCATATGCCAATAGCAGGGACTGGATTTCACGGGGTTGTCACACACGTGGATCAAAAATAAAAAAAAAATTACGGAATCAATAAAAACTGATCGCTCCATGCGGATTTCAAATTTTTTTACTAATTTCAAAATGTTTCAAATGTTATTTCAAAAGTAATTTCAAAATGTTTTGTCTGGTTCTGAGCTTAAAGTGACAGAAATTTTGAAAATTGACAACACTGTTTTTTTAGAAGAAGTGAAAACTGTTTTTTAATCGAAGAATAAAATAATATTAACTAAATTCTACTTACATAACATGCAGTTTTATCATTCGAAAAATCACCACAAATCGTATTCTCGAAAAGCGCTCCGTTAAAATATTTGGTTGAATTACATTCAATATTTGGAACAGTTGGAATTTCTAGATATTTCAAACTTTGTTCTTTATTCGATTCTAAAACAAACAAAAAAATTTAAATTCTTACATTCTTTTTTAAAATATTAAAAAGAAACTACCTCCTGGTTTCTGTACACCCCAACCAGCTGTCATACAAACTTTACCATCTTCAATTGGATTTTCGGTTAAACAACCTGAACTTACAGTTGGTGTAAACTTTAATGAATTTTCTAACTCAAGTAAAACAAAATCTCCAGTATACATGAATCTCTTATATTTTGCCTGAAAATAAAATTAAAACTTTGAATAACATCATTCAAAATCGTTATAGCTTAGCTTGCTTACCTGTGGATAAACAACTATTTGCTTGACATGAACTTTTTGTATTTCTGCACTACTTGAGATATTTGTTTTCTCATCAAAAAGTGTACTGCCGGTGAATAGAGTCCAGTTCAACTCAGCTCCACGACCGTTTATAAACTCAGTTCGTCCAATTATACACGAATAAGATGCAAGTGCCCATCGAGGTGCAACTATAACAAAAGCAATCCAATCGATAAAAAAATGTATTTGATTCAACATTTAAAACTTACGTATTGTTGATGTGCATTTCATTCCAGAATTTCCACTATATGCTAGTGCTAAACTTGGCCATTGTTCAGAGCTAACATCACCACCATCCGTTATTCTTGATCTAGGACTTGATTTTGTACCACATTCTATAAAGTTTATTTACAATTAAAAATAATCTAGAAATAGTTTTTTGTTATGATTTTCTCACCAAACTCAAAGCATTTGAGTGACACAACACCTTCCTGACACGATCGTGTAAGAGTTCTATTTTTATATAAAAATACGTCAGAATCGTTTGGATATGCTCTCAATGATGACCAACTTTGAGATCGTGCAAATCCTAATCTTTGACACATTTTATCGGCAGTGGTTAAAGTAAATTCATCAGCACATACATATGCGAATTTTCCATTTGATTGTTTTAATTGTAATAAGTTTTTCTGAACATCAGTTAGTTCATCCTCATTTTCATTTGTAAGATTCACGTTTAAAGTGCTATTTGCATTTTGTAGTTTACTTCCTATTTTAATGCAGCTCCATTCATCCGATAAATCAGGACATTGAGGAGTTCTATCACAAACACTTTCTTGAGGAACACAGCCACCGGTATTGCATTTAAAATAATTTGGCGGACAATCACATGGTCGTTCATCTTCTCCGCCGGTACAATCAATTTTCCCATCACAACGCCATGCTTCAGGTATACAACGTTTTTGTGTTGTACAATAGAATTCGGTGTTACTGCATGTATCTGGACAGTTTGATTCATCAGCAGCATTTGGACATTGTTGCATACCATCACATTGCCATAACGATGGTAAACATGGGCCATGACTTTTATCATTATTCAATCCGCATGAAATTTCATCAAAACGACATTGCCATGAATCACATTCTATCTCATCACTGCTATCATTACAATGTGCAATCCCATCACATACTAAATGACGAGCTAAACATGGTCCATCCTTGCATTGGAAATGACCAGGACATCCTAAACGTTCACAATCAAGTTCGTCAGAGTTGTCGGAACAGTGAGCAATGGCATCACATCTGAAATCAAAATGATAAATGATTACAAAACATAGGAAACCAGAAAAATGCTTGATACCTACCTTTCATTCAAATTAATACATGAGCTTCCGTCCTTAATCGATGTTCCATTGGAACACTCAAACTGCCCCGCTGTACATTTTGAGAATAAAACCGTATTTCCATCATCCAAATTTCTTGAACTTGTTTTATTTTCCATAACAACTGATTCAATTTGCATTACAACTTTTTCCGCATCATTGTTATTTTCAACATTTTCCGATTCAGTTGACGTTTCCATTGATTCACTTTCATCATCTAAGAACATACTGTTGGTTGTTGATGAATTTACATTGATAATTGATGTTTCTGGAGTTGTAACTGGTGTTTCTACAAACAATTTTGTTGTTTCTGAGACATTTTCAAATGTTGTTTCTTCAACTGTATTTAATTTATGTAATTCTGCTGTTTTTTTCTCGTTATATTTTACCAGAGGAATCACTCGTAAGTCGTTAGCGTTTATAATATCATTTTCTTCGTTATTGTATTTTTCGTTGTTTTCCGATAAACGAGAATCGTAGATTTCATTTAAATTATCAGTTGCCGATGTTTTTTGGAATTCAGACGTTGTTAGAATAATAGATGGTGCGGTTGTTTTTGGTAATCCAATTGTTGAACTTGAAGTTGTGGGTTCGCCTATTGTTGTTTGTTTTGCTTCAGATTTTGTAATTTCATTTGAAAATACATTTTCTTCAATAGTTGTTGATTCTTTATCATCACTTTTTGTACTAATTTCAACATTACCTGATAAGGTTGTCGTCTCATTATCGTCATCATCATCACCATCATGATCTTTTGAAATAATTGCATATGTATTCTTTTTATATTTATTATCCTCAGTTGTCATTGGAATTGTCGTATCATCAACGGAATTTTCATTAACATCGGCAGTTGTGGTTTCGTAAAACGGTAATGGAACTTTTTTCAATACTGTTTCTTCATCGATTACAGCATCGACGTGATCATGTGAAAAATTTTTTTCAACCGGATTCTCACTATGATTTTCATCATTATCTAAACGAGGACTTTTTTTCAATTGTTTAAAATCTTCTTTTGTTACAGTATTGTGCTCAGTTACAGAGTCAACATCATGTCCTTGATGTAAAATATTTATAAGAGTTGCATTATTTTCTGATTCTGGTAAAAATGGATTAAGTGCTTGTTCTACTTCAGTTATATTTTCGGTTACAGCATACATTGATTTTGAGCTTGTTGTTTCTATAATCGGTAAGAATGGCGACATATCAACATGTTCGGTTTCTGTAACGTTTTGAATTTGTATTGGGATTGGAGAGTGGGTACTGTAAATGGTTATGTTTTCCTCTCTTGCTTTGATAACTCCATCTAATATGTTTACATCGTTGTTTTTGAAGTTGTCGTCTAATCGTGGTTGTTTGAAATATGTCATAAATGGCATTGGAGTGTCATCGATGTTTTCTGTAACAGGAGCTGGAACGTCAAGAGGAATTATTGTAGTTGATTCGGTTTCATCTTCTTTGATTATTAAAATTGGATTGAAAATAGGATTTAAATCACCACGAGTTGGCAAAGTTTCATATTTAGTTGAATTTTCTTCGTTTTTATCTTGTCGTTCATCATTGTCTCTAGAAAAAGTGATTGTAGGTTGGGTTGCTGGCGTTGATTCTTTGTTTTCCCAAGGTTGATCTATTTCAGGTTTTATTGTTGTTTCAGGATCAACTCTTTTCAAAAAAAATCTATCAAGGTCTTCATCCCATTGATTGTTATTTGGTTTAGCGTAGATGACTGTATCCGTTGATGTTGATGCTTCTTTGTAATGGAAAATATAATTTTCTGTTGTTGGTCCTGCTGTTGTGGTTTCGTTATTGATAGCCTGATTGGTTTGCTTTGGCTCACTTAATTGGTCTTGTTTACTCGAAGAATCTGAATTATATAAGTTTCCAGACTCTTTTATTGACTCCGGCTCGATTGTTGTTTCTGTTTCTGATTCTTTCCATAACGCATTACCATTAGTATGTATACGGTCTTCCATGAGAATATTTTCAGTTACGGTTGTTTGATCTTCATCATCCTCATCATCCTTATCATTTTGATGCTCCATCACTGGTATTACACGAATATATGACTCCGTTACGTTATCCAACCTACGATCAGACAAAGTTTTTATGTTATCCTCCTCCTTTGAAGATTCTATATCTACGGCCGGGTGTTCACTTGTTGTTTCACGATCGTTAAAATCTCCAAGTTTATTTGACGATGACAAACTTTGAGTGGAGTTTTCTGTATAGGCGTTGACAAGATAAGGTTTATTTATCATAACTTCCTGGTCGTCTGTTGATATAATAGCATTTGTAGTTGATTTTTGTTCACTAGAGAACTCTGATTTTGTTGTAAGTTCTGATTCAGCGTAAGGTTGTTGGTTCTTTGTTTGCTCTGGTATTCTTGTTGGTTCTGGTTCGCTGGCCGGTTCAGGTTCATTGGATGGTTGAGATTTACTTGATGGTTCTGGCTCACTTTTTGGTTCCGGTTCTATTTCTGGCTCGAAAGTAGTATCTGTTTCTGGTTCAATTATGTCAAAACCTTGATGCCAATCATCCTCAGAATAATCGGATGAATGATGTCTTGGCTCAGTATCTCCAAAATCATTATCAATATGTGTATAAATGGGCATACCCGAAACCGTTGTTGGTCTTGGTTCATTCGTTTGTTCTTTTGAAGCATCCGATCCTCCAATATGCTCAATATGATAATGATGTTGCTCAATGTCATACTTTGCATTGTCGTCTGATTTAAATTTAACTTCCGGCTCTGATGTTGGTTCAGGCACCGGTTCTGGTTTTGCCTCTGGTTCAGGTTCAGATTTCGGTTCTGATTCTGTTTTTGATTCTGGTTCTGGCTCAGATTTTGGTTCAGGTTCTGGTTTTGATTCTGGTTCAGGTTCAGATTTTGGTTCTGGTTCTGGTATTGATTTTGACTTAGGTTCAGTATTTGACTCAGCTTCTGATTTTGGTTCAGTTTCTGTTGATGATTCTGGCTCAGACTTTGGTTCAGGTTGAGATTCATGATCATGATCATGGTCAAGTTCATGATCGTGATTATGTCCATAATATTGGCCATGATTATTGTAATGAGTATAATCACTGTCAGAAACTTCACCGGATTCAGTTTCTGGTTCTGGCTTTGGTTCAGATTTGGGTTCAGGTTCAGGTTCTGGCTCTGATTTTGGTTCAGGTTCTGGTTCTGATTTTGGTTCAGGTTCAGCTTTTGATACATATGACGAGTAATGATCGTGTTCATGATTATGAGTGAGATCATGATCATGTTCCTTAGTTACTGCAACCTCGTGAACTTGGAATAAATCATCATTTTTCTTTTCTCTGCAAACTCGATCCATCTTATCAAATTCCATGCCCGGTTTGCAAAGACAAACAAAATCAAATTCGTCATGATTGTACTTACAGCCATCTTCACATTCAAAACTTAATGTATTCATGGCACATGCGTCTGGAAGTTTTTCAACTCGAATTGTAGCTTCTGGAACTAAATATTTCGATAAGTAACCGTCTTTCGTTGACAAATAATTATTTAATGTTTCTTTCATTGTTTCTTCTGTGAAATCAGGCTCATCGGAGTTTTCTTGCCAGCCAACACGATAATCCACAACAACTGATCCAGCCCTAATAATATATTAAAAAAATTAATAAAAAGTAATTTTAATACAAACAATTTTAAATTTTAAATTTACTTTAAGTCCATAACTTTAACATTAATTTCTCTAAAATTATCATAGGTTAATGCTTCCTTGATCTCATCTTCTAATTGCGTTGAAAACTTTTTATAGTTTGAGCTATTATGATCATTATATTCATCTATAAATTCTTCATTCATTAACGTAATTTGACCGTCAAGAGTGTTCGGAATATAAACCATATTTTCAGCGGTAGTTGGTGGATGTGCTGGAACAGTTGAGATAGGAGGTTCCGGTGATGATGGATATGTTGAGCTTTCAGATCCCCCTGTTCCAAATATACCAGCTGACTTTATTTGCTCTTTATCACTGAATTGCCTTGATTCGACGGGTGTTGGCTCACTTGATAATATCACACCAGCTGCAATTTTTAACGATTACAAACATAGAAATATTAATTGGAAAAATAAGAGAATGATGCATACTTGCTGATAAAATTCCAACAATAATAACTCCTATAATCAACGCTAGCCCAATGGCCCAACATAACCATTTTCTCCATTTTGATTTAACTCGTTTATCTTTTGTTACATAAAGCTTTTCACCTCTGAAATATATAAAATTTATACTAATATATTAATTGAATTAATTTGTTTAAATTTATTTTCCGAACTTCAGGATGATAATACAAGAAAACTAGCCTAAACACCCATATCACCCGACCCCAACAACCGATTATTATTTTTTACAAACTAAAATTAATATGTTTATATAAATGTATGTGGAAAGAAAAGGATATCCGAGGTATGCCCCTGTATTCACTGTTTTAGTATATAATTCAAAAGCGTTAGATGGAAAATATTTACAATGTAATCTTACGATAGATGATTTCGAAACCAACAATAAATCAAAATCTAAAACCAACTAATATCTAGCTATAGTAGGGAATATAAATATTGGGGCTACCTCGATAATTTTGTCCATTTTCTGTAGTCCACGGCCCCTGGTACAGTTTCATTGACGGAATGACCTCGATTATCTACGCCACTGCTACCATACACATTTTCGAAGGACACACTAAAAGAATTTCACAATTTTAATATTTTCGAAAAGTGTTGTTTTGAGATATCGTAAATTACTTAATCTACACTAAACATGCAATATTGAAAAGAAAAATTTAAGCTTGGCTTAGGTTCATTTACGCAATTAATTTTTTTTCTAGCAGAAACCAGATTTAAGACGGTTTTACACTTAAAGAAAGAAGTACACTAAATGCGTTTTATTATCCTAACTATTTCTTCCAGATTCTTGTAAGGGTTATCAACACCAAAAATCAAACAAGAAAACTCTAACATTAAAAATTTTTTGTTTGTAATTCGACATTTGTAATTCTTTCAAAAATATTTTTGCCACTCTTAGCAATAATGCCAATATGCAAAACAACACCGACATACCTCATATATTTTCTATGTTCGTTTACCGGAACAAAATATTCATCATACGGATCGCCAATATGAACTTCTGTTTCTGTTTTGGTCGATGCACCATTTCCTTTATCGTGCCCGTTAATTGGCTTTTTAATATTAACTAATTCAAGATTTACTGCTTCTAAAAAAAATTGTAAAATTATAAAACTTGAAAATAAATAAAAATTTTTAAAAAAATTTCAAAATCTTACCAACTAATGGTTTCTCCGACGATTTTCCATTCGTCGTTTTCCTCCCTAATGTTGTGTCATTTATATTATTGTTATTGTTATTATTTTGTCCATTTTGTCCAAATGAGCTAAGCGGTCGTTTTGTATCTTGTTCAAATCCTGGATTATCAAATCCCATTTTATCGTCATTTGCTGATTTTGGTCTTAATGGAATCTCTTCCATATTTGACGAGGGATTTATGACTTCCGATTGTAAACGAGGTGATGGGGTTGGAGCACTTGATGATGAGGTTGAGGGTTCTACACCTATTGATAGAGAAACTTCATTTTTATAAGCGTATTGATCATGATCATCGTTTGAGTTTATATTTAATGTTGTAGTATTATCGTGATATGTAATGTCACTATGGGATGGGGGTGTTGAATCATCCATTGTTTAATTTTATTTGATATCTGAAAATACAAAACAAAAGTGTGTTATAATTTTATGAACTTCTTTAATAATATTTAAATAATTTTTTTTAAAATTTAATTAGTTGACTGATCGGATGCTAAAATAGGTATACATGTACCAAGTGCGTTGTGGAGATACTTGCGGCCAGAAAGCGACATAATCTAATTTGGAAGGGTCTGAAATCCGCGTAATCCGCAGTAACGTTAGTAAAGCATTTTATGCTTCACTTATGGGCGATTTACATCTTCCAACATTTTTTTCCAGCATTTTTTTTACTGAAAGTTAGAGCTATACAATACGTGATATTAAATTTGTGGTAGTTAAAAAGAGAAAAAAAATTATAGTATAGAAGGCGTTGTGCTATAATTTTTGACAAATAATCTGTTGAAAAAATTAAATATTCTTTAGTTGTTTGGTGTTTATTTAGTTGAAACATAATAAAAACATGGAATATTATATTGAGAAAAAACCAAATTTTATACAATCAACAATGGCGATGCTATAAATTTTTGATATTCAAAATGTACAAAAAACAAAAATATTACAAAAGAATACTAAAACTTTGATAAAAGATTATAACTAAATATTTTTATTTATAAAAAACTAACTTGGAAAAACATAATTTTTTTCATTAATGTTGCCATAAAATAATTTTTGCTACCATAAACTATACTTGGTTAAAGTATATTTTATGCCAGCATTCTCAGTTTTAAGGCAACATTGGCTAAAAAACTAGAAATAAAAACTCCAGTAAAATTTTGCATATTTATATTGTAGAATTTGTTGTTCTTGTCTCGCATACGAAAATCGTGATATTGCTTCATTTTTTACTGGAAAAAATTTCGGAACATGTAAATTAGGGTATTCAATGTCGATTATCGAGTACCCGGGTATTTTTAGCTTTTTCGATATTCTCGACTACCCGGGTATTTCCATTAACTACCCTGGTAATTTGATCGACTGCAAAATGTTAATTTCCAACACGCAATTAAAATATTCTTAAGCTTGAATTTATATTGATTGAGACGTAGCAAATAGGTGCTTTTAAGGCTTAGTGGGACCTAGGTTTTAAGAGGGCTCTCTGTGTTGTTGTGACTCATATTATAAGTCCTATTACACAACACATCTTATTAAAAAAAATCAGTCAAAAGTAAATTCGAGTGAACAGCATTAGGAAAATAAGCTATATTTATACTAATTTGAACTATAAGATAAAAATCATGGAGAAGATGCTGTAAGACAAAATTGTGTGGCATTATCGTTAATGAGAATTCTTCCCTCCCAGACACCTGCTAACGGTTGCTCACATTTGTATGAAAAATAGAATAATAGAATTACTAATGATGAAATTTCTTTAAATTACCGATCTTAAGAAATTGAATTATTGCTATTGATGATTGGCCATTGGTGCAAATTTTTAATATCTTCTTTAATGTTTGTATTTAATGTTTGTATTGCTTCGATTTATTTAAAGTAGCTTCGTAGGAGCTGATTAATAAAAGAAACTTAAATATAAACCATACACGGCGGCACCCCCACCATACTTTTATAGATTTCTTTTATTACTTTTTCACTACCGGGTAACCCGGGTACTTCAGAAATTAAATACTCGACTACTCGGGTACTTGCAAAGTCGAGTAATTTGAATATCCTAATGTAACTCCACCAATAATAAGCTGAAAACTAAAAATCAATTTAATTTGTTTGCCTATATTGATATACAAAAAAATAAAAATGCATCATAGTATGCCATGAAAATAACTAGTTTGAAGTTTGAAATAATTATGTTTTGTTTTTATGTTGTGATGTAAATAAATTCAAAAGTTTCAAACGGTAAAAAAGTTTTTTCTATGCGAAAAGTAAACTCACTAGTGTAAAAAAATAACAAATTATAGTTGCTAAAGTTTTTCATATAATTTTACGAAGTATTTTAAACCAACGGTTCTTAACCTTTTAGCATTCGCGGCCCCCTTAAAATTCAAAAATATTTTCGCGGCCCCCCTAAATTTTTTAACTATTTTCGCGACTAGAAGCATAATAATCAATAGTTTTCATTTAAAATAGTAAATTTATTTACAAATAACAGTTACATAAAACATTAAAACACAAAAATAATTCATAGATATTTCAAAAATAAAAGTTAAATGCATACTTATATATAATATATAACAGCAACATTTAGTAAAAAACCTTATGTTATTTAATTTATGTTATATCAATATATATTATTGATGATATTTCATACCGTCATGTGAAGTAAAAACTATTTTAAATTTATTTTATTTAAAATTAGACATGTTTCGATAAATTTATAATTATCATCATCAGTATATTAAAAAAACCCGCGAACAACTTATGCTAAATATAATATCTGATCAATTAGCTATTTATGATATTTAGCATATATCTTATTTTATTAAATGATAGTATTTATCCAAAAGCTATTCATTCTTAAAGAAAACAAAATTTGCTTCTATCAACACTTCAGAGCGCACGTTGTTGTGGGACATAGGTCTTAAAAAGTGTACACATATTATAATTTCCATTACACTGCTTTTTTTCATGGATAAAAAATATATTGGCTATAGTGTAGACATTGTAAACCTAGATTTCATAAACTATTTTTATTAAAAAAAAAAATATTCAAAAATTTGTAATATCAAAACATAATCAATCCTCCACTAGTTTTGCGGCCCCCTGAAAACTTTTCGGGACCCCCCAGGGGGCCGCGGCCCCCCGGTTAAGAATAACTGTTTTAAACAACGTAACCATGAAAAAATAGAATATGAATTTTGAATGTTTTGTTGTCGATTTCTTACTTTAATATTTATAGTAAATATCGATTATATATTATTAGTATCATAGAAAAAATTGCATTTCTGCGCGAGATAAAAACGTTTTTCGTTCGTAAACATGTCTCACTCGACGCTAGCGCGTCTCGTGAACAAATGTTTACTCACGAAAAAAACAATGTTTTCATCTCTTGTAGGATAGTATATTTTCCTTTCCTTCGTTCCTTAATCAAAATTAAATTAGAAATATTTCCATTTTATAGACAATTCATTTGTTTAGCATCTTATGATTGAGCGTAATGAATTCATAACGCCCTCTCATAAGACCAGGGTTGTTAGGAATGAGTTTTTATATCTCGTATCTAGGTATGTACAACGTTTTACGCACAGCTGAATTGTATAATAAACCAGTTTTGGAATTTTATATACTCCCTAGACATTTTGAAAATTCGAAAAAAACTAAACTAAACCATGATTTTCACTATAAACGTCATATAATACGTGGAAAATTTTTCACTAAATGTGCTATATATTTTTAATATCGTTCTTACTAGTTCGACTAAATTTTTATCTTTTTTATTTCACTCCTTTGGAGTCGATTTTATTATTTTCTCTCGAAGGAAAGCATCAAATTTGAAGCAAAAATTAAATGTGTGAGTTTTTGAATAAAAAATATCCGTTCGGTTACTACATATATAAGTTTATTTTTGTTTTTTACAACCATATTTGTGTACGATTTTAGTTTTAATAAAATAAAATAAACAGCTGTTAATATAACGATTGCTGCGGAACACAGTATTTGATTATGTAATGAAAAATTAATTTTTCGATCAAAATTTTACACAGCTGCAAATTCGTGAGAGAATAAAATTCATTAACCATGAATGCAAAACCACGTTTTATCCTTCTGACAGAGTAGCATGTATTCATTTAAATTGAAAAAAGTAACAATGAATTTTATTTTTATACCATTAATTTCAAACAATAAAACAAAATCTTATTCAATTTCGATACCTATTTAACTTTTTGGTAATTTGAAAATAAAATGGCCAACAATGAAGGATATTAAATTTTATACTAATGAGAATTAAGAAACCAAAAAATCATATGAAAAACTAATTTTTTTTACACTGGAAATTCAATTCAATTTAATCGTAGTAGCCTTTGCGTTATTTAATATTCGAGAGAGGGACATGCGCAATAATTTGAATTTATCGTTGTTTATATAATCAGAGCGAAAATGTTTTTGTTGATTTTTAAATAAAATACAATCAAATTATTTATAAAAAAACAATCAACAATTAAGAGTTTTTATATAATACAACCAACAATACAATCAAGAGTGATGGTGACAATTACTTAGTACCGTACAGTTCCGAATAATGTAACCGTCAAAAGAGTACACCAGTGGTACACTTTTCGGATTTAGACGCACGAATAGTGTGCCAGGTACAGTATATTTTAATGCTATCCAATATTTTCTTAAATTTGTTATTTTTTTTCAAACATTCTTTCTTTTCAACATACGTATTAAATTTTTACCCAGAATAATGGACACTAGGAGGGTCCGCCGTGCTTCGCTACGCTTATAAACAAAGTTTTTGCGTAGACATTTTGCTGACGTAGAAGCAATGATTTCAAAAAGTGGTAATGAGAAATGCTAGCATATAATTTTTAATTTTTCTTTTTAAATATATGAATGAAAAATAATCAGAACTCTAGCTGATCAGTTCGGATATATAGAAAATTAGCGATCAAATAAGTTAAAGATCAAATAAGCTTACTTGAAAACTTATTTGATCGCTAATTTTTCATATATATTCTCATTACAACTTTTTGAAATAATTGCTTCTACGTCAACAAAATGTCTACGCAAAAATTTTATTTATAAGCGTAGCGAAGCACGTCGGGCCCTCCTAGCCTAGAAAATATTAAAAATTCTAACAATCAACTGCCGTTCACATATTTAAAATTCCAAATTATTTACGATCTCAAACTATCATACCAAACACACACATTACAATCAATTTTATATTTAGACAACACATCATCAAGTTTGACTATAAGTGTTAACTTCCACATAACAAATATCTCACGATCAAAACATTTTTAAAATTCAAAGCTTAAATCAAAAATATAAATAAAAAAATTAAAATATCTGTAAACATCCACAAAATTTTAGCACATCACTTGGTCACAGTCAAATTGTCGCTGAAAAAAAAATACAACAATCAATAATCAATTTTTTATCCTCTTTCATTCACAAACAATATATATTAAAAATTCTAACAATCAACTGCCGTTCACATATTTAAAATTCCAAATTATTTACGATCTCAAACTATCATACCAAACACACACATTACAATCAATTTTATATTTAGACAACACATCATCAAGTTTGACTATAAGTGTTAACTTCCCCATAACAAATATCACACGATCAAAACATCTTTAAAATTCAAAGCTTAAATCAAAAACATCCACAAAATTGTAGCACTAAATTGAAATTTGAAAAGAAAATGTAAAATACTAACTAAATGAATGCATAAACTCATTCATACCATTATCATTCATTCACAACATTCAATGTATTTATATATAAGATAAAAAAACAAAGAAAAATAACGTCTATACTCCCCTAAATCAATGCATAAACTGAAAAGAAAATATAAAATACAATAAACAAAGAAAAGACTTGGACGATTCCATTTGATCCATTTGATTTGAGGGGAGGCAGTTGAATTCAAAAATACATTTTAATTCGTCTATAACTTTTTTATATATGATCCGAAAAATCCCAAAAATCTTTAAGACCTAAGTTACACTAATATCAGTTAGCAGTGAAAATTTGAAATTAATCAATATTCGAATAAAAAAGCCTTAGGCTCCAGAAAGTTTTTTTAAGCGATCTTATATATGATCGTAAAAATATTCGGTACCTATGTGTGTTGTACTTACTACATCTTCATTATATACGAGTCAATTCAAATTAAATTTATAGTGTTTTCGTTTCTCGATATAAGTATTGACCTCAGAACGGGCAAAACTCTTTCAGTTTTGCATTTTTTTTTTGTAATTTTGCAGTTATTTTTGCCCCTAAAATACTTGAGAATCGAACAGAAAAAAGTCACATTTTTTAGATATGTGAAATTTGTTTAACAACATAAAGGAATTCAATTTTTATTGTATATTATTATTTTTAAACTGTTTAAATATTTTTATTTAAGAAAATTACATCATTTAAAAATATATTGTTTTTCTTATAATATAATTAATATAATAACAAGTCAATATTTTTGCATCGTCCCTTGAGAAAAAGTCAAAAAATGCAAAATAATGGCCCTCAAAAAGTTTGAAACTTCCATCCGAATCGAGAAAAGAAAACGCAAATTTTTTCAGGTCAACATTTTTTCGAAATTCGAACAGAAAAAATGTGATCTGAAAAAAACAAATAGTTTTAGTAAATAAAATAGGTACAAGTTGAGTCAGGGGAAGAATTATTCTCGGCTAGTATTGAAGAGACTTCAAAGGACCGCAAAGATGATTCAGATTAAAATATTGGTAACTAATCATATTTGTTTTATGAGTTTACCAAGTGAAATTAGTTTTTTATGTTTGAGTCAACTATGTTAAATTTTGAAAGTTTTGGAAATTTTAAAATCTTTTGTATTTTTGTAAATGCATAAATTCATAAAAAATAATGTTGTTATTAAAGAATGATTCAGCTTTTAATTTTGTAATAACTGTTTTATCCAAATAATATTCCAGGTACATTATTCGGGAAATTCCGTATAATGTACCTGGTTCATTAATTTTTCTCCATTTGTATATGTAGAAATGTCTGAAATTCGAATAGTGTACCATGCTATATTGTACGGAACAGTTTGGTAATTGTTTTATACTGCGTTATAAACATAAACTTTCTAAATTTACGGGAAAAGCATAAAAGGAAAATTTATTGGAATTTATCGGTTGTCAATTCTGGAATTAAATTATCAAAGTTACCGTTCTTGATTTGTATTTCTGTTTTACGTTTATATTTTAATTTTTTTCAATGGATTATGATAAAATCAATTAAATAGTAATAGACCTATTTTTTTGTGATTTGGGTGAGGAAAATTCAGAAATTTAATATTAAATATAACTTAAATATTTATAATCGAAAGTGATATCATAATTAAATAATAACAAAAAGTTTTGAGGTTATTTGTGGTAATCTGTGACCTGGAAAAAAGAAAAATTGTTGTAAAAAAATTGTATTTTCGTTTTTGTCCCACAATCGTCTGTACCATTGGCGCAACGTTTAGTTATTATATTGTATATTCTGATTCAACAACCGTATGTACCATATGTATTGGCGCAACGATTTATTATATTGTATTATTATTCATATTCACCAATCGTCTGTACCATAAGCGCAAATTTTGTATTATTATTCTGATTCAACATATTGTTTTTTTATTATTTTTTTTTATTTGTTTTTTATTGTTTTTTTATTTGTATTCAACAATCGCCGATACCATTGGCGCAACGATTGGTTATTATATTGTATTATTATTCTTGTTCAACAATTGCCGTGAGCTCAGATTTTAATCACTATGGTTGACTAATGTTGAATAAATATGGAGGTTGGATCTTGGTATGGATCAGATACAAATAATGCGGTGAGTGAAACATCTTTTTTTTATGTAACTATTATATTTGATGTAGTGGTGATGGTCGTATAGTTTCTTTGGCTTTTGGGGTCGTCAGAGTTCCTGTTATTTGTTCATTTGAGTCCACTTTTTTTAATTTTGGCGTGCAATTCAGCATTTGTAATGGACTGAAGAGACATATTTGATCTCACAGACTGAGCCTAGTTGGTATTTTCATCTCAAGGTACCCAACTCCTCGGATGTTCCTAATTCTTGTTCTATTATCATTAACGCGCGGTGTTTATTACAAAAGAGACCACACGACAACGTTTATTCTAAAATTGATTGACCGAACGTATAGTAAAGGGATTTATATAGATGTATTGATTGTGAACACCACAAGATACGATGTATATTCCAGCGTACAACGTAAAGCATCTTATCTGCTTTTCCAACTTCAAAATCAGATGAAATGTACACGTTAAAACAAATATCCATCAAAACCATAAAGAGCACTTACATGGTATCATGGCTTGTGACATGAAATGACTTTCTTTTTATATAAATTAAGGCTGAGTTTATTTGCACAATCGGTTATTCCTTTAATTTTGGAGAATATTTTTTTGTTATCATCGCACATCGGACATTGCGCAAATTCAATTCAGTTGACTACTTCGTTAACAAGGGTTAAGAACAAGAGCGGAACTAAACAGCTATCTTGTTGAACACCCGAACGACAACACCCTAATGAACCACCGTAACCGAACCCAGATTTCGACATTTGGCTTCAGACCGAAGTAGATTTAGAAGTTTAACATTTACAAAACGATAATAAGTGAAATACAGTTTATTCATTGTCATGATCCAATATTTATTTAACTCAATTAAAAAATAATAAAATGTGATTAAACTTATAAGCTAAATTTTATACAAATTTAAAATAAAGATCTATTTTTTGAAAGGTCACTGTTTTTAAAGAAACAAGGTTTAGCTAATCTGTAGAGTATTAACTGGTTGTGAAGATGATATCGACTTTAAGAAGAACTAATAATGGATTTTGAAGGAGAAAAGGTTAATAATGAACAGAAAACTTAAACTTGTTTTTGATAAAAAATCAAATAAATATAAAGAAAAAGGCGATTAAAGCTAGCTGTTACAAGGCATGGCTTTAAGCGACTGTTAAATTTAAAAAAAAATTTTATAGTTTTCCACACAAACAAACTATTTTCACTATAAAATTAAATAATACCTTTTTTTTGTTTAATTTATATTTTAACCACATTTAACAACTGAACCATGATTACGTTTCACGTCTCCAAAGCTCTACCCACATTCATGAATTTTTTTCGATTTTGATACAAATCTGGATAACGAATTTAACCAACAATACTGCTTTTTTTTCTTCTTATGAAATTGTAACATTCCCAAGAATTATTATTTCATGTTTATTCATTATTATAACATTAACTGGGTATTATTTAAAAAACTAATGAAACACTATTATTTAATTATCTTGTTATAAAAGTACACCTAATAATTTTATTTTATTTTGAAAAATTCAGAAACACATCACATAATTTAATTGTCTTTTGTTGTTCAACTTTTTGATGAGTTTGGAGCAACGAAAATGTTGGGAAACATTTTTTTTTTGTTTCCAAAAACACTATTATTATTATAATAATAACATATTATATTCTTGGTGTTAGATTGATTTTTATTTTTCGTTGAATATCGATTATTTAAACTTTCCAAAAAAAAATTTAAAAATTATTAAGGCGGATATTAGAATTACATCAGAATTTGATTTATTATATTTAACAACAACAAAATTTTAAACATAATTTAAAAACAAAACTAGAATCACTTCTTTCATTTGCAAACATTCTGAACAGACTGTATACATTTGATCTTTTCCTTCGCGGCTCGTGATCCAAAATATTATTTACTTATAAAATTTTTTCTTTAAGAAAAAAAATAATAATAAAACTGGTTTTAAGTTTAAGTTTTTTTTTTTTTGTTATTTCTTCATATTTTCAAATATTTTATTTTCGCGAATTTGCAATATTGTTGAGTCAAAAACACAAGTAAAACATGAAATTCTTCAGACTATCTATCACATAATATGTTCAAATGAAATTGGTTTTAGAATGTTCGTAGTAGTATAAAATTTATGATTGATATGATAATTGTGATTGAAAAGAAATTTAATAAGTTATTATTATTGTTTAAGATGAGTGAAAAAACAGGGACATAGATCATCGTTTTTATTTTGGTATAACAATAGAAAAAAGGTGTTTTAAGTTGGGATGTATTTTAGACAATGGCCTCACAACGACATGCTTTCTGAGGTGTAGATGGAAAGGTTTTAAAGCTTTGTTGATACACTTGACACCACTCGAGATAACAAACCCCATTCCGTCATGTTAATATCTGAATTGGTGTTGCATCTTCATTACTTTAATTCAATACGAAAAAAAACAAGCCTGGGAAGAAAATGAAGGTTATTTTAAAATTGCATAAACTAAATTTTAAAAATTTATTTAATATAATATTATTACTATTGTTTTGTGCAATATGATACACTCACACCGGAATTAATTTTCTATGCAAATTTTATGTAACTTTATCGAAAGAATTCTGATATGGTATAAAAATGATGATTCAAAATTTTTGATTCCAAAATTATATTTAAATTGATAATAAATAATTCTTGCGTGGTTAAATTATTTTAGTTGATAAGATCATTTAGTGTTATAAGTATAGATTTTGACATTCAACGTTTAATGTCAATTAATACAAATCGTAATTAAAGCTTTGTAAATTGTTGAGAGAGAAAAATTATGAATCTAAAATAAAGCTAGTTTCGCGGCGAATACTAATCGGTAACTAATTTATCTGCGGATTTATATTATGTTACTGTGGGAAGCTTTCGCATATGAATTTTGTTTTTAATTTTAGTTAAATGATTTATTATTTATATTTTCAAGAGAAACTAGTTGAGATAAGTTTTGTAGTAAAATTTACTGAGTTAAAGAACAAGTTTTTAATTAGTCTCTTTTTGTTATTTATGAAACTAAATAAAATATTCAAACAACAACTACAGTCATATGACAAATTCAAACTCCTTCTTCTCTCCATCTTGTGAATGTTTACTTTTGTATATCTGGATGGTATCTGACTTGAAATTTGGATGCAGTAAAATTTGAAATGATCTTCCCTAATCCAGAAAGATATCCAAAGTTGTTGTGATAAAAAAGTTTTAAACGAACCTTCAAAATAAATGATAATTAATTAACAAATGTTTTTGAGAAAATAAACATGTAATTTAAGCAAAGCAAATATGTCCGCGTACTTGGTCATTTCATGGGTCTGGTTGCTGCTATGTAGCTCACATGAAGCGGTCAACTTAAGAATCAAGTTTTATCTGCACAAGAAAAGGAACACAAAACATTACCACATTTGTACGGTACATACAAAACAAATAAAAAAATATGGTTCTATACACGATTAAATCTTGCTTCACTGTTAGCAATCAAATTTGATATTAGTTTACTTATCTGGCATATATTTGATAAACCGCATTACGCGGATTGCTCCCTTGTGCAGAGGAAGCTTTTGTTTTCTTGAAGACCATGTGACAAATAAAACGAATAAATTGACGAATTGCTGTATAAGACCGGAGGGTAAATATTTGTATTCTGTGCGAGTGTTACACTGTTATTTTTCTGCGACCAAACTAGAATTAAATGTATTAATTTTCTATTTATAAAAATATGAAAGGGCTGAAATCTCACAGCTCTGAGATATCAAGACTTCAGTTTTGATTAACGATTTTGATATAGTTTTCAGTAGGGTATTCAATGTCGATTATCAAGTAGCCGGGTACCCGGGTATTTTTGGCTTTTTCTACATACTCGACTACCCAGGTATTGCGATCAACTACCCGGGTAGTTTAATCGACTATAGAATGGCAATTTTCAACAAGCATTTAAAAGATTCCAAGGCTTTAATTTATATTGATTAAGACATAGAACTTAGGACCTTTAAAGACTTAGTGGGACCTAGGTTTTAAGAAGGCTCTTAAGGTTGTTGTAACTCATATTGTAAGTCCTATTACACAACACATTTTATTAAAAAATATGTCTTTTAAAAAGAAATTGATGCAATTCATGCCGAGTGAACAGCAAATGGGAAATAAGTTAAATTTTATTCCTTTCAACCAAAATATTGTACCATGTGTATCTAATATTGTAAGGAAAGATATAATCATAATCAATATTCTAATTGAATGGAATTATAAAAATGATCGAAATGAACGGAATTATAAAGATGCTGGTAGAGAAAACTAATTGGAATTATCGTTAATGAGAATTTTTCCCTCCCAGACACCTGCTAACGGTAGCTCAAATTTGTATGAAAACAGAATAATAGAATTACCAATGATGAAATTTTTAATTTAACGATCTTAAAAAATTGGAATTATTGCTATCGATGATTGGCTATTGGTGCAATTTTTTAATAGCTTCTGTATATGAAACAAAAACATATTTTAAAAAGAAGTTATGGCATTTTCTTTTGGTTGTGTTATAAAAGTGGGGACATTCAATACCGTTTTTTAACAATCGCAATACCAGTATTCGATGTTGCTATTGTAAACAACATTGATATTTGCCGCTCTAGTCTCCCTCCTGGCTGATATTTAGTTGTCTATAAACAAATTTCAAACACTAATTTTTGCATTGAACAATGTTTCAATTTATTTAAAGGGGCTTCATAAGAGCTAATTAACAAAAGAAACTTAAATATATTAACCATACACGACTGCACCCCCACCATACTTCAACTTTTCTAGATTTATTTTATTACTTTTCAAAAACACGGACACCCGAGTATATCAGAAATTAAATACTCGACTACCCGGATACTTGCAAAGTCGAGTAATTTGGATACTCTAGTTTTCAGCATAAAACTTTTATAATGACATTATTTTTAGTTATCGGCAGCGATGTATATTAAACGTAAAACCCTTTGAAAAGTACAAGTATTTTATCTCTGTTTAGATATTTGTTACAAAACTAACACGAAACATCAATTCGTTGCTGAAAAAATATAACAGATCATCAGTGGCGTTTTCTCTGGGTGTTCTAGTCGTTCGCCGAACGACTTGAGAAATCCATAAAATATTCAAAATGGCTAACTAAAATAAATTCAGCTTTTAATATTAAAAAAGAAAGAAATACTTTTCTTGCAATAAATGAAACAAATGTTCATATTTTAATAAGCAAATAGAAAAAAAATACAATTGTTTGTGTAAGCCATAACATATTTAATCTACACTGCATAATACACAACAAAGAATAATTTCCCCTCAAATTCATGTTCATTAGATTTATGAACATAAAAGCAACCGAACCCAATTCCTTGTCTCGCATATATAATTCATATACGCAGCTTAAATGAAGCAAAAAGGAGAATAACTTTTTTATATAGAATAAATGCATTCAAAATGTTCGTAATTTTTACAGAACCCAATAATATTCAATGTATACATGTTTTTATATTTTATATTTAACACTACATACGCATTAAATATTCACTTACAATACACAATAGCAAGAAAACAAATGGAATGAAGTAAATACTAAAGATGTATTTGTTTTAAAATAATCGTTTTATGTTCGTTTAAAAATCAGAACATGGTACGTAATACGTTTTACATTGATTTTAACTATGTTCGATTTGACTGAAGCAATTGATACAACTGAAAAATTGAATGCAATTGTTGTTGGCTATTCAGTTGTTTCAGTCAAATAAAGGCAGAAGAAAAATAAATGGATATTTGTGTACTTTAGGTTCAAAAACGATCTATTCCACTTTACGAGTTTTCAAGATAAATGAAAAAAACTTTTTATTTTGAAATAATTTACAAACTCGGTGATTTTATTGTTTAATTGGTTTCTTTAGGGATTTTCCATTAATTTGTTTGAAGTTTAAAATAAAGTAGGTAGTCAAGTTAAGCTGGTATTTTAGAAAACATTTTGGAATAGAGACGTTTTGAAACTTACACAATGGAATAAGTTCGTTTATAACTTATTACTATTGGAAAATGTATTTTTTCAAACTTACATTTTGAAATACTATCGTATTGATTGATAATTTGGTTTTCTGCCAAACCGCCGACTTTTCTAATTTCGAAACCAATAATATTTTACAACGTTGGTTGATTTTAGATAATGCAATAAAACAAAATATTGATTTTTGATATATCTGTATTATAGATGTTATATCTTTTTTAAAATAAATAATAATGAAAAACTATATATGACTATATATGATAAACGAAAGGCATTTAGCGGCACTCTCATGGTGGCATTTTTGGACCTTGTTTGACCCAAAAATATTTTCTGGAAATGTTGTGGCAAGCAATCTCTTGGATAACTTCGACAACTGGCTATAAACGGGTATCGGTTAAGAGGCTAGAGCCTTAACACTGTTCAAATCAAAGTGTTATAACGGCTGTTTAGGACGTAAATTTCTATCATTTTTCAAAAAACCAGATAACTGAAATAAAAAGCTTTTTAGCTATCTGCAATCAACAATGTACAGGTACAACGAAATTTTGCGGTACTTTCACTGTCGTATTTTTTAACCTACACCAAAAACATTTTCTGGAAATATTGGGGCAAATAATCTCTTACTGGCCGTACAACTGACCAAATCCGGTTACCAGTTAAGGGGCTCGAGCTTTAAAGCTGTATAAATCAAAGCATTATAACGCCTGTTTGGGACAAAATTTTGAAACAAAATTGCTGGATATTAAATATTTGAGTATACTTCTATTCTTGTTTGAAAATGCTAAACATCTGCAGTGAAGGGCTCCAAAGTAATCGGTTCCAACAAAAACCAACACCACCAAAAGTTTTCATCAGTTTTTCTTCACGTAAGAACTTGGAAATGGTCGAAAAATCTCAAATGACGGTAAAAATGAAAAATTTTTAATTATTGCAAATGAATGAACACAAAAATTGGTTTTTTCTTGAAACAATGAATAATATGATATGTCTTTGTTGATTTTAAGAAGCTGACGTTCTGAAAGAAGCTGAAAGAAGAAAACGTTCCTAAGTTGCATAGTTGTACGTTTCCTCATAATTAATTTTATTTGTAAAGTTTGTTTGATAATTCTGTTTGTAATTAGTGTGTTTACGTAAACTAATCTGATTAATCCGATTCTACAAAAATCTGTCTGACAACGAAATCTACCTATTTCTTGCGGATATCCCACCGCTTGAACTTTGCCAGATTGAATTCAATCGGATTCAATCACACACCGCGGCTGTTCGCTGACAAACTGATTAGCATTTACTTACTGGATAATGGATATAAAAACTGATGCAAGCTGCAATAAAAAATCTACCACTTTAAAACAAATATCACGATCGACTGATATTTGAATACGAATATTTTGAAATAAAGGATTTCGGTGCCAAACGCATATTTTGGAATAGGCATGTTATGTTTTTTAAAGACATGATTCTTATTGGAATAGATTGTTTTTGATTGCAAAACAATTGAAATGGAATAGCTTTGTTTTGTTTCAAAAGCTATGACGTAATAGATTGCTTTTGAATCGTAACTGGAATTTGTCACCCAATTTTCTCAGAAATAGATAAACATTTTTAAATTTTTATTTTACTGATATGTTCAGTTTAATGGAAAGAAACGAAATCAATTAATACATAACTCAAAAATTTTAAAAAGTGGAATTGATCGTTTTTGAACCTAAAGGACACATTTAAAATTTTTTTTTAACCGACTTCAAAAGAGAAGGAGGTTTATGTTTAATTTTGAGTTTTTTTTATGTATGTTCACCGATTTCTCAAAAACGGTTTGTTCGATTTGAATGATTTAAATTTTATTCTATTGAGGTAAGTTTCGAGGTGGTCCCATATTTTTTTCTATATCGTGAAAAATACTGTTTTTCAGAAAATCGAGAAAAACTGTATATTTTTATGTATATTCCCCGATTTCTCCAAAACGGCTCATTGTGTTCTATTAAGGTACATTCAGAGGTTGTCCCATATTTTTTTCCATGATGTGGAAAAAACTATATTTTTTATGTATTTTTGCCGATTCCTTCGAAAAAGCTTATTTTATTTGGTTGGTTTGACCTGCGTTATATTGCTATAGATGCCAAGGTAGTCCTAAATAATTTTTCTTGATAGAAAATATTCCGTTTTTTTATAAAAATCGGAAAACCATGATTACTAGATTTTCATCGATGAATACTTTCCGGGATTTTAAGTTATTGCATCAAAAACGCTTTCTGACATGCTTGCTAACAGACATTTGCTTTTATACACTAAAAATTAAAATATAAAAAATCTTTTTAAAAAAAAAATAGAACCGATTTCAGAAAAAAAAAAACACAAGAGAGTGAAAAATAACTCAATTGTGGCTTAGAGATAAAAATTTTGTTATATCTAACTACAGCCAAAAAAATTAAGCCTTTAAACAAAATTATTATATTATAGAAGTTATTTGTTATAATAATTTTTACAATAACTTTTTTAATATAATAACAACTATAATAATTGTAATAATTATAATAACAAATAACTTCTATAATATAATAATTTTGTTTAAACTTTAAAGGCTTAATTTTTTCCCTGTTGTTAGATTATAGATATAACTAAATTTTTGTCTCTAAGCCACAATTGAGTTATTTTTCACTTTCTTGTGTTTTTTTTTCTGATGTCGGTTCTATTTTTTTTTTAAAGACTTTTTATTTTATTTTGAAAACGATCAACGTAATATAATTTTTCAACAATGCGAAACTATTACCTCAGAACAGTAATAAATTGTGTTGTTTAGCCAAATATCAATAATTTAAATTGCATGGTGGTAATTTTCTTAAATTTGTAAGAGGATTTAAAAATTATTTTAATACAAAGACATGGAAGAGACGTTTTGCATCATTAACGATTTGAAGGCAATATCTTTTGCTGGGCGAACTATAGATGAAAAGAAATGTATATTACGAAATGGAAAGCCTGTACCGGAATTACCAAATATGGAAACCAAATGCACTTCAAAGCGACAAACATTCACTCGGCGTTTAATAATTTCCAGTTATAAGTCACCTGAATGGTTGACAGGCAGCTTACTTTTGAATAAACTGTTTTACTGGCCTTATGTATTGTTTTACAAAACAGTTAGAAAAGTCTGTTTGGAATTTTGACGGGTTTTCGAATTTCATTTAAGCATTGGGATACAAAAGCATGGAAAAAGTAGAACTTAGATTACGAATATGTAGGCATTTAAAACATTGTGGACTATAAGATTAGATTTAATTTTAGATGAGCAAAGTCATATATCAAGACAAAATTACAATGAACTGATCAGACGCAACAGAAATTTGTTAAAGATCTTAATAAATATTGTTTGTTCATTGTGTAAACTCGCATTTAGAGGCCATGACGAAGGCACGAAACATTATAACTATATACAATACACATACTATAAATACATACATATTATAACTACATAACTACATTCAACAAAAACGAACACCTTAAAGAAATATTCAGGAAACGCCACTGCAGATCATATATTAGTGAAAAGATGATACACTCAGCAAACCACTCAAATACTTCTCCATTTACCGTTTCGAGAAATATTAAAAAATCAAAAATTCAGATTTCTTTCAGAAATCCAAAAATATGTAGGACCTCTTAGTTCTACATCCCTGCCATAATATTATTATTATAATTATACGTGTGTATGGTAGTAAGAGAAAGGAAAACAATATTGCTGTACCTACTGGTTTTTTATATTTTATATATTTTTATTTTCCACAATAATTAAAAATCAGATCGCTTGTCAGCTCAAACTGGTAAACATTAATTGTGTTCACAAAATAATATTTATTGTAAATAATAAAAATTCAAATTGAAAATATAGTGTTTATCTTTAACAAATGATCAGTGTTATAATTAATAAAATATAGTTTACATACATAAACTATAAATATTCCAATATTATAATAAATTCAAAAATTTAAGCTTTTTTTATAAAAATTCTAAAAATATTCCAGAAATTATTACAATACTAAAAATTTAAATTTATACAAAAAATTTTAAATTATTGCAAAAATTATAAAATATCAAAAATACAAACTTTTTTAAAATTCTAAAAACATTTCAAAAATTGTAACAAAATCAAAAATTTCCGTGGCTAATTTCATGTTTTAAAAAATTTCATGTGAAATTCATTCATTTCATTTGTACAAATAATTAATTTTATTTTTTGCCAAAAAATTGGTTAAAAAAAATGAAAATCATTCTTTTAACATACTTGACAATATTTTTTTGACAAACTTATACTGCTATCGAACATCTTATACAGCTATCGAACACATCATCCTTTCGTCTCTTACCATTGAGCATACCTGTTTTTAGAAAAAAAAATTTCGTCGGTTGTGACGGCCGGCCGGCCGGCAGACAAACATGTGTTTTTTTGCTGTTTTAGAATCAGTAGGTCCTAAAACGTCGAGAAATGCCAAAAACAAAATGGGGGTAAGAATTTCACTTTTAGCTCGAGAATTTAATACTATGGTTTTTTCAAAACCGAAGTAATGTTCGTTTTTATGCAATAAAGAATTCAAAAACTTATTTAATCATATCAAGCGAAACTAGTATTATTTATTTCATAGTTACCATGAAAATTATTTGAATTATTCATAAATGATTCTTAATAATTGTTTTAATTTTCGTGTTAAATCTTTTTTTTAAGAAAAAACTAATACGTATTAAAGTGGTACTTTATTACTGTAATTTGCGGTCGTAAAGTTTCACTTTTTAACACTATGTTTTGTAGTCATAAGGCGCGCTATACACCTGAGCTAAGCTATGCGAAATATGCGAACTATGTTTTTAAAAAATAATGTATATAATGTAATTATAGAAAAAAACATTACGGAAACAAAACATTTAAGAAATAAAAGAAAAACGGAAACATTACATTTTTTTTAAAAAGCTTTATTCGCATTAAAACACTACTTTTTAAAAAACATAGTTCGCATAGCTTAGCTCAGGTGTATAGCACGCCTAACCCATAGCATAGTTACGTTCAAAGAAATTAAAAAACATTAACATATGTATATATTACATAAAAAATAAAAATTTTTATCAAAGTAACCTTTCAATTTAAAATTTCATAATCCAATCACAATATTTGTTATTTTTTGTTGTCATAGTAACATAACAAATATTTTGTCAAAGATAACTTGTTCTCCATATTTTTATTTCTATATTTATGTGAAGTTTTAATTTTGATTTACATTAGACTATTTTTTTTAATATTTTGTTATAACTCCACATATGTCCAAAATCTTCAAAATCTTTAGCTTTATGTCTTTGCATCTTAATGTACTATTACACATTTTGAAAAAAGTAGGCGTTTTTGTTTTATTTATCAAAATATGACAGAATTATGTATATTTGAAATCCGTAATTTTCAAATTATAAAGTTCGGTTCTACTGCAAGATCTCATAACTCCCATTAACACAACCTTAAAAAATTTGTTTTTAGCAGTTGGTTTTTTAATATTTGCATAATATATAACAAACTTTTGCTATAGTAGGTCATTATCGGAAGTTCACTAGCATAGACTAACATAATATTTTCAGAAAACGAAAGTGTTTTGTGCTTCTTGAACCAATCAATGAACAAATATGCGTTTTTACATTTTTCTTCTGATTTCTTAGGCCTTAAGTTAGAAATTGTAAGCGATACAGTTTCTACAATTCCAGGTGGAGTAAAATCACAGTCAGTAATCAGTATCAATCAATGTCACTATTTCCATATTTAATTTCAGTTTTTAAAAAGTATTAATAAATTTGTTGTCTCCATTGAAATTCTATTGACGTTTTAAAATAAATTTGTTATGATTTTTGTTTCTTTGTTATTTTGTTGTCATGGTATTATTTAATCTTATTTTGGCTTGATAATAAAGCCTACTGCACATAAATATTTAGAAAAAACTCAAGAAAATTAATTGAAATAAATAATTATAATTATTATTTCAATTGAAAACTTTTATTTATTATGCCCAAGCTTGCAATGGAAATTCACAGTACTCTATGAGAAAACAACAAAGTTTTTCCGATTTTAAACTCACACCATAGCCGTTATTATCGCTCACAAAATTCGATTTTTGCCTCGACTCCAAACTTGTGCATTTTGTAGGAGTTCGGCTTAGAGTTACCAACACGTATTTTTTACTCCGCAGACTTCGGGTTTGAAGGTACGTCCTCGGGGCTACGGAGCTAGGAATGTTTTTTCGGATTTTTAAGAACATTTTTAATAACATGGCGTACGCAAATTATAACACGTTCATTTTAACTAATCTTTTTACAACCTTTTTAAAAACCCATTTTCCATATACAGCAACAATAGTTCATTGGTCATGTTTTTAATAACAATTGGTGTCGGGGATGTGTACAATTATTTCTCGACAAGTGTTTGTATCCAAAATTTTCGATAAGTGTGCAGGCATTTTTCAACGTTTTAGGTCATAACTAGTCTAAATAAGTATTAAGCAAACAAAAATATCCGTCTGTCTGCCAGCCGTATTATTAAAATGCTTTAGGGAAAATTTAAACTAAAAACAAATTAGCTATTTCAGTCTTCATCGAACAATTAATCCAGTAAATAAGCCGAAAAATACTGAACAATCTGGAAAAGTGGTGTAACAGCACGGCTTTTAATAGTAGTTTAATCAATAAGTGAATAATGAAGTAGTTTATTCTCAAGCAAAAGTTTAAAATTCGAGCGAGGCACGAGCGAGAATTTTAATTTGCGAGAGAATAAAATTCATTATTCACGAATCGATTACAATACTTTATTCTCTGACAAAGATTTTATTATAAAAAAGAATTGTGTATTATAAAAAATAAAAACATTTTCTTCAATTAAAACAATAAATCTTTATTGTTTTAATTGATAAATCAAATTTCTTAATAAAAAAACCCTGATGATAAAAAACGCCCTTCTCATACAATCAACCAAGTTCAACTAAACGAAATAAGAGAATTACTCAAAATTTGATTTTTGAACAAAACTTATCAAAGCAAATGTGATTATAATTTGAAAATAATTTTAATGAAATCAAAATAATTTGACCAATTGGAATCATACCAATTGAATAAAAGTTTCATTAGGCAATAGGTTAAGTTCATTAGGCTATAGGTTAAAAAACAATACAATAATACATACTATTATTATCGAAAAAACATACAAATAAAGCTGATATAATTAAATGGAAGAGAATAAAAATCATTTTTTCCTGGATGCCTAAGACCTTCAGAAGCATTAATCAGCACTAACTCCTACATTAATTCGAAAAATGAGAAAATTACTCATTTTCCCAATCCCAAAGCAACTCAAATATTCTTTTGAAAATTTAAAAACTCATCTGGAAAATCATCTATCGGGGTAATCGATTACGAGTCCAAGACCAAAAAGCAAGTGAGGATGGTCCTAGCCCTTCAAAACCCACCCATAGAAGTAATTCAAAATATTAATATTTTGCATGGGAAATCGTTTCTAGAAGGTTTTTGGGTCCGAGGTCCTAAAGCAAGTGAGGGTTGGTTCAAAACTACCTCAAGAAGTGGTAGTGATACAAAATATTTATATTTCGCATGGGAAATATTAATTTTTAACATTCATGAGGTATTGATTGCTCTGCAGCCAAATTCTGTAACTGTGAAGTGTTAAAAATTTCTTCATTTCGATTTTATCATTAATTTTTTATCATTTTACCATTTTTGCGATTCTATATGCGATTTGAGTGTTAAAAAATCTAATAACAAGCCCCGAACTGTCAAACGTCAAAATTACATATAATAAACATTTATATTTTAACTTTTAACAGAATTTAAACATAAATTTTTACAAATTTAAATATATATAAATATTTTAGAAATTAAATTTGAAAAACTAATCCGTATTTAATTTAGAAATGCAATTTTAAAAAATCAAACCGCATTGACAATACAATCACAAAAATTTATTTCAGAGTTCAATAGAATCAAATAAAATTTATTCTCTGGCAACTTTTGCTCAAAAATTAAAAACTTACAAAATAAATTACTATTATTTCGAATTAGAAGTAAAAACGATATTTTTTTATTCTCTCTTGTATGTGGGAAAGTTGTATTTTTTATCTAATTCGTTCTGAAAGAACTGAGTTAATTAGCGATATAAAAAGCGTTTTAAGCTCTGTGAAATACACATCAAAATTCGTTCTTTTTTTTTAGTTTTGGTTTCTTTAAACTTTATTTCGTTCAACGTCAACCCTTTTGTTTTATATATGACATGATGTATGTAAGGGTGAGCAAGATATAACCTTCACATTGCACCCATCTAACATGAAATATTTCGCAAGGTTTGCAATAGAATTCAGTTAGAAATTCGGGCACCATATATGTACAACCAAATAAGTACAACCATATATTGATGATGTATTAATCAGTACAAAAACAATCGATGAAAATTGAAAACGAAATTTTTAGTCATCATCTCCGTATAATCCTAGTTCAGATGGTCTTACAGAAAGATCAGTTTAAACGATAAAACATCTACTGAACAAAGTATTCGAGGATGAAAGAGATATGAATTAGTATTACTAGAAGAACAAATATTGAAAAGACGCCGTCTTGAACTTTGTTACCGACACAATCCGGCCAGATTGCGTTCAAATTTTTCGATTGGTAGTGCAGTTAAATCAAAACTATTTAGTAATACAAACCGAAAAAAACCGTTTGTAGTACTCTCATGGTTGCTTTTTTTTTTTACACCAAAATAATTTTTGGAAATGTGTGGACTCGTTATATCTTGAATAATTTTAGGAATAAGCTAAATAGTTGCTAGTTGCAACATAGTAAGAGCCTTAAGAGTGGTCTTCTCTTTCCACGAGAAAGTTTTTATATGATAATTGGAGCACCCATGAGCTAGTACTGTGCTAACTCAAATGAACAACTGCCATAATATATAACAACAACAAAAAATATAATCAAAAAAGTAAATAATTGAATAGCTTTCATGGAATTAATCAGGTAAATTTCCACAATATATAAAATTGAATTTTTAAACATGTTAATTTTATAATCAATCACCAAAACCAAATGTTATAATTTACGCTTAATCTTATTACTACACTAAATAATACCTTAAAAATTCCGTTTTATTCATACCTTACGAATTACACAACAAATTTTATCACAATAACAAAACTAAACTAACATTTAAAAAATTCTTATTATTTAATCAACCAGCACCTAACTATATATCTTTCAATTATTAATTTCAATAGACTTTAACAATAACAATTTTACTAACACAAACTTTTGAATGTTAAATAATAATAAAATGAATAATAAATAATTTAATTAATATTAAATTTCAAGAAAATTAGTCCACTATCATTTTGATTGAGATTCATAAACGTTTTTTTTTTCAATAACAAAACTAATATTATTTAATACATTAAAATGTGATTGAACCTTAACTAAACCATAATGGTAGCAAGAATGATCCGTGCATTGAAGGTTGTCGCCACCATAGATCAATTCAAAAACAAAACATTAAAATAATTCATAAGTTCGTTTTGAAGGTGAAAAATAATTAGGATTTTTTTTGAAATCTAGTTTTTATTTTTGTTAGTTTTATATTATTGAATTTTATTAAGATCATAATAATATAAAATAAGTTAATCGTAAATATTTTGTAATATTTCGGCTGCTATTTGGGTTAAAAGTAATTAATTATAAAGTTATTGCTTTATATGCGTTAACATAAATTAATAAACAAATAAATACTAATGATTCAGCAAATAATTAAAAAAAATTCATTTAATTATGTGTAATTTTAAGTTTTTTTTTTTTTTTTTTTTTTTATTAATTAGTTAGACATGTTTAGCACACTAAATATGAAATATTCATTATTTAGACTCTTTGAATATCCGAAGATACCATGTCAACTATAAAGGAATGGAAGGAATGGGGATATAGGGATAACTATACTAATTTTTTTAAATGATAATGGACATTTTCTTTAAATGCCTGAGGAGAAAATTCATCGGGAAATACAGAGGAGGGCAATGAGTTCCATAATTTGGCCACTCTATTGAAATAGTCGTTTTGGAAGGACACAGTTCTACAACGAGGTATTTGTACAACAAATGGATGGGATAACCCGGCAGCTCTTGTTTGTCGATTATACTGCGCACACGATGGAAGAATATTTTGAATTTCCTTAGAGGAGAATTCGCTAAAGTTATATTTATAGTATATTGACAATTCAGCCACATTTCTTCTGTGTTATATATTAATTGATGTTTAATATGTAACTAAATAAATTTAAGGGAAACAAACAAATTCAGTGCCGAACACTATCTCGGGAATGTTTTCATCGGACGACCCATAAATGATTTAGAATAGGAATTCATCTCTTTAAATGACATGGTTTTACAATCTTCAGAATATTAAAATCTCATTGAAAAGGTAAAGATCTGGAAGGAAAATATAAAATGGTTGTTAGAAATGTCAAAGTTATATTAGAATAAATAAATTCAATCATGCTGATCACCCTTTGTGTAGGTTATTATATAAAACAGTGAGTTCGATATCTATGTTGCTAAGATCAAATTATGATTATCTATTGGCTGGCCACTTGGGAATAGAAAAAACTTTAGAACACTAGCGGTGGTTTTCCTTTTGGCCTAATATGCATATAAGACGGTTTAAGAATATGTAATCCAGTGGCACGGCAGCGTACCCGACAAATATTTTGTGCATGGTGCACGATTCTATGCATATTTCGTGCACTTTTTAAGTTTAGTAACTTTTAATTTTTTGTTTAATATTTTAGTGTATATTTCAAATTTAGTTGAAGTTTAAAAGTATTTGAATGCTAATGTCGTAACTATTTGTTTTTTTTTGAATCAATAAAATTAATTATTCAAAGCGCCTGTTTGTTTTTGTAAATTTTACATTAACCTTCACCAAAAAATTTCTTCTCACATAATTTTAGATGTAAATAAAATTAAATTCATCAATTTATTATTACGAAAGACATATTATCTCATAAAAAGTTAAATGAAAAAAGACATTTTAGAAAATGTCACTCACCATTTTTTTTGTTCTTTGTTTATTATTCTTATCATTTAATAAATTTCGTTTCACTTCGTTTTTTATTGTTCGTGTAACATGCAGTTAACGTTTGTGTGCACATGTGCACATATGTGCTAAGGCGTTTTACGACATGTGCACGGTATGGTGCATATTATGTGCATGACATGTATTATGTACAATTTTTTGCACGGGGATTTTGTAACATGTACAATTAATGTACATTGCACGCACTTTTTTTAAAATTGTTTTAAAGGTATGTTTATAGATTTTATTTGTTTGTTTTCATCGTTTTAGTCCAAAAATGTATATAAATTAAGTTTTTTGTTCAATTTTTCAAAAACATTTTATTTAATTATTTGACGACATGTTTCAGCTTTTAACAAAAGCTATCCTCAGGTCAGAACAAAAAATATTCAACTATATAAAACAGAAAATGATAATAATACAATTTAAACAATATCAGCAAAAATCACTTACAAAAATGTATTGTCCAAATAAACAACCTCACTGACTAATTATCACTAATCTTATTATTATTAATTTTAATTTTCAATTAAAAAAATTTTTTTCAATTAATTATAAAATAAACTGAAACATATAAAATATCGTCTTTAAACAAACGGATAAAAAAAATTTTTTGAAAGATAAAACAAAGATAGACAGACAGTGTTTTAAAATTTTTTAAAATTTAAATAAAAGAAAGGTATACATTATCTAAATATGTGCAATCAGATTGTATGTTCATATTGTTATGGAATTTTTTAATATAGATTGACTCAAGAATTTTGCGCTTAACCGTATTAGACTCAAACTTTAAAATTTCAGGATTGTCCCAATCAATTTTATGATTACTAGAAATAACATGATCACATAAAGCACTATGTGACCCATTACCTCTAGAAATATGATATTTATGGTCCTTTAACCTGGAAACAAGATATTGTTTAGTTTTTTTTTTTTAGTTTTTTTCAAAACAAACAAATAAATATTAAATCGTCCAACAAAATAAAAAATATTTTTATAGATTTTATCGGCCCATAATACCCGATAACTCCATCAGGATAATGGTATGTATTGGCGAAGAAATAAACTATGAATGAAGATTTGAGAAAACGATTTTTTTTTTCAGCAAGAGTTTTGGATAATGTTACACAATTTATATCTCAACACTTTAAATGGTTTCTAACGAAACATAAAATATCGCATATCTTGACTCCTAAATATATAGTCGTCATCCAAATCCCTCCGAACGTGTAAACCGAACTCTGACAGCTGAAATACGTTCATACTTAGGGTCTGATCACTGTAGCTGGAATTTTTATTTGGATGAAATCGATAGTGCTTTGATAAACCACGGTAATCACACTGCAAGAAAAAAATCGGTTACTACAACATACTTTGTGCCAACCGAATTTTTCCTGTCACAATAACCTCAAATTCGGTTGTCTTATTTTCAAAAATCATACTTGAAGACACAACAACCGAATTGAAGACACAACAACCGAATGTGATGTCATCGTGACCGAATAATCACAGTGCCAACCGAATGATAAAAGTTTTTGTTTCAGTGGAGTATCCACTTCAACGTGAAATTCAATGTCTTGGTTCGCTCGAAGAATTTCAAATCACATTTTGAAATAATTAAGAAAGATATCATTCAACAGATTAAACAAAATTCTCAAAACGCAAAATCATATAACTTAAGCCGTACTCAACAAACACCCCGTGCGCCACGGATTTTCCACGGCGTACTAACACCGTCACGCTAGCACCGTTATGCCGTCAATATTCGTTCATTGTGCTGCCACTCGTACCGTCACTAACGTCATGCATTGACGTCGCTTGCTAGTTCGCCGTGCCGTCACAGTGAGCCCATAATGCTGCCTGCCATGGTAGAAAATTCGCAAGATAGTTTCTCTCGTGGTGTCAGAAAGCCCGATCCAAACGTATTTCTTCATTCATAATCTTCAGAATCTATATATACTACTTTCGGTAAAAGCACGTTATGCATTTTCTATGGTGGCACAATTACTACAAAATAAAGAGCATAATGCTTAAATTTTGGCGCTACACCGTGCCGTCACGCTATGATGGCACTATGATAACCGTATGGGGATACCCTTGAACTTTGTCCTAGCACTTTGCCGCCACAATTATTATTGGCTATATTATAAATCTTTCCTAGACTAATTTTTTGGGTAACTACGTTACAACAAATGAAGTTTGCGATCGTATCTTGAAGTTATAAAATGAAAATGTATGTGTGTGATTGAATTTGTTATATTTAGCTTACATATAAAAAGTAATACTGATTTTCCACAATTTTCTTAATATTATAAAAAAATTAATTTTAATATCAGTAAACTGACATGAAAAATGACAAACAAAAATATTAGATAATTATAACAATTTTTTTGAATCACTAAAATTAATTATTCAAAGTGCCCGTTTGTTTTTTGTGTATTTTTTTATTACCTACACAAAACACTTTCTTTCACACATAATTTTAGATGAAAATAAAATAAAATTCATCAATTTAATATTCCGAAAGCATATTGTCTCATAAAAAGTTTAATGAAAACTACGCTTTTCGCATGGTGCCACAATGGCCACCAAATAAAGAGCATAATGCGTACATTTTGTCATCACGCTATAATGGCACCATGAGAATGTACTTGGACGTCCAAGTGACAACATGCCGTGACCGCATTGTACTGACATTGTGCCGCCAAAGTGTTTGTTGGGTAAAAGCCGATTGTTTTCGTTAGGGCAAGCTGTATATGTGCGAAATTTTGATAAAAGTGATGCTACAAAACGGTTGTCTTATAAATTCGCTCTTAAATTCATCAAAACGATTCTAAAAGAAAATCTAGGAAATGTTGCATCCGTTGCGCAGATGATAAAAGACGTAGTTTGAAAGTTTATCATCTCTAAGACATACAAAGTCTCTGGAATGTTGTTTAGTTAATTTTTATGTCTAATCTTGCTTCTTTTTGCCCGGCTTGAGGCTTCACTCGGGTCGTGGGGCAACACCACAATTTGTAACTTTTTGTGGTGGGTTACAATTGGCAAGAAAAAACATTCATCTTACAATCGTAGCATATGTAGATACAAAAGTTTTTTTCCTAACAAATATCAATATTGTGACTGTTATGGAATAGTAATCAACGGGTTAGTTTCTGACCTTTTTGAGATGATATCGGATATTCGACTAGGTACTGCAATTGCAGGCGTGCTATTTAATTTAGTACTTGAGTACGTGGTAAAACAAAGCTGAACCCAGACACAAACTCTATCTTTGATAAATCTATTCAAATTCTTGGCTATATAATATTGCACGTTTTGGACGAAAATTAAACGATATCAAGGACAGTCTCTCACAGCTTAAAAGAAATGGTAAGCAGGTTGGATTTTCAATCAACACCGACACAACAAAACAGAACAATGCATACTAGCGACTATGAATTAGAACGCATAGAAAAACTTTAAATACCTTGGGTCTATTATAACACCGTCTAATGACAAGCAAGCAAAAATCAAGACCAGTGTCGCTGCCACATACAGAGTTGTCTACGCACACGCAAAACCTATGTGATCAAAAAATCTGTCGCGGTCGTATAAACTCACACTTAAGAAAGCATTTATTTAACCTGTGCCCTTTGGTAGTGAAAGCTGAACACTGACAACCACCGATTGTAGAATTATATCAAAATTCGAAAGAAAGGTCATATGAACAATTTATGATTCGTGTAAAGTGATTGAAAATCTGTATAGAAGCCGAATGAATCATAAAATCACACAACTACTTGGAGGCCGTGATATAATATAAATCCAACTTGAGAAGATGGTTTGGTCATGTAGCAAGTGATTTATCAAGAAGAATGATGGTTCAACAACAAAAAGGTGGGGATCGGGTTTTGTCGGAACGAAAGACCCAGAAACGCTGGCATGATGGTAGCTTATAAGTGAAAGTCCTGTTTCCATTCACCGATTTTTCTTCATATTAAAATTAAAAATCTGAACGTTTTCCTATCGAAATAACAAGACGTTAGATTACTATTTTAATAAAAATAAATCGTAAACATTTGAGACAGAAAGCTGTTTAATCCCAGCATTTTTTGTTTGTTAGTAAATTAATATAAAAATCAAATAAAATAAATTGATTGCTATAGAAATTTACGAAACAAAAACAAAAACTACTTGAATTAAACAATTTTTTCCAAGAATATTTTAGTAAACACATTTATACAAATGCATATATGTATTTTTACTTTGCAAACAATATATAATATTAGTCGTACAAAAAACTTTGTTTGTAATTCGGGCATAACGTATATTTCTTACTTTCGAGCAATGTTCTGATTTATATCTTATTTTGCCCTCAAAAAGTTTTTGTCTTTTAAAATGCATAAAAATAAAAAGCTGCTCTCAAAGAGCTAAATTTTCTTTTCTTTTTTTTCCTCTCACTATTTTAAAAAAAATTTTGTGCGTGGTACATTTTAATTTGTTTTATTTTATTTCGCTCAAAAGAAAAGAGGAATACTGTCTGTTATACACATCTTTTTTTTTTGTTTGCTTTGTTTTGGTTAGTTTTCGCCCTTTAATAAAAAAGATTTCAGACATTTGTATGATTGATTAAGTCATGATTTCATGGTTTTTTAATTTATTATTTTTAGATAATTTATTAATGAACGATTTTTAATCTGTTGTTAATAAATTTAATTATAAAGTTGAAAAAATTATTTATTGTCATTATTTGCTGACCGAATTTTTTTTAAATAAAAATATAACAATACAATTTTTTTGTATTATTATTTTTGTTAATTAATTAATAATATACTATATAATAATATATTTCATTTCTATCTATTCATACACGTTTCAATTCATAAACGATTCACGTTTTCTTTGATTATTAAAACCGTCAAAACATAAGCGGCGTTCAATTTGACTGCATTATCTGATGCAAATGTAAAAACTCTATGGAATTATTGTTGTTTTTTAAGTATACTCAGTTATTTTTTCAGTCATATCGAACGCACGCATTTTCTCACAAATTTTAATCAAGACAAGCCAAAAGGAATTAAAAACAGAAAACTTATTATAAAAAAAATCTCTGAGAGGATTATATGTGTTTTTTCAATAATTATCTCCAAACAAAATATTTTCTTGTTAGTGTGTTGTTTATGATATAAATTTGTAAAATATGTACCATAAAACTGGTCTATAATGTTTATATGTATACTGTCTTGTATTCCCTTTCCATCCCCTTATTTGTATTAAAAATAGGGATAAATGAAACCAAAGAAATACCAAGCTTTAGACCAGGTCTAAAGCTTGGTGTTTCTTTGGTTTCATTTATCTCTATTTTTAATACAAATAAGGGGAACGAAAGAGAATACAAGACAGTATACACATTTTCTTGTAATTTTTTATTTTGCTCACAAAAAGTTTTTTCGTAAATTTTTTTATTTTATCTTAAGAGCAAGAGTGAAAAATAAAAAAAAGCATGGTTTTATTTTTAAAATAAGTGCGAGCGTCCGCAGTAAAATAATAAAAATCTGGTCACTGCTTCATAGTGTTTACGGCAATTTCGCTCTTCAGCTGAAAAGATCCACTTTGCACCCGTAATACATAAACAGCTAATAAAATATAGTTGATTACAGGCTCTACAGATAAAAAACTTTAGATTAAAAAAAAAGGTCCGCAATAGAATCTTAAAATATTTTTTGATCCGTAGCATGAAATCCGTTGAGAAACACTGATCTAGAACACTAAGTTGGGGCAGTTTGCGGTATTTTAATTAAAAGGAACAAGTAAAGTAAGTTCTTTAACAGACAGGATAGCATTTGGTTCAGTTCATGCTAGTTATACACAATAGCTTTTTAACAAATTTCCAAAATTTTTTAATTTAATTTTGATTACATAATTTATTTAGCAAATATATAAACAAAATTAAGACATTTAAATCCAAGCTATTGCATGTCATCTTCATTATAAACTTTGTACTCAAAATTATTACTAATACCAGAATTCAATTTGCTGCTAAATAAAAAATTGACTGTTGATTAAGCAAATTTTGTATAATTTAGAAAGAATTGGAACACAGTCTTTGTAATGTATTTTAATACAAATCTTACGAATAAGATGGCGTACTTTTTACATTTAATTGTTTTTATAAATATTTTTGTTGTGTAACATTTAGTTTTTCGCGTACAATACATATGTTCGCAGAAGAAATGGAAGAACAAAAAATATTTTTAAGTGTATGTGTAACATATATATTTTTTGGTTTAGAACAAAACTAAATATGTTAGAACAAAACTAAATGTGTTATTAAAAAAATTATTGCTTGAACAAGTTTTATTGTGAGTGTTATTTTGTACGTTTTTTTTAAAAAGCTTGTTTTGGCTCTTTACGAAGACGTTATAGTGGATATGATGACCCTGCCAATATCTTTACTTATCGTAACAATTTTACACGGTATTATATTTCGAATAATGAATATAAAGTAAAAGTATTTTTTTTTGTGTAAACAGATAATTAAAATTGACTTTCTCACATTTGCGAAGTTGGTTGTGATTTTTAAAATTCCTTTCATACAAATATTTTTTCCCATTCATTGCAATAACTTAAAAGAACATACAAATATTCATTAGTTTTATTTTCAGTCACCATTTCCTACAAAAGGCGCAATACAAACCAATTGTTGAGAGAAAAACAATTCATTATCATTATAATCATCTAATTATTCGGTAATTCAAGTACATGCATAGGATTTATTGCATACTTTACTTTCAATTAACGACAAAAAATATATTTGTTGTCATTTTTCTCACAGTATAATATATATATATATATATAAGCTTAATTGAAATGATGATGCAGTCTAATATTTATCGTTTTGACAGTTTACTAAAGCCGGGCATTCACATACAACGGAAACAGAAACAGAAACCGAATTTCATACAAATTTGACAGATAAAAATTCGGTTTCTGTAAAATTTGTATGAAATTCGGTTTCGGTTTCTGTTTCCGTTGTATGTGGTTTCAAGCCTTAACCGGCTTCTAAATTTTTCTATACACGACTCCTTAGATAAAACGAGGTGTTTTCGATTGCAAGCCTAACCTTAATTTTAACCTACAACAGCTGTTACCAATTAGCACATCCATAACAACATATTTAAAACAACATTTCTTGACTTTATGTTTCGGAAATCCCGTCATAATTCAACCTTAACATTACTCCTCATGAATAAACAAAATAAAATCAACTAAGCAAATAAGATTAAATAAAAAATCACCAGAAATATTAGTTACTGATCTGACCATGAAGAACAAGAAACAGCTTTATATATTTTTATATAAAAAAAAAGCCTACTTGTAAGAAAAGTTATTCTTGATTGTTGTGAATGAGGATCAATTAAACGATCATCACAATATTTTTTTATTAATTAATAACAATTTTTTTCTAGGTTATTCGGTCGAATGATTGCTATTGAGATTTGATTTTTTTTTTCGTTTTTGGTTTGTCACGAGATTGTGAATTGATCTTGGAAGAGGTTGAGCGAGAGTGGAGTTCACAACAAAAAAAAATTATTATTTATGAATCAGAGCACGTTTTGTTATAGATACAACGATATGTTTACTATACATAATTCTAGACGTGATTTGGTATTTTGATTAGCAAATATAAATTACGTTGTACATTAATAAATTACAGTGAATGAAATGTTTGTATGTTTTTTGTTCTTGTATTTAAGATTTAAAAAAACTTTTTGGTGGTGATTGCAATTTTTATTTCAGGACACATTTAAACTTATTTTTAGCGATTGATTCATTTGTAAATATTCACAAACGTCGATAACATTTACTTTAAAATTTAAATATTGGAATAAACACAAAAAGTAACTGGTTTGATTGGATTGTGTAAGAACTTGATAATTGAAATATTTGTTTGGTTTATTAGTTTAAGCTTTCATTTTGTATTTAATGTCATAAAAAATCAATTACTTTTTTGATTGATTTTATTTTGTTTTAAAAGAACGATCAGAATTACAATTAAATTGTGTAAGCTGTAAAGCTTCAACAATTGTGGGAGTATTATAACGATATAACGGTGATTCCACCCAAAATGAATGTTTAAAACCACCCAAAAAGCAGCTGATTTTGATAATCAGTCAGATTTCATTGCTAAGGCAACATCAGTATGGTATATATCCAATATTTACTCGAAACACATGGGCATAATAACGTCGTAAGTTCAATTGCTCGAAACATGAAAAAGCCGAGTCTGGGCAATTGATTAATTCAAACCAATTAAGTTTGGGCGTCTTGTTTAGAATAATATGTATCCGCTTAACTATAGATTATTTCAGAGCAGTTAATTTGATAGTTTAAACAATCTTAATGGTCTACGTTAATGTGTCTCAAACAGAAAAATTCTTGCCTACGCTTAAGTGAGCTAACACTCGATACTCTCGATAGAACTCTTTCTTTTAAGCTCCACCTAGAGAATACGTCAAAAAAACTTAAAACGAGAAACAATATATTGCATAAACTGGCAGGCTCGACATGGGGTGCTACTCCAGCAACTCTCCGCACAACTGCTCTAAGTCTGGTTTACTCAGTGGCTGAGTACGGCGCACCAGTCTAGCGGAATAGCACACATACTCAAAAAGTTGACTGCCAGCTGCATGCCGCGATGCGTACTATAAGTGGTACTATCAGGTCCACTCCTTTACCTTGGCTCCCTGTGTTAAGCAATATCGCTCCACCTGCACTCAGACGCTCGCATGCACTCATGCGTGAACATAAAAAGGTAACCAACAACATCACGTTACCCTTGCACGAATATTACGGTGACCACACTAGTTGTCGATTGAAGTCAAGAAAGCCTCCACATCAAACTGCCAGCAACCTGCTGGCAACTGGTTTTAATATCTTGGATGTCTGGGATACCTCCTGGAATGATTACAACACTTCTGGCGTTTCTATTACTAACCCGACTTCTGCCCAACCTGGTTTCGATCTGCCACGTCATACCTGGACCACACTTAACCAAATAAGAACGAATCATGGACGTTGTGCTGATTCGTTCTACAAGTGGGGAATCTCAGAGTCCCCTCAATGTGACTGCGGAGCTCCACAACAAACCCTAAAACACATTGCAACAGTGTGCCACTTCGACGATACAATGGCGACATCTCAGACATCCAATTTGCAACTCCCAATGTAGTAGCATGGATAAACTCACTCGATGTAAATATCTAATGTTCAAATATACTGCCCAATGTTCAAATATTTTAATATTTTACTTTTTAATTTTTAACTAAAAGACGCGCAATCATATTGATTGTAAGCTCATTTAATGTGTATTATTCATGTTTTGTTTTATGTAGATTTCATATGAAAATCTATCTATTTTAAGTTTTATTTTTGTTTTTAATGTGTCACAACAAAAACCATACGCTAAATAAAAAGCTAACACAATCGGTCATATTATGAAAACACTTTTCTTTTCTTCTTTTTACTAAATGAACAATAGTCCAAATATTGACTTCATTGGCTTGAATGTAACCTAACATGATGTGCAAATAAATGAACGAAAAGTTCGTTTTCAAACGAAGCCACTTGGATACTAGGCAGTCTCCAAGTGTATTTTGACTTGCCAAGTTTGCAGGGCCCTAACTTGGTTGACCTACTGTCCAATGAGATGGTAACAAAAATTAGTAAAAACAATAATTATACAATCAAAAATATACAAACAAACATAACAGGTGGAATGTCACCACGTTGACGAAGAGAGAGGGTACAAGTAGTAGATGAGGATGTGAATGTACCATCGGCGATTGCCGTAAAAAAATAACACAGTTGAGACGGAGGCCAATACAATGCCGATGGTGAACACCATGCCAGAAGACAGGACAAGGAGAAGAAGGAATGGACGCCCACCTCTAGCATATTTAAACCAGCCTGAAGGCCTGGACGATCCACTGAGGTTACTTACTGAGGTACTTGAAGTTCCTCTCGGAGGAGATGTTGCTGGATGGCTTAGTGAGAAAAGCATTGGAACTGAAAGGAAGGCTCAAACTGAAGGCCCCTACTTTCAAAGCACAAAACATAAAACGGGCCAGATAGTCCAAAATATTACGAGATAATGCTGCGAAGTAGTCCAGGGTAGCAATCCGCCAGAAGAGGAAACTCCATCTCAGGGAAAAAACTACCTAGCTATGCTGATGCAATTAACGCAACTAAGGTAGCTATTAAGGCTGAATATTATCCCCAAACCATGTTTAGCGCAAAGGAGCTACTATTAATTGAAGTAGGGCTGGATGGATGTGCTAATCACACAGTAGGATGTGCTAATCTCAGGATCGGGTTTGTGACTTTTCACTTCAAATCTGGTTACGTGGTGGAACAGTGTGACGACGAGCAGACGGTAAAATGGTTTGAGTCTTTTCTACAAAGTGGTAGTTTGTAAACATTCACTTGTGATGAAAATGGGATATGGTATTCCGATTTTTCACATAACTACACTCTTTCTTCCAAGAAGTGCTGGGCAAACTAGGGATAAATCTCTCACGCTGCTAGAAGAGTAAAAGGTTGATAATTTGTCAAAGGTTAGAAATTGTCTGAAAGTTAGAATGATGACAAAGGCCAACTTTTAACTTTATTAACAACATCCAATGTTGTATAAAATGTGGTTGTGGAATAGGTTGACGATGCTGCTGCAGAGGATTGTATCAGCATCGAGGACGTGGACAAGACGTGGAGACCGAAGAGGATGAAATGTTGTTGAAGACCAGATACGCCACAGTGCGAAAAGCATCTGATAGAGGAAGCAGGAAGCTGGCCTAAGCAAAAGTTCACCGCGCCATAGAAGAGTCAGCTGTGGTGGCCAGGTCATTAAGGAAACTAAGGAAACAGCTAGGAACCCTGTATTCACAAAAATATGGTGAAAGATTTCTCAAACAGCGAGGCAAAGGTAGTATCCTAGAGCGAGCTTTATGAATTATAAAAATATTAAGCAATTTTCTCTTTCTGGTTTTTGTACCAAGGGCTTACCACGTAGCCATAATATCTACCCTCCTACTCGAGAGCAATTGCCACCAGCTAGAGAGGTGAATTACTGTTTGAATATTTAATTAAAGAAACTCTAAGTGGGTTTAAAGTTGGGAACCCACCCACTTTTGTCACAAGGACAAGGTTAGAAGTGTTAGATCTAACGAAAGGAAATACCAGTGTAGGACAGTTCATAAAGAACTGGAGAGTTTTATATTAATCCTCCTTATCGGATCATGGAATGATTTTGTTTATACTGGAAAGTATGTAAGAGGAATAACTCCCGGCTCTTTACCCTAAAATCACAAGGTGGAACTAATTTGAGAAGAACCTACAATACAGTCTACAGTTACTAACGGTTAGAGAGGCTCTTAATAATATACCATATATCGTAAAAATATACCAAAACAAGCTGTAGCAGAGATACACCTGCCAAGTAGTCAAAACTAAAAACAGAAGTAAGCAGGTTCTTTGAAAGAGGAAAAGGATCCGGAACCTCGAAAGATTATACTAGGGTGTGTAACGACCAGCCAAAATCTATTCAGTAGACATTTTCTTTTAAAATCTAAAAAAACAAACAATAAACACATTAATCATACCTTCATTCCGTAATATCAAACAACTTAAGATCATTTCATAAATAATATCTGACCGTATACAACGTTTCACTGTATAATTAAAATATCTTTTAGTTTATCTTTCATTTGAACTCAATTAACGGATCTTATATTTCACTATATGATCGATCGTTGTTTTATTTAATTTTTTTTATAAATAGTTATCTATTTAGAGTAAAATAGAATATATTGATTCTGCGCAGATCTTACCATCATTAATAGGGAATTTAATTTAAGCAGGCTACAGAGCTGCAATCAATTTGTCAATCAATTCGAAAACGAAAATAAACGAAATAAAATTTAGTGTAAAAATCCCCTAAATTTTATTTCGTTTATTTTCGTTTTCAATTGATTGACAAATTGATTGAAGGTCTGTAGCCTGCTTTAGTGATATTTGAACTGAAATATATTCGCAATATTAATAATTGATTGAATTTTGAAGGACCTTATTGTTATCGATTTGATGGTGTGAGATGGTTTGTTTGAATAATTTTTCTTTGTCTGTTTCATTTGTTTATTTACGGCAGATTTTCAATATATGGGATGATTTTTGTTGTTTGGTTGAATAAGAGAACTAAAAACTATACGGATCGTTTGTTGAAAAATCTTGTAATAAATTGTCATCAATTCAGTTGCCATTTAACGGACTAGCTGATAGCTTTATTGGGCAAAAGGATCGAATGTACTACAATCAATATCTTAAGTTAAGTTTTTTTCATTTTCCTATTATTATTATTATTATTATTATTATTCTTATTTTCTTTTATTTTATATACATATTTTCTGAGGTTTTGGTTTTAAAATGATCAATTAAATTAAATTGAAGATTTTGAGCCGGAGACCATGTGTTGATTTTTTTTTATATTTGTAACAGTCCGCTTACCACCTACAACATAGAAATCAGGAGGGCTAGGAGGGGCATCTTCAGAACCTCCTGTGATAATATGTTTACCACTTCTGTACCGGCTAGACGGCATAAAACTCTGACCAAGGACGGTTTCGAGATTAAAACTTCCTTGAAGTACAAAGAAAACAAGCTAACAGAGAGCTGTTCTTTTTCTAGCAACACACTCGCCGGGAGGCATAAGCGCGTTGATGAAAAATTAAATTACAAACTCAGATGACTGGAGGATTTATGCAAACACTTTTCACGGAGAACCGTATTAAGTGGACCATAGGCACTTTTGAAGTATAAATCATCAGAAGTGCACGGTACAGTCAAATCTCTGCTGCAGCGGAGCTAAAATGGCGGTTACCGTAACGCCTGGAAATCTTCAAAAGCACTTTGGCACTTAGGAAAATCCCAGATTCATGAAGGTCTGAGCTGAATATTAAAACCCTAAGAAGACAGACAGGTGTTCATACAGGATACTGTAGATTAAGAAAACACCTCAAAAATATTGGGGTGGAACAGAGAGACGAATGTAAATTATGTCTATTAGAATAAGTGCTCTAACTGGGTATTCCAGTGAGTATACGGGGGGATATAAATAGATAATTTTGATCGCAACACAACATATCACCTCCGAATTTATTTTAATTTAAATCTAATCTAACACAGTTGATGGAAGTCAATGTGCACATTCTCTTTTTAAATGGGAAAGGTGAACAAAAACACATTCATTCAACTTAAAGCCACATTACAATCTAGCTGCAACAGCACACTGGTGGATATGAAACGCATATTTCAAATACGTGAGCTGATTTGCTGATCGTGCTTCTCATGTTCGTATGGGATAAAGAACTAATGTTCAACCGCAGTTTTTTCAATGAGGTTAGACTCTTAGTGACAGTCCTTAGACATTTGCTAGTATATAAAAGTCACAGTATGCTGCGAGCTATTATTATTAATAACTCAAATTATAAGAAATCTAGTACCAAGCCACAAAAATTCCTAATCATACGAGCCGAAATAATGAGCTCGTCACCAAAAGATATCTAGTGAAAGTATAAGCTTGTCGATTACTAAGAGTGACACCAATATTGCAAATCAATAAGATCAGACTGTAAAAATTGGGAAAAAACAATGAGTGCGTTTCGAGCTATTTGGTGCATTTAATACTAATCTCAGTTCTACCTGGAAGGAACAAAGCCGATGTAAAGTGAGGGCTCCAAAGTTTAAGTAGTAAGCAATTTTCGAAATAAATTGTTAGGGTTTTCTCGGTGAGGTGGACAGTGATCCGTTTGCCGAAATATGAAGGTTTGTTGAAGATACATTTCTTCCATATTTCTATCTAGCAATTTAGGCACAAAAACTGGATTTCCAGGTCGCAATAGCGAATACATACTATTAATCTTTTTTGTCTGTACAATCGTATTTTCTGAATCTGCAACTCAAAATCTCCTCCAAACAGCTACACATTACGATTGACGGTTGAGCGTTCACAAACTGTATTTTTGTTGGCAAGACTTTACCGCATAACTTGAACCTAATTCATATATTGTTAAAATTTTGGGACACCCTTTATAAGACTAAATGATGCAACTAAAAGAAATAGCAATAAAGAAATTTAATTAACATATTTTCAACTGCTAAACTTATATAAACATGACGATTGTTAAATCTAGAATTAAGTGCAATAAACAAAAATCTCAAAAAACCGTAAAATATTTTCAACCGGAAACTCAGAATTTTGTGAAATCACATTGATAAACAAATATCTTAGTCACTTGTTTGCTGCAAACTAAATGCATGTTTATTCATCTTACCTCACATGACATAAACAAAATCTAAAGACATATTTTATAAACAAAGGAAACGAACCACAGACCGACGAACCACCTGTTCCAAAAATTATAATTTATTCAAACCTATAATTCCCATTCTTTAAAATAAAACTGACTCATTCGTTGTTTGTTTCCGTTAAGCTACATTTAAGTAAATAAATTTCAATCAAATATTCTAATTTAGATAAAAAAATTTTCTTTGTGCATTCCATAAACATTTGATTAGATGAGTTCAAAACTGTTTTGGATAGAAAATAAATATCTATATGTAAACTCTTGGCCTACCAACGATTACATGAGTTTGACATTTAAATCGCATATAAATTAAATGTTTGCTCTTTAGTCGGTAGATGGATGTTAAACTTAGAACTATGGAATTGATATAATATGTATGTATAGCAAAAATATTTGTTTCTGTAACATTTTAATGACATAATTTTTTATTTCGTCTTAGTATTTTAATTAAAAGTTTTATCTGTGGTTCTTCATGCATAGAATTTTAGACAAGATTTCAATGTCCGTTGATTTTACGAAAAAATAAAATTATGTTGTTGAATGGACGAACAGAGGAAATAAGTTTTAAATTTCTTAGTTGATGATTTTATTTTCAAGTAGATTATTGTTTGTGATATCTTGATATGTCTTTCAGTAAACTGCTGTAAAAAACTTTGTTTTGAGATGTGAGGTGAGAAAAAAGATTACCAATTTCTCCACTCCAGTCTACTGGACTGCTATCTAATTTCATCAAAAATAAACTAAACAGATCAAAAATCTCTTATGGTAATTATTTGGATAAGAAACGCCAACTGCAACAAACAACTAGATTGCATTATAACAACTCATGTACTTTGTGTAAAAATTACCATAATCGAAAGTAATACCAATTTTAACATTTTTACTTTTTTATAAAAAAAAATTACAAAATATATTCTCTATAATTCATTTTTTAAAAATACATGTAAATATGGCTCTAGATCACGTCACATTACAACAAAAACAACAACTCCTTCAATTTTGTCTCTCAACACAACTCCACCTACATAAATATATTTATAGTATAAACTAGAATCGCTTTCATTTTCTATTAAAATAAAAAATAAATAATTCGATTACAAATGTAATAAAAACAAGGTATCCAAATATTATAAAGTTCAAGTTATCTAAATTTACATAACATTATTATTTTTGTTTTCTTAATTTTTAATATCTTAAAAGCATAATTTACTAAAACCTAAGACAACAAAAAAAAGTGAGACGGGAAAAAACTATGTTTTAAAAGTTAACAAAACTCCGTACATGAAATCGTGTAAATTTTTTATTATTTTGTAGCCACCTTTCAGCGCCATCATTTTGGTAAATGAAGATGATTTTATTTATTTCATATATTTGTATTTAAGTGAAGTGAAACGAATTGTTAGTGTTGAATAAATGTCCTTGACAACTCTCATGGTGTGCCAAGAAACGATAATTTTAACTAAATGTGATGAGTCTTAGTATTATGAGAAAATAAGTTTATATATTTATGTAAAATAGTTTTTAACGTTAAAATAAAATTATTATGAATTAGTTTTGGTTCACGAAGGACAAACGTTAAAAGTTTTGATACATATTTGATTAAAATTAATATCACTTATATGGAATGTCTACAACAATAAATAATTTTAATATTCACAACAAAAATTTCAAGAATAAAAATTTAACTAAACTTACTGTAAAAGTAATAACATTTCCTTCCTGATATTTATTACTAAATCTCCATAAACTTTTAATAATGAAAATATAAGCAACTCGACTCGACTCACCTGAAATAAAATAATTTTAATTAAATTATTGTTTAGGGAAATATGATATAAAAAATAATTTAATTATATAATAATAAAAAACAAATTCAATTTCTTTATCAACGGTTATTATTTGAAAAACTTTTTTATTTGTTTCCGTAATTTTAGTTTTAAGTTGAAAATTGTTTTAGGCAAAAAGTTAGTTGGACAATTAAATTGAGATGAAAAAAATAAGTTATATGTATCAAGTTAGACAAATATTTTAACAACAAATTTTTGTAAGAATATTATAAACTATAATCATCATCGGTTAAGAAAAAGTAAATTTAAACTAGTTTTTGCTTCAAAATTCGATCTAATAAAATAACAAATATTTATTCAAGGTTGTTATAGTGTTTCGCAAAAATCTCAAAAGCTTGAAAGTTGTAGTTAGCAAAAATTTATTTTTTAGTTTGATTGTCATTTTATTTCCGTTATTACTATTTTAGTTCGTTTTTATATGTTTTTTTGTAAGAACTAAAATAAAATAAATATTATCTGTGCATTAAGTGTTAAGTGACTATTTTTTGTAATTTTAATTTTACCATCAATTAATTTGGCACAGTCTGTCAAACTTTATATCTTAAAGATTTACGTTTCCGGACTTATGTTTAATATTTTTTATACAGCTGAATTTCAATGTTTAATGGTTTTTTGGTAATCTAACATCAAAAGATAAGTCTATAAATGTGAAAGCACAAGTTTGATTCCTTTATTGCCAATTTAGGGGACTTGGGCTTACTTTGCTGCATTGCAAATTTGTCAGGAATAAACTTGATCTGTTTGTTTGTTGTTTTTGTTTACATTCTTTACATTTATAGAATATCACTACTGACATACATGTTACATATACGCATTGAATGAAATGCTGACTTTTTTTTATGACACTAATGATATAAAAAATTTTTAACAGGAATTTTAAAGTTTAGATTATTTGAGTAACTTTATTCTACTGCACCTAATTCTGTTTTTACACGAACTTTTTTTACGCGTATTTGATTTTACGCGATTTCAAAAAGTTATTTAGTTCTGTTTTACAGTTGATTTAACGCAATTCAAAAAATTTTATGAAAATAATTTTTCGTTCTTACGTTAAAAAAATCTCAGCACCTTTGAAGTTTTTTGAAAAATTGGCCACAATAACTAAAGATGGGGAATTTACTCTAAATCAGATATGGAATACAGATGAGACCTGTTTGCATATAAGCTAGTGGTAATCATTGCCGGTGAGTTTAAGATAAGATAGAGAAAATTTGGACACATAACCTGTCCATTAAACCGCTAATACGAAAGCCTGGGTGACATTTGAAACTTTAAAAGTGCAATCGATTCCAAACTACACACGAAAAAGTTTAAAAAAAATGTTTGATGCCAAGTTTAAATTCGTCGCTAAGAACTATCAACGTTGAATGGATTCGTTGAATGATTTATTAATACTAAGTGTGTAATGAAATAATAATGAATCCAATGTTGTCTTCTCGGTACGGTCTTTTTTTAAACCGCCATACCTCTCACAAGCGGTTCTCGCTTTAAAGCTAGGGTCATAGGTGTCAGTGAGGGTCATAAATCTATTCTGAGAAAAATAAATACTATGTACAAAAATACATTATGCTTTTGTTTTATTTAGTTGAACCTGCGTTCATATTGAATAATGGTGCACATTGCTCGATTAAGACCAGTTAAATAAAACCCGCAAATATGCTGCCATTGCCAGACCCATTGCTCAAACTTCAGCACGGTGCATGTTTTGATCCCACCTTTTAGTTTTTATGTCGCTCACCAAGATTTGCGACTGCTCATTTTTCTGGAGTTAAAAGAGGGTAGGCTAACCCCTTGAATATTTTGCGAAGCTTTTGTCTAAAAAAAAAATGAAAAAATATGGGGACAGAAAGCCCAAAATACGACACTTGCTACGTAAAACTGGCCATAAATCGACAATCACAAATTTTACATACAAAAGGAAAATATGCTTAGAAAATAAAATATGCTGCTATTCCTAGACCCGTTGCTCGATTAAGCTCAAATTTCAGCACGGTGCATGTTTTGGTCCCTGCTTTCAATTTATATATCAATCGATAAGATTTGCGACTGCTCATTTTTCTTGATTTAAAAAAGGATAAGCTAACACCTTTCGTTTTTGCGAAATTTTTGTTTTAAATGAAAAATTAAATAATTGTCTCATTTTGTGCGTTACATAATGAATTATATCGATGAGCGAACGCCCAACCATTTGCTTTAATAAATAATTTTCCGAAGATAAGGCCTCCAGGGGATACCACGCTGAAACGCGCTATTGCCAAACCTTATAGGTAAACTGGAGCTGACAGATTTTGAAAAACAGCATATATTTGGAAATAATGCATTTATGAACTTTTTTTTAACTTTAATATTTTATATTATTATATACATATCTATTGTATTGATCTTTCGTAAATTTTTATTAACTTTAGTGAATGCAAATCAAGTAATTTTGTCAACTTATTTCGTACGATTATTTCAATCAAGTTCTGTATTTCGGTTCTAGTATCAAATTATTTTGAACGTTTCTATTTTTGCGTGTTTATTTGTCAGTATTGAGTGTTAAGATGGTGAATGGAAGGTGATCAATCGACAATGGTTCAAGATAGTAAGTCATTAGAATAAAGTTCGGTAGCCGCGGTAACCAACCAGCGTGGTTTATACAGACCGAATCTAAATTTAGTATAAGAGGGGTAGCGAAAGACAGAACTATGTTTGACTATGTGGTGGCAGCTCTACCATAATAGGTCATTATTTCTGTGCTGAATATAATCAAGCATCCACCAACAACACAAATGTATAAGACCCTCAAGCAATCATTGATAGAACGACAATCTTTGAGCGAAGAAAGAAGAATGGAATCACTCCTCACCCTTTCGCTCACTTTTTTCACCAGATCAAGCGCACCAACAATTAAAATAAACACGATTGATATAAATGAATTCAGCGTTTCATTACAGGATTTTCCTACTTTAACTCATAATCCCAGATATGATCAGTTTCACATAACATCGTACATTATATCTCTACAACAGGAAAATTACCTTTCTCCAGACAACGTCGACTTCATCCAACTAGACATAAAGCAGCCAAAACTAAAATTGAAAACATGGTCAGTCTTGGAATTTGTCATCCTTCATCATCGCAGGCCTCGTCTCCACTTCACATGGTAGCTAAAATCACAACTCCGGACCGCTATCCAATCCACCATATACAAAATTTCTCAAATCGATTGCATAGAAGTACAATATTTTCCAAGATTGACCTGGTAAAGGCATATCATCATATCCAAATAGCGGAAGAAGATGTGCATAAAATGGCGATCATGTAGCCGTGTAATTTATTTCAATTCGTGCGAATGCCGTTCGGATGACGAAATACGGAGCAGTCGTTTCAACGCTTTATGTACCAAGTTTGTCAAGTTTCAGATTCCGTGTTCATAAACATTGATGATCTTTTTATTTTCAGTGTCAATCCGGATGAATACAAACGCCACCTTAAAACAATTTTTCAACGTCTTGTGGAATATAATCAATTAGACTTGCTGAGTCACGCTGTCTCTGGAGATGGTATTCTTCCTTATAGAGATAGAGTAAAGGTCAATGAGGAACTTCCTGTACCAACCAGCATTAAACAGCCTCAGCAATTTCTAGGAATGATAAATTATTATCACAGGTTTAATACATGACCATTTATAGACTCAACCAAAGAGAAAAAAGCCCAAAAATTTCCTCGGAGATAGAAAAATGAAGAAGCATTCAATGAGGCAAAAAAATCGCTAACAGAAGCAACATTGCCGGTACACCCAATAACGATGGTGAGTTTAGCGTTAGTACGGATGCATTGGCAGTGTTAGTAGAAGCGGTTTTGCAACAACGAAAGAATGGTAATTGGGAAGCAATCAGTTTCTTTTACAGAAAACTTTCTGACACCGAAAATAAATATGCAGTTTTCGACCACGAGCTTTTCCGCTACTTTCCGGATGGTAGAAATTTTACTATATACATCGATCACAAACTACTGATATACGCTTTCGAATCCAAAACAGAGAGAAGTCCAACACAAGAGGCCAATAGATGATATTTTACAATCCTCATCGGATTTAAGGCATGTAAATTGAAAAGAGAATCTTGTAGCTGGCACATTATCTCGTATGGATAATGATAAAGCAGCAGCAATCGATTCTAATACTTAGAAAACTTAGAAAATTTAGCAAAACCTCAAGAAAATGATACAAAACTTTTAGATTTGCAAAATAAAACAGGTACGAAACTGAAAGTCGTGCAAATCGATATTCCGGCGACCAACCCCAAATTATGGTCTGAAATCGGGACTATTAATCTTCTTTGGAAAGAACCATAAATAGTATCAAAGATTTACCACATCTTCTACTTATTTTAATAATCAATTTTATTTTCCATTCGTTGTCACTTTCACTGAAAGGTGGGTTCTATGTGGGTTCTAAAAATATCGGAAAATTAAAGCTATCGAATTTTAATGCTGGCCAATTTTAAAAATTATAGAAATTCTAAAGTACCTAAAACATAGATTCACGAAAGAAAAAATCAAATTTGCCATGTTTATTTTAATTAAAATTAAATTAATTCTTTTTACGATAAACAATCATCGAGTCAACATCAATCAACTTCAGTTCAGTTATGAATTTAACTTGCACTTTTATTTTCTGTTAAGATATTTTAGAACAAGTGTTGGAATTTATGCTAAACCAAGATTTGATGTCGTACATCTTTGATGGTGATTTTGGGAAATAATAAGCTGCAGAGCCTAGAACCACCACATATTGTCCTTGAGTTGTGCTGGATGTGCTACTAAGAAAAAATTTCATATCAGCAATGGAAACATTTATAACGCTAACATTACTCTTTTCGAGTTTGTTAGTTGGAGCGGTTGGAGAATCTAAAAAAAATGCCGTATGCACGCAAAAATGATTTTTCGAGCAGTAGTTAATCCTGCCATTTTGAAAAAAAAAACAAAGGTTGTGTGTATTGTGTTTGAGCTGTGCTGGATGTGCTACTCAGAAAAAAATTTATTCAACTAATGGCAACATTTTATAACCCTAATATTACATTTTTCAAGTTAAAGCTGGCTCCGCTATTTTGAAACAATTAAAAACAAAGATTGCCGGTGGTACGAAATTTTTTTGAACTATTTGCTTATAGAAAGAAATTCTAAATCTATAATGAAAAATCTTTTTACCCTAGCGTAATTTTTTCGCAGAAATTAGTGCTAGCCCAAATTAGTTAGCTATAATAATATAAAATAATAAAAATAATATAAAATAATAAAAGTGACATCTGCTATAGAATGTAATAAACGAATCGTACATGTGCACTGGTGCAGATAACTTTTCATCCTGTGTTGTATACTTCTGCGCAAGTCATAAAGCACAACAATTGTGTTTTAATTTCAGAAAACACATGATTGCCTGATATTGTTTTATATTTAAAAAGAAATATCTTAAAAATTTTACCTAAATAGTACGAATTCCAGGCAACACAAGAAAGACGTTAACTAAATTATGTTCAGTTAATAATCTAAATCCCACGATGCTTAAATCATTTTTTTCTGTAGAAATCAATATTGGCACTAATAACTTAGGACTAATAATATAAGTGACATCTGATGTCCAATGATATAAACGTATCTTACATATCATCTAACATCTTACATATATGTTGTTAATGTTAAAAAAATTTTAACTATCAAAGTAAAATGTTTGCCAAAATACATTTTTTTGGTGTTATGTAGAAAAATAATGAAGATACAAAATTATGGGAAAAAATAAAAAAGTTATGCATATATCAACAACCTTTGTTATCTTTTTAATTTTCAATAATCCTTAACATAATTTATCAAAAATTGTAAATTTAATTATTTTTACTGAAAACGATTTAGTTGCTTCGGTTTTGAAAAAAATTAAGTATTGAATTCATAAGTCAAAAGTGAAATTCCTACCCCCACTTTTTTCGGCAATTCTCGACGTTTTAGAACCTACTAATTCTAAGAAAGCAAAAACCAATAATCTGTGTCTGTCTGCCGGCCGACAGTCACAACCGACAAAATCTAGAAAACCGCTGAACGGATTTTAAATTTTTTTTCTAAAAATAGGTTTACTCAATGAGAAGAGCCGAAAGGACGATGTGTTCCATTACTGTACCGGAATTGTGTCAAAAAAATTGTCAAGTGTGTCAAAACAAGGAAATTTGCATTTTTTTTTGCTTAAAATACGTTCATTTTAAGTGATTACGAATAGAAACATTGTATTTGAAAAAATTTTGATGGTCGGTATGGATTGGTATGTGAGACCAAAAACTAGCTTATCGCATTATAAGTTTGTCAAAAAAATGTTGTCAAGTGCGTCAAAAGACAGATTTTTATTTATTTTTTACCCAATTTTTTGGAAAAAAATAAAATTAATTATTTGTAAATTGTATGACATGAAATTTTATTATTATTATTGAAAATTATGGCATTATAAGTTTGTCAAAAAAATGTTGTCAAGTGTGTCAAAAGAATGATTTTGATTTATTTTTTTACCCCATATTTTGGGAAAAATAAAATTAATTATTTGTATGACATGAAATTTTATTATTATTATAGAAAAAAATGGCATTATAAGTTTGTCAGAAAAATACTGTCAAGTGTATCAAGTGTGTCAAAAAAATGATTTTTAGAATTTTGGAAAAAGCTTTAATTTTGTTATAATTTTTGCAATATTTTTAGAATTTTGGAAAAAAAATACAATTTTTGAATTTGTGAGTTTTGTATATATAATTTTAGAAATTTGAAAAACGTTTCAATTTTTGATTTTGTAAGAATTTTTGGAATATTTTAAGATTTTTGAAAAATTTTAAATTTCTGATTTTATTATAATTTTTAGAATTTTGAAAAAAATTTTCAATTTTTGATATTGTTATAATTTTTGCAATATTTTTAAAATTTTGGAAAAAGTTTTAATTTTTAACAATTTTTGAAATATTATTAGAATTTAGAAAAAGTTCAAATATTTGATTTTATTCTAATTTTGGAATATTTTTGGAATTTTGAAAAAAGTTTGATTTTATTTAATTTTTACAATATTTTTGGAATTTTGAAAGAAATATGAATTATTGATTTTGTAATATTTTCTCGAAACGCTAAATGGAGAAGTTTTTGAGTAGTTTGCTGAGTGTATCATCTTTTCACTAAATTATGTTAATTTATGATCTGTTATAATTTTCCGGCGACGAATTGATGTTTCGTGTTAGTTTTGTAATAAATTTCTAAACAGAGATATAATACTTGTTCTTTTACAAAGAGTTTTATGTTTGATATACATAGCTGTCCAAAACTAAAAACAATGTCCTCATAAAAGTTTTATGCCAAAAACTATATCAAAATCCTTAACCAAAACCGAAGTCTTGATATCTCAGAGCTTGTGATTTTAGCCCCTCCATATTTTTACCTTTAAAATAAAACAAGGAGAGCTGATCCCAACCAAAAAGAATTTTTTCTATACAAAATGTTTGTTTTATTTGCTTGCCTTATTTTGACTATTTTAAGTGAATTTTAACTGAGAACTATTCTATTATTTTTCCATAAATAACGTCTTTTATTTTACACTAATTTTTTTACGAGAATTTCTGAGAAACGTATACATCGCGTAAAACAGAGTTAGGTGGATTATGACATTGATGTCCAAGTTAAAAAAGTTATGGTTTAGCTGGCAAGCTTCAGTGTCCTGTATATACCAAAACATGTAATAATTGTTGTACAGTGAGCATGTAGGATAGTTTTCTGGAAGTTACTAACAACTTGCAGAGAAAAAGCTTCTTCGTTACATGCAAAATAAATTTTCAAATAATAATTGAAACTTTCAACTAAATTATGCAATTAATTATGATCAATACTTTCCACTTAAATAAAGAAATTTTTGATATATAATCATATTTACTTATAACAGATATAACATACGGTCACCGAACTAAAATTTAATAATTATAATTTTTCAGTTTTTAATCAAATATTTTCTCTTTACTTAGAGCTTTTAATAAAAGTTTAGTATAAATGTTAAAATGATGTTTATTTAAAACAAAACTAAAAGACCTTAACCAAGCTTTTACAAATATTTGTATATATAAATATATGTCATAAACAAATATTGTAATTTTAATTTTTTATTTGACAAAAATTTAGCAATTTCAAAAAATCTGTTTTTTTAATATTTTAATATAAATGAAATATGGATGTAATTTTTTTTATTTGAACTTAATTTGAAAAATTGTGATATGAATAAGTAGAGCAAATCAATTTAAATGTATTTTAAATTACTTAATTTAGTTGTTGAAAGTTAAAAAAAAAATGCCTTAGTTTACTATCAATTGTTTTAATTACTACACCAGTTAAATTTAAATTTTGTTAAAAGTAAATGAGATTTTCGTTATAAATTAAAACTTAAAAACTTATCCAAAAAGAAAATAAAATCAATTTTCCTGATAATCAAAATTTCCAGATGTTAGGTACTTAACTGCATGTGTCCATTTTTTTGTGGAATTATAGATATGTTTTTGATATAATCAATAAGAAAAAATTATTTTTATGTGAAGATAAAAAAGTTGGGGTTCGTCGCTTTGTGTCTTTTGATTGTACATGCAATTTTAAATGTTATTAATTTTTTTAAAATACGAAGTAAATAATGGTAAAACTGTAGGAAAAGAGCATCTCTTATGTTGTGGTATAATGAATTGTATTTTTCGTACACCTTGCCTTCTTTGTTAACTCAGAGTATCAAACATTTTCCCTAATAAACTATCTGCATCCAAAAACCAAAATGGTTTTCTTAACTTTCTCATCAATTTCAACCATTGTTCAATTTAATTCAAAAAATTGAAAGTTAATTAATAGAACAAATTATTTTTCTTTTATATCTCATAAAAGCAAATATTAATGTAATAATTTGTTTATGTTTGTTTAATTTTTTTGTTTGAAGAAGAAAAAGTGATTGTTTCTTCACAGTTATTATTTGCAAAAAATAAAATCTACGAAGATTAGTTGGCTTGGTGATTTATATTAAAACTTTGGACTTGATCTTGAAATTTATGTGGAAAAAGTTATATTCAGACTTGAAAAAAAACTTTTAAATTATATTTGACATTGCAAATTTATTAATTTTTAAACTTGATTATTGTTTAATTAAATTTTTTTAGTTTATTGAACTACTGTTATAAGAAAAAGTAACATTAACAAAAAATTTCGAATGAGATTTTTTTTAATTTTGAAATTTGAATTAAAATCCTACTGGTTTCTTCAAACCGTTATATGTTATACGTTTAAATCTTATTTCTATTATGATGTAATAAAAAAACGATTTTCGATTGGAAATAGTTAAAAAAAACTGTTATAAAGATTATAGTTATTTAAAACGATATTTAGAAACAGATTTTCAACTAATATTCATTAAGTATACCTAAATGTTTACAGAAATAATCACGAAAATTAATGATATTTCTACAGTTGAAGACACGATTTCATAATAACAACAGAATCTCAATTTTAATCTGAAATTAAATTTTTTATTAAATTATTAATTAATTTAGAAAAACAGAATAAGTAAAAGTAATAATGTTAAATTAAACAATAGCAATATTGACAAACATTTTTGGGAAACATTTTGTTTCTTTGATACAAAATTAAAAAATGATGAACTCGTTGACAGTTTTTATTCAACCGAATTAAATTGCCGAATTTAAAAGATTATTTATGGTTGTTTGTTGCATATACTTTTATATTGTAAGACCGTTAATTCCTTAATAATACTTTAACAAAAAAATGTCAAATCTACTGATTCATATTGTTCAACCTTTACAATATCTATAGACAATTAAATTTTTTTCCTCCATTCTTCAAACCCTGAAACGTTTGAAGCGTTTAGTTATTTTGCTTTTCTAATAAAATTCACTTTCTTGTGAGATGAATTCAACCCAAGGCTGTGACGAGTTTTGTTTGACAAATATTTAAATTTTCGGTTGACATAAGTTAAATGGAGACAGATTTATATTCGTTAACTTTTGTTCAAATTAAGAGGTAAAGGTAAAGATTGTTTTCTTAATGTTTTTTAAAGATATTTTTAAATTTAATACTAACGTATTAATTACACATTTTATCGAAAACCTTTTTTTCATTAAATGACGCTGGTCACGCTATCTTTTTGTTAACTATTAGTAGTTGACAATTATAATTATTACAAATAAATTAATTCATATTAAAAAAAATGTCGAAACTGGGTCGAGCAATAGAGTTTCTTTTGCAATTTGTCTTAATACAACCAACGGCCAGCTAACATTTTATTACAATTGCACAAACTTGTTTCATACAAAAACTTGTTTTCTAAATATCCAAATCACCGATTTTTTTTATCGTCTTTCATAGACTTAAGTGCGAGTTTAAATTTTTTTATTGATAATTATTTGTAATATTATTAGAAAAAATACAATAAATAAGAAAACATAATTGAATTGATGTTGATTATCGTAAATATTGGTATTGTAAATTGATTGAAGGAATTTTTACAAAAAATTAGCATTATGTAAGAAAAACGTCCAAAATAATACTTATTCTGTTTTTACTTTAAGATTTTGTTTGTGTTATTAAGATAAAAATGTATCAAGATAATTTAACAAAACTATTCATACAGGGAATTCCAATAAATAATTTGACACGTTTTAAAGAAATAAATTAATATGAAGGCAAATCTAAATTGATTATAAGCAAAAACATATGAAAATAGTTTAAATAAATGTTTGATTGCAATATTGAAATAATTTTACCGTATGTGGTTTTTGTGGTATACAAGTTAAAGCTAAAAAAATTGAATCAAATGTCATATGATTCATGAATGAATGAATAAAATAAGCATTTGCAAGCCGAACTATATTTGAAACATTTCGTTTGTTTGAATTTTATTCCTTACTTAGTAACATCATAGCACCGAAATTTCACATCATTCACAGTTTTCCACCAGTATGTCACACTCTAAATTTTCTCCGTTTTCATTTCTTCAAGTTTTGTGTTCGTAAAAAAAGCATTTTGATTCGTGCAAACATTCAATTGAACGATGTACCGTCAAAGAAGTCCCTTTACATTTTGTCACTATGACAATGAGTAATCTCGTCAGTTTGGCTCTTTACACAAACAAATTGAGAAGTAAAACGGGGAAATAATATGGTTGAGGGAGGCATGATGAATCCGATTGCGTCCCAAAACTACTGGTGTTTCAATGCATTTAGATGCCTTTACAAATGCAATCTGGTGAACTTGTTAGACCCAGCTTCGGTCGTAAGAGCTGAATTTAGGCTTGTTTTGTACCATAAATGGATAAATATATTTTCTTTTTGAATTGTAGCAGAAATAATTAAACAAAAAAATGTTTCCTATTAGTATCATAAAAAAAACAAACCTAAACCTAAAAAAACCTAAGTTTCATAAAAAAAACCGAACCCTTGTTTTCTTTAGAGCATTACATAAAAATATATCGGGTTTGCTATAACGAAACATACATGTTTTGTTGAAACGAAACAATGTTATTAAAAAATAATCAAATTGGCGTAAGTTTTTGTAATCCACAGACGGGTGTTACAAATCGTGGGGGTTCCCTACAATCCATAAGAAGTTTCAAGCTGGGCAAAAGAAATAAAATCAAAGATTAGGGAAAAAACAAAATAAGTTGTGTTTACGAGTTTTGTATATCGACATGCGCCTTGGTTGCTACCCGTTTTATCCACACAGCAACGCAACATATCTAATCCTCTCTTTAATTATTGTTTTGATAAGTTTTCGTGTCAGTTTTGTCAAAAAGCTTTTTGTTGAATCGAAGATAAACTGTATGTCGATCAGGAAACAATTTTTGACGACTCCCCGATCGATATTGCTTGTAAGGCTGCTGTGACGAGCTTTTTGTGAATTTTATCCTAATTGGCATTCCAATCACGATGATCTGCCCCTAAATATGAGCGTATTGCCGATAATAAGGTTTGATTTACTAGTTCCGAAGAATTAGAAAGAAGACTAACTTTGGACTTAGAATAGGAATGATCTTTCGTTTAACAGAAAGAACTTGGAACGATCGGCCCTATGTAACGATCATCTAACTAATTCACTTTCAAATTTTAGTACTATATAGCAACTTGAAAATTAAAAAAAAACATAAAACATTCAAAGAAACTCCATAATTTAATTTTCAATTTTTTATTCTTTATTTCATTTTTGACCTACCTCAATAATAGAAATTGAGTCATACAAATATGATATCATAGAGAGAATATGAAACTTTCGTCAAATTATTCAATGTAAATGAGCTTGCGGTTGTTTAAAATTATTAAATGCGAAATTGTAGTCTTTGTGTAATAAAGTTTCTGTGTTACAATAGAAATAGCGCTAAAAGAGATGCGTGTTGATAGAGAAAAGAAATTATTATGATGTTTTTCCTTTTTCCTATCATTAAACTGTGTTTTGAGATCATTTGAGAGAAATTCTGAATAATTATTGGGCGTAGAAGTGACCAATGTATATAAAAAAAGACACAAAAATAGAAAATTCTCGTTAATAAAACAAAGAGCATTCTGTTCGATCAAGTCAATTATCAAGTAGATGACAAACCTTTTCAAACACAATAAATCAACCAGGGATGAACGAGGCAGCCATATATTTGGTTTGTGTTTATGCGTTATAGTTAGTTTTTTACTTTAATCTTTCTTTATCACTTCCTCTTGTTTTGGATAATGTAAAGTTTTGTTTTTGTTGATAAGAGATTTCCAGAATCAAGACTCACTTGAGAACTATTTTTTTATTTATTTTATTGTTGATAAAAAGACCAAAACAATAACAAACTTAAAGTTTTGAGAAATACTGTTGCCCGTTATCAGAAACAATAGATTCAGGTACGCCAAATAAATTAAATATTCGTTTCTGTAAAACTTGTATGGCTGTATGTATGTGATGTAGCTGCAGAACTGCTTGATCGCTAATTATGCCAAATTTATGTCTGTCAATATACAGCCTAAATTTATTTTGATTCACTTTGACGGATGCACAAAAACGGGGCCAAAAGTAAGTTTATTTTTGATATTTTCGAATGCATTATGAAAGTCATCAGACCATAGACATTTGTTGTTACCTAGTAAATCCGTTAGTGGAAAGAGAATAAAAACGCAGTTTGGGCATCTCCGAAAATGCCGAATGGTTTTAGGAATAGGCAATGACTCAAACGCATCCGCTTTTCCTGGATTGACTTTTAAGCGACTATCGTTAACGACAAATCCCATGTATCGTGTATGTGACAGAAATATTGCTTTTTCCAAAATTTATGGTAAACTTAGCCTCAAGAAGTAGTAGATGTTAATCCAGCGTAGTTCATATGACTAGCAAATTGTCTAAGTACACGAATATTTTATCACGCAGCTGATGCGGTATTCATTCATCCATCAGCTTACTCATTGTCTGTTATGTGTTGTCCAAACGGCATAATCGTGAACTGGTACAATGTACTGGTCGAACAGGAACTGTAAGAACCGTTCTGTCTGAGCCAAAGACCGCTAATTATTTTTCACCCATACGCATCCTTAACGGTAACGTCATTTAGCCTTGTTGACTGATTATCGTGACTGAATTATTCCAAGAACTGAATCTTTTCTCGATGACCGAAGTTAAATTCCTATCTGTCTCATCATGCAGCTCTTTTTTAAAAATGGAAGAAAGGGGTTCAAATCCTAACTATTTGTTCCACATCGATGTAGTGACTAAGGAGAGGTGTCATTCCAAGAACCTCTCCGATGAATGACGAAAAGTATCAAACATCAGAGTGTGGTTTAGCAAACCCAAACAGATAAGTGATAATCTGGAAGTGGCGGTGAGGAAGGCGTATTAATTGTAAGTCTACAATAGATTGTGGTTTGATATTGAAGAGTTTCCAGAAATATTTGCCCAAGTACAATGGCTGGTATAACCCTCGTGCTACAAATATTCTCATAATATGCTTTTTACAGCGTATATAAAACAAAAACTAGAATGTGAATTGCCCAGGATTTGTTGGGCTTAGCAGAAATCTAAGCAAACAAAGCGTATTGATTTTAAAAGGGGATGCCTGAATTTTTCAAAAATGCGGCAGAGCCTTTTCCAAGAAGCGTTGTACTAGCAACGCAAGGTTTTTTCAGATGATGAACAATTGACGGTTTATGTTACTGATAACTAACGCATCGGAAACAAACGATTTTCAAAGACTTGAGAATTGAGCATATAATGACGAGTTGGACTGAAAGGAACAAAACCTTTTGCAGCATTTTAGAGAACTGCTACCATGTTTGGTAATGCGGTAGGATTTAATTAAAATACCCTTGCAATCAGTTGCTGCAGCAATAGTCGGTCTTTCGTCAAATGATCAGCGTAGGTTTGGGTATAATAATGTATTGAAGCTTGCAGCTGAGGCTTTGTCGTCGAGGCAATCAGCGTAGATAAACTAGAAAAAGCAGCGTTGGTAATTATACTGAAGATGAATTTGTTAAGGATGGTTATTTCAAAATAGTTGGCGGTATACTTTTAAAATAATTTAATTTATCAACAAGAGTTCGCTAAATCAAACAGAATTATAGAGCAGCTTGATATCGAAGTTATGAACAACGTTATTAGCAAACGAATTTGGGTGTTTGGAGGGGTTCAATATGTTTGCTGAGAAACAGTTGTACTAATGAAAGATGAAGAAGAAGTTGATACGGACGGAAAAGGTGACTGCTTAGGAATGGTTCTAGTATGCGATGTAGTACCTAAAATATTGTATGGTAATTTCGAGATCATCTATTTTTTGAATTGATTAATTTGAATCCGGACAAAAAAGTGATGTAGTTAAAATATTTGTCCAGATAATACCCCACATCTTCACTTGTAACGACCAACAAAAATCTATTAAATAGGCATAAACTCATACTAGAAATCCTACATTCGTTCAGTACTATCAAATAATTTAAGATTCGTTTCATAAATAACATCTGTCTGGTTATGACGTTCCACTATATGCATATTTCGTATTTTAGTATATAACGTCATTTGTTAGCTTCCCCTCAAATCACTTAATTAGTTGTTATGTGTTTGTGTATAATCAATTGTTTTTTTTTCTTTACTTTTCTTTCTATGCGAAACAAATATAGTATTTCTTGTTTTAAACAAAAAGTAAGTGAAGCAAATAGATCAGGCGTATAAGCGTTGATGCTATATTATTGATAGAGAGCTTCATATAATTTTATCTGTTTTATTTGTTTTATTTATACACACGGTAGATTTGCAATGTATGAATAAAAATTTTGCTGTTTGATAAATGTTAAGCCACAAGACAGAGATAGATAGAATTTTTTTTCTAAATAAAGTCACTGAGTAAAATCACATCGAATTATAAAATCAGTTAAGTTTTAACTCCAAAAGAAATATTTTAGCTTTCGAGCAAAAAATGTAAAAAGAATTTTTTTGAGTTTTTTCAACCATTTTTCTATAACATATTGATCAGACGGATTATTGGTAAAAGAATTAAAACCTTTTGAAAAAAGTGAAAATATACGAAAAATTTAAATTGGTTGAAGTGATAAATAATAAATTTTTTATGTTTATTGATTTAACGAACTAAAAATGATTTTGTATCGTAATTACATATTTTTGGCTGTAAGGCTGTAAACTGAAAACCGAATGTTAAACAAACCTATACACAAAATAAGGGCATTAATATTAAGAATAAGAAACTATTGACCCGCATTTAAAAAAAAGAGAGGCCTTCGCCGAAGAACACAGAATAATAATTTGGAGGAGGGTGGGAGGGGGATTAAGGATTTCGTACGTGACTGTTTGAATACCAAAGCAAGCCACGAATTATCAATTCAACATTTAAGTTAAATGTATTTTGATTATATTTTTTTTACATTTCTTTTACTTTTTTCTGTCATTTACAAATTTGTTTTTTTTTATAATATGATTTGTTGAGCCAATTTTTTTAATTAGAGATTTTCCTGGGCCAGAGGCCATGTGTAGGTTTTTTGCTTTGATTGTAATCCCGAATACAACAAAATACCTGTTTATAACAATGTGGAGCCGAAACAGGGACTTGTCCATGTCTTGACATGTAACGGCAACATATTATATTATTATTACATATTATATATTATATTATTTATATTTTTAATTTTTGATATATCAATTTTTTGGATCTTTTTTGAAATTTTGAATTTTTGATTTGATATTTTTGATATTAAACTTTTCTCATTTTTTTTTTTCTGGAGTTCAATCAATTGCTTCCATTCATTAAATGTTAATGCACACCTATAGATGATAATGAATACTAATGTGACTAATATACTAATTATATACTAGTTATGTGATGACAATAATAAGATTTAAATCATAAAATAATTGAAAACACAAAGATGAAAAATAAGCATAAGAAACGTTAGAGTGCCGAGGAGATTGTTTAGGCGCCAATTGTGACCCACGCAAAGCGTACTCGCATTAATTTTCGATCTCAAATTAGCTGTTAAATCAGCTGTTCGTATAAAATAAAATTGACCGAATTTTTGTCACCCCATCGGCAACTTTTTCTACTCTCTCGTTTACATTTATGACAGCATTTATGCATTTTCAACAGTTCGTTGATATAAAGTAAGTAACGCAAAGTTACACCATAGTTAATTAATTTAGACTCAAAAGAATAGCCATTTATAGATACCAAAACGTATTACCCAAAAAATTTAGAATCAACTTTACGATTAAACCTTAAATAAAGCCGTAGGAGCCAAATATAATTAGGTTGGCAAGCCAGATTCAATCCAATACTTTTGAGATGTCTAATGCGATTACGTACGCAAAACTATGATTAACAGATTCGCTATTGGTACTCACATTTACACAAGCCGGCTTTCATGACACACAAAGAAGAAAATATGTACAATTTTTATATATGTTGTAAACGATGGTAAACATAAAATCATAAAACTTTCTCGTTCTCAATTTTGCAATATATATGTTGCAAAAAGTAATCTACTTAACTGAAGCTGTTCGATTTTTTTATTTTTAATGCAAATATACAAGATGAAATCATTTAATTTCATAATTTTTTATCAAAATATGTAAATCATAACATAAACTAAATAAATAAACAATTTCAATAGCGATTTTAAAAATAAATTCTATTAATAAAATCACTATTATAAAGTTTTTTGATGAATATATGTTGATCATGCGAAACAATTGCAATTAAAAAATTTACATAAAAATATAATAATTTTTGTAACAATAATATAATTTTTTTTAATTTTATTTATTTCAGTTTCTTAATTTTACAGTTTTCATTTTACTATTGTTATTGTTTCTGATGATGTCCTCGATGTTGTATCAAGATTATTATATTTTGTTCGATTATGAGAAGAAAGGAATTTGTAATTTTTATTATTTTTATTTAAACATGCAATAAAATTTGCAATTTCCTTAGATTATTAATTTATCTTTGTTAATTATTATTTCCGTTGCTAATGAGATCAGATTGGTAGAACTTTGATTCTATTGATGTTGTTTTTTTATTATTGCTTAATCATCAAATATGCTTTACTATTAAGGACAAACATTCAACTTGAAAATTATTTTATTTGTATAAATATTTATAAGATACTTAATCGTGAGAAATATTTCTCACCCATTCACTTGACAATTCGTGTTTCTATAGTTTAAACTTGACCCTCATTTAATGCAAACACATATTTAACTTTAGTATCATCCTCACATGTAAATTTTCAATTCCTTGTATACAATTCGTATATGAAAAGACTTTTTCCTCTTTATTTCACGTTTCACTGCACAAAAATTAGAACAAGTGAAATTAAATAATTGAAGATTGAAATTTCATACAAAAATTTAATCAAAAATTTTAATTTATGAACACAAAAATGTCGGTTTATAGTTTTATAAATGATACACAAGGTTTTTTTACGAAATTAAATTATTATGTCTTTAAAAAAAATGTTGAGCAGACGAAGCAAGAAGAAAATATTGTTTCTCTTTTAGATAAAGTAAAACCAATGTAAAAGTGGTTGTGAATTTCAAAACATAAATCGGACAGATTATTAATGATTGTGTTGGTTGGTTATTAAAATTTAAGTTGAGTTGAGTCAGAGATTTAAATAGAATAATTGACAAACCAGAATATTTTTTTCATAATATCACGATCTCAAGGTCCATTCAACTTTTATCAATTCATCAAATTTATTAAAATATCTGGTTCACCCACATCAAGTTACGTTTACCTACAGGAGAACAATGATTTTTATTACAAGCAATATTTTTATATCAATGGATTGTATAGTAGAACTTCTTGTAGTGCAAATGATCAAAAGTTGTATTTAATTGATAGATTGAATTAACATGGAGCATTAACATTATGATAAGTTGTTTAGGTAGTTTTTAAAAGTAACTACAACAATTTTGTTTCGTATGACACAGCAATATAATTTTTCTTTTAAATCGATTACCATACAAACAAAACAGTTTACAATCAATCATTTTCGAAATGGTAACACATAAGGTCTGCAGGCGAAATAATATTCACGATGCATAAATGAAAAGAGAAATTAGAAAATAGTAATTGATAATTAAATGAAATGTTGTCTACCTAAAGAATATTATTCAACATTCGTATAGTGATGGCTGTTTAAGATCCACGAGGATGAAGTCTTAGACTACTAGATTAATTTGTAGTAATTTTTTACTATTTATAGCAAACAATACTTTATTTTTTATAGTGTAAACAAAATTACAATAATATATTCAATTTAAAAACGCCTCGTTCAAGGCCATATACAATTTCTTTTATTTTTCGGAAATAAATTCAATGAGATTATCTCTGCATGTTGTTTTATTTTGGAATGTAGTTTTTGCGTTTTTGAATATTTAGTATGGAAAAAATTTTTTTTAAGGAAACGACATTAAAGTTTCAAATAAATTGTTGTTCAGGAGATTTAACCACCTCTTTCCGCACTCTGTCATATTGGGAAAAAAATTCAGATTTTTCATATTTATTTGAATCTGGATGCGTTTTTGGATCATATAAATATCACAGTTTTATTAGGATCTCATGTGTTTGCAATACAAATTCAACGTAATAGCTGCATCACATTTAAAAAAAAAAACTGGGCTCTAAGTTATACCAATATACATCGATTGTGAACAATTTTCATTTAAATCGGGCCATCTGTTGCTGAGAAATGGTTGGACAAATTTTGGTACACATACAACGATACAGAAACACATACAAACTGCCAGCTAAAAATAGCCTAAACAGCATCAAATTCCGATTTCAAAAATCAACCCAAAAACATTAACTTCCTCACGCCCAAATAAAACTTGAAATTTGCTGCATAAATAAGCAGCCTAATCTCCTGATGCTTTGAAATTATATCTGCAATGCAGACTCATGTTAATGATGTAATGATATCCAATGTGCCGTAAATCCGTCGATGTAGAGAATTCATTTCAAGATATTGTTTTTTTTTTTGTGAATTGATTTTCATGTTTATACAAATTTTTTCTTAAATTTATAATTTTGATTGCTATTGATTTCATTATTTTTGTATAAAACAATAAGACTGCTTTTTTATCCACAAAGATATAATAATTGCTAACGAAATTAATAATTGTTTTACTATACAAACCCTTATAACAAAAGGTTTATTTTTGTTTTTTTACAAATTAAAAGCTGCTGTTTTTACTATGTTGCGCGAATCAGCGCAATAAATAATGTATTTGATTGTATTGAACTCTGAAATAAATTTGTTTTGATTGCAGTTCATAAATATCTTTATTGTATTTTATACAATAAAATTACAATACAATACAATTTAAAATAATCAACAAAAACATTTTCGTTCGCATTTAAAATTGCTTATGTAAAAAAAACAATAAATTCAAACTAATGCGCATGTTCTTCTCTCGATTTATAAAAAAAACAAGAGCTACTTTGATTTCATTGAACTAAAATTCTAAGTGTCACGATTATTCTCGGCGCTATGTTATCGACGCATTGACAGTTGGTGATATTTCATGGAGCCATTTTTTAATCCTAAGTAGGCTATTGTTTTTAAAATATTTTGGTTATTGTTAAAAATGGGTTAACCAAAAATAATAGGGTCGCCCTTCCTGTGACTGTATAAGAAGAAATTTAAAAAAAATTGACATTTTGGCTTTTATTATAACCAAACATATAATATTTGATATTTTATCAACGAAAAATAAATTTGTTCATAATGAAAAAAGGTTTGCCTGCAAATTTTCATAATATATTTTTAAGAATGTATACATAACTTTAGTATTTGAAAGTGTTGTTAGAAAATATTGCTTGTCCATTATAAAATATTTAAATTAAATAATCACTGGAAATAACACAATAAATTTAAATTACTCTCGAAATTATTTTCATTCATTTTATAAAAATTAACACAACTATTAAGAAAACATTAAAAGTTTTTTGGCATTTTGAATTTGGAATTGTTTTTAATTTATAATTTAATAAAAAATTCTGTGGTAATAATTAAAAGCAAATCAAAATGGAGAAAAGAGAAATTGAATATTACATATCTACTATCGCCTTATTTTAGGTCTCTTTTCATACAATTTTAAAGTTATATTTTCTCTATATTTATAAATATTCTAAGTGAATATGTTGCTGATGATCACAAATTAAAACTGTTCTCTTCTTAAACTCAGATTATCAACGAATCTTAAAAATATTAATAAGTGCAGCTTGCACTTATTTGACGCTAAAATAAAATAAAAAAGTCGGGCAAGTGTGAATATATCTCACTCGCGAAGGATTATATGTGTATAATATTCTACGGGAATAGTTCTTCTAAAAACGCCATTTTAAAAATAAATCATAAACAACACTTTAGCAAACTACAAAAAAAATTGTTTTGGACTTGAAAAAAATTCTCTAAACTTATGAAGATCAAACATAATTTTTTTTGAAATTTCTTTTTTCAACTATCTCCAAAGAACATTTGAAATGTTGAGCCAACCGCTATAGTTTTTAAATAATTTTTACAACATTACCTATTATAACCTTGAATTTTTTTTAATTTTTCTCTTCTGTAATATATATTCGAAGATAAAAAAGCGGTGAAGAAAAAATGTTCATGTGTATGAAAATAAGTCGAAACTGTGTTTTCGAAAATTACAAAACAAAAGTGTTTTGAACAAGAAAATAAAATCGGACTTCAGGTTTTCATATGAAACCTCACTTGACATGATAAAAAAAATTTTTTTTTGAAAGTTCGGTTCTCAACACCCTCCAAAGAACATTTAAAATTATAACAACCAACAAAATTAAATTGTTTTTTGTATACAAAATTCCTACAACCGTAATATATTTTGTAAGGGGAGGAGGATAAATTGGCATTTTTGAAAATAAGTCGAAAACTGTACTTTCAAATACTACAAAAAAAATTGTTTTGAATTACAAAAAATTCACCGTTTATATGACCCCCACTTGACATGATCAAAAATAACTTTTTTTTCAAAGGTTCTACTATCAAACTCTTTCAAATAACGTTTTAAAAGACACTCCGACCGCTATAGTTTGTGTTTAACCCTAACAAAATTTCTTACAACCAAAAGCTTCAAGATTTTTCTTCTGTAATGTTCGAAGTTAAGAAGCAGAAAGACAGGAAAACAAACTCACGATTTTGGTAATAACTCAAAAACTAAGCAGTCGATAATTTATTCAATTTGTTTTAAATATTTCAATTTTTTTTGATTTTTCTAAATCAAACTCGATTCCTTAAAAAACTTTTTACTATCTCCTTGTCGATGTCTATAAAATACGGATAAAAACAGATATTTGTAATTTTTTCAGCAGTCGTGGACCAATACGTTTTCTAACTGTAGAAAATTTCAAGTTGATAGCACTTATGGTCTGTGAGAAAATTGATTCTGTAAAAATTCGGACGGACACCGAAGTCTCACCAATAGAGTACCGATTTTACCTTTTCAAAGTACGGAACCCTAAAAAGGACCGAAGACAGAATGAAAATATGAATTTTCTTGGAGTGTAAAAAAATGATTGATGAAAATCTAATATTGAATTTCTAACAGGCCCCTGTTAACTGTCTAAAATTACCCAATCCATTAACGAAATAACCGATTTACAGAGAAGCATTAGTATTTCTGCCCCCAAACCAACACCATTGCTAGAAACCACTGAGTTAGTACCAGTTTACAGGCCTTTTATCTGTTAGGAGCTTTTAAAAAACTTATTTAATCTCTTGGTATAGCTGTAGCCAAATTTCACTGCAGAGACTAATTCCTATTTATTGCTTTTTATTAATTAATGCCATTTATTCTTATTTATTATTATTTATTAATATTTATTATAATTTATTATTAATATTTATTAGATTAGTTATTATTATTAATTCTTATTTATTGTTATTTATTGTTATTTATTATCATTTACTATTATTTATTATTATTTATTATTATTTATTATTATTTATTAATATTTATTATTATTTATTATTATTTATTATTATTTATTTTATTTATTATTGTTTATTGTTATTTATTACTATTCATTATTATTTATTATTATTTATTATTATTTATTATTATTTATTATTATTTATTATTATTTATTTTTATTTATTATTATTTATTATTATTAACTATTATTAACTATTGTTATTTATTATTATTTATTTTTATTATTTTTTTGTTATTTCACAATTTTGTAATCAACTTTGATAAGCTTAGACTCTCAAGCTCTGGTATTTTTAAATTATCAGAAACGTTATTAATAATTTATTATATCATCTAACACTAAACATGTCAATAACAAAAAAATGGAATTGTTAAATCGAGAGTTGAAGTAAAACCATCCATAAGAGCGAGCTGGAAATCAATCCGAGTTCAAATCCAACTACTTCTCCATTTCTTACTAAACTCCTCATTTAAATACCTAGCCGAATTTAAAGATCAAATTACGATTTCAATTAGTGGAAAATGGAAATGTAACTGGAGAACACAAATTAAAACTGTTTTAATCTAGAATTCAGATTATCACGGAACCTTAAACATATTAATAAGTCCTTCTTGAAATTACTTGATGTTAAAATAAAACAGAACAGAAATTTCTAGAAATAGAAAATTAATGATTGATGAGAATTTTAAATTGAATTTTTAAGAAGCCTCTGTTAATATAATAACCCAAACAATAAACGAAATAACCGAATAAAATAAAGAAAAGTATTTCTATAAAAGTGAGTTATTACCAGTTTACAGGTCTATCACTTGTGTCGGGTATTTACAAATTTATTATATTTCTTGGTAGTCAAAGTCACACTTCAATACAGAGATACTATTATTATTATTTATTATTATTAATTATTATTAATTATTTTTTATTATTATTTAATATTTATTATTATTTATTATTAGTTATTATTATTTATTATTATTTATTAATATATTAATGTTTATTATTATTTATTTTTATTCATTATATCTTATTATTTTTACTTATTATTTTAGGATTTTAAAATCAACGTTCAAAAATTTAGAAACTTCCTATATAATCTCAAACCATAGTTGCCATTGTATCTTCAAATATTTAAAGATGTACTATTTATAATATATTATATCTAACATTAATCAGCTAACTTTCAATAAAAAAGAATTGCATTCGAATTCAGGACACTGAGTTCATTTAAAATTAAAATAAATTTAATTTTCCGACTCCGACTCCGCATTAGTATTAAGAACTTCAAAAAGGATCCTCCTTGTTTCGCATTAGTAGTAAATCTGAAATCTGTCTAAAAATTTAGTCAAACAAAACATCAACCACAGAGCTGAATCATGATAGAACTTCCTCATAAATACTTTAGAGTTGCATGAAATATGAGTGTGTAAACTAATAATAAAAAAAACATTTATTCCGCATACGTCATTTAAAGGTAATTAGAAATAGATACAATTGACTGTGGTTTTGCTACCAAAAGGTCGATCTGTGTTTATTTTTATTTTTGTAAATTAAATTATTTAATATCAAAATATATCACTATTATTGTTTATTTTACAATCTGTCATCACAAATGTATATAAATCAGATGTAGTAACATATAAGGGAAATAGCCTTAATATCATGTAGTTTGAATCGTATCACCTATCAAAACGGGGCTAATGAGTTTCACATTTTCAATAATTAGTTAATTAAATTTTTTTCAAATTTCCATTTAAGACAAAATATCTAAAAAAAAGTCTGTTTAATAATTTAATCGTACAGCCTTGTATCACTTAATCATTTATACTATTTACAAATCATTGTAACGATTTCAAATCAAACAATAGTCATTCAAATCAATGTGAGATGTGATATTTTTTTTATTTTTTAAATGAAACCAAAGTGTGATTTATAGTGATAAGATCATCAACAAAGAATGGTTATGCTAATCAAAATATTAAATAAAAAGCTTTAAAAATAAATGAAATATTTTTATTAGCAAGTAACTGAGATTTAGAAGAATAAAAAATTAGAGTGAATTTAATTGATTGAAATCACAAGTCATGATCTTAGATTGTGATCTTATGATTTGGTTCGATTTAAATCAGCGTGTCGAAATTGATCACTTTTTAAACTATGTTTATTGAAAAATTTAATGAAATGTGACGAAGAAGTAGTGTGTGTAGCCAAGGATTGGGTGATAAATTGATTCATAATGAATATTGAAAATTTTCTTAACACTTTCGTTTGTTCTTTTCACAATAAATTGTAAAACTATTTCCAATATGTAGCTTCAAGATATAGCTAGTTAGTACACATATTTTTCTTTATGTTTAAATAACAGAAAAAAAAACGTTTTTAATGTAGATATAATAATGACCATTATTGTTTTCTACACTGGATCGTAAGAAGTTAAAGAAAACAAAAATGAAAGTGACAATAATGGTTTTTATTGAAAGTGATTTCTTACTTAAACTTAGTTTACGAGTATTGTGTCTTAAAGAAAATAAATTTTTAAATAACAATAAGATTTAAAACATAAAACAAAAAATAACTGAAATTGATTTGAATTCATAAACGAATAATTGTTTTATTGATTTTATTTGTAAATATATGTGCGTTAGGGATGTATCCGGGGGTTTGGATATGAATTTCAATATGAATTCGATTTCTTTGGTTATTGTTTAAAAAATTTCTACTATCGTCGGTTTATTTATTGTTTGTTTGGTTTTTGTGATTTTTTTTTGATAAAAATAAAGAATGTTGTTGACACGTTTTTATGAAAAGAGTAATATAACTCTTTGTCTTTCAAAGCAAAATTATATTGCAATGCGACTAAGGTCAATAACACAGCTACATATCCTCCTTTCCATTTGCTGAAATATTAACAGAAACATTAAAACCAATTATGCTTGTTTTGATTCCATTACCTTCTATAATGGTCGAAGTCCTTCCAAAATTCCACAAAGTTTCAACATTTTAGAAGTTTCGCGCATGGAAGGATGGGCTGAGCAGTTTACGTTAGCATATCGTAAGGTAAAGTTCCGTAGAAAAAAATCCAGTTAAACACTGTTTTCTTTCCCTCTTGATTATTTTATACAAATTCGTTTGTAGATAAGCCAAGTATTTATTTTGTATGAGATCCGGTCACCATATAGTTTAAGGACATACTTTGTGCATCTTTATCTAGTGTACCATTCAGTTTGGTTTCTTTCTATTTAAAGTTAATCATCTGTTGTGGGTCTGTTAACAACAGCGCTGTGACTAGTGCCGGGGAAAAAATATCGATATATTGATATATATTGAATACCGATATTGGAATGATAAAAATATCGATATTTTATGGATTCTTATCGATATTAATCGATATATCGATAATTACAGATATATCGTTTTATCCATATTATTTTTAAATCGATATTTTCTATAACTATTTTAATATCTCCCAGCCAGAGTAGCAGTAACAAAATGTCTGCTAAATTTTATATTATTGGTGAGTTATAATTTTTAGGTCTTCAGAGTTTGTGATCTCTGGGCAAGCAAAACCAGATAAAAAATCATCATTTGTTTGATAGACAGCAACCACTTTGTATAAGATACCCCAAAAGCTAATTAGTTCTTTCTCATGTTAACTGAAGCGTTTTACCAAAGATTTGTCAAAAAAACTTCAAAGCTGTAGGCTAATGTTGTATTGTATAATATTCTTACAAGAATAAAAATAACTATGTAACCGGAAGTGACCAACCGGAAGCTGCAAAATGACTATAAATATAACAAAAACCTTTTGCATTAAGTTTCAACAAAATTGAATGTCAGAACTGAGTGTTAAAAGTTGGAGAAATTTAAAATAAACAGTTGTTGGCGATCCACTCACTTTTGTCAAATTTTGAAAAAACCTCAGATCTTCGATATTCCCGAATACGTTTTCAGCTCATTTATATATCAAAGTTTCATACAGATCTCATGTGTAACGGAAATATCACGAAGTTGTTTCACATTTTCTTACAAAACTGGGTGACATGTTGTTAAGCAATATGGTAGGTCAATGATGTTCATATCATTATTTATTCTCATAATATTTGCAAGACAAGATTTTCAGTTTTTTGGGAACCATTAAAAAACAAATGATTTAATTTCGTTAGAAAAAGATTGGGCTCTACGTTCAGCAAAAATACATCGATTGTGACCATTTCCATTGAAATCGGTTCTTCCGTTGCTATAAGAAAACAAACTTAGACAAAATTTAGTTAACATACAGCGATACACACACATACAGATTGCCAGCTAAAAATACTGTAAACAGCTTCAGAGGCCATGACAAGTAAAAGGTCATGAAAAGTAAAGATATCATAAAAATTCCGATTTCGAAAAAAACTTTCCATATCGGGAACCCAAAAATAATAGCTTCCCATGCCGGGAATTTAACAATATAGCGAACGATACTTCTGTGTTGAAAAATATAAATTCACTTTTCTCTTAAAATATCATTCTATTCGCCCATAAATAGGGGAACTCTTTCAGACAAAAACTGCATAAGCCAGAACCCATAACCTGACAATTTCTTGAAAGACCTAAGTATTACATTCTCGAGCTAAAAGTGAAATTCTTACGCCTACTTTTTTAGGCATTTCTCGACGTTTTGAGACCTACTGATTCTAAAAAAGCAAAAAAAAATGTATGTCTGTCTGCCGACCGGCCGTCACAATCGACGAAATCTAGAAAACCGCTGGACGGATTTCAAAAATTTTTGTTTCTAAAAATAGGTATAATCAATGGTAAGAGCCAAAAGAACGATGTATTCGATAGCTGTCCCAGAAGTGTGTCAAAAAAATAGTCAGGTGTATCAAAACAAGGAAATTTGCATATTTTTTGCTTAAAAAACGTTCATTTTAAGTGTTTACGCATAGGAACATTGGATTTGGAGAAATCTTGATGGTCGGGATTTGTATGTGAGACCCAAAACTAGATTATTGCATTAAAAGTTTGTCAAAAAAACGTTGTCAAGTGTGTCAAAAGAATGAGTTTAATTTTATTTTACTCAATTTTTTGGAAAAAAATGATATTGTAATAATCTTCGTCCAGAATGGGTTAAATTAATTTACTCATAAATAACCAATACATTCTGCTTTCCACATTCAGACTATGGCAAAGATGAATTAAAAGTTAACTCCTTTTAACTAATACATTTTGCATAAATTAATTAAATATGAGTTCGCTAATGTTTACATTTATGCAAGTATGAATGAAAATAGGTGTGGCCTATTGTTTCTAGAAAATACACTGGAAACAAAAACTGAGTAGTAGAAGTTTCTGCTTATTTGTTTTTGGATATAAATAAGCGAACAAAATATCAGATAATCAGTTTTTAATTTTGCAATTAAAGTGTTTTACAAATATTCGCAAGTATAAGGAATAATCGGGTGGTACTTGAGCCTGGGTACTAATAGTGAAAGAATTTGAACTTAGTGGAATAGTAAATACAGATTTTACGATTCCGAATATTATTGATTCAAATTGTGGAAAAGCGGTGAAGTTTATCGTACATAAATTGGAGACCCTGGAATTTATTGTAATTAAAATCGGAAGTTGCTGTAACTGGTTGAGAAAAAAAGTTTGAGATTTTGTTAACTAAAGATCTGTCTTTTTACTGTCGTATTTGCTCAATAATCGAAAAGAACCAACGAAGAGTCGTTGCAATATCAATTATTTGTTTGACATGAAATATTATCGAGCTCATATTGGACATGGAAACTTTTGATTTTCTTATAATTTTTGAAATATTTTTGGAATTTTGAAAAAAGTTTGTACTTTTGATTTTGTTATAACTTTTGCGATATTTTTAGAATTTTGGAAACAGTTTGTTGAATTTTGAATTTTTGATTTGGGAAAAGTTTCAATTTTTGATTTTGTAATATTTTTTGGAATATTTTTTGACTTTTGAAAAAAATTTGTATATTTGATTTTGTTTTAATTTTTGAAATAATTTTGGAATTTTAGAAAAATTGTATTTTGTTATAATTTTTGCAATATTTTTAGAATTTTGATAAATGTTTCAATTTCGATTTTGTAAAAATTTTCGGAATATTTTTAGAATTTTGAAAAAGTTTATAATTTTTATAATTATGATTATAATTTATTGAATATTTATTGAATATTTTTGGCATTTTGAAAAAAAATTATATTATGGATTTTGTTACAATTTTTGCAACATTTTTAGAATTTTGGAAAAGTTTAAATTTTTGAATTTGTGAATTCAGAAATTTTGCAATGATTTAAGACTTTTGAATAAAGTTTCAATTTTTGATTTTTTAAGAATTTTCTGACTATTTCTAGAATTTTTAATAAGTAAAATATTTTATTTTATTATAATTTTTGGAATTTTGAAAAAAGTTTCAATCTTTGATTTTGTAATAATTTTTGGAATATTTTTAGAATTTTGAAAAAAGTTAGTTTGAATTATGAATTTTTGCAATATTTTTAAAATTTTGAAAAAATTTAAATTTTTGATTTTATCATAATTTTTGGAATATTGAATTAAACTTATATTTTTGATTTTGTTTTAATTTTTGGAATATTTTAAGAATATGAAGAGGTTTCAATTTTTGATTTTCTTATAATTTTTGCAATATATTTAGAATTTTGAAAAAAGTTTCAATCATTGATTTTGTAATAATTACTTCGACCTAAGTATTACATTCTAGAGCCAAAAGTGAAATTCTTACCCTCACTTTTTTGGCATTTGTCGACGTTTTCAGACCTACTGATTCTAAAAAATCAAAAAAAAAATGTATGTCTGTCTGCCGGCCGGCTGGCCGTCACAACCGACGAAATCTAGAAAGCAGCTGGACGGATTTCAAACATATTTTTTTCTAAAAATAGGTATATTCAATGGTAAGAGCTGAAAGGACAATGTGTTCGATAGCTGTCCCGGAAGTGTATCAAAAAAATCATCAAGTGTGTCAAGACATGGAAACTTGCATATTTTTTGCTTAAAAACGTTCATTTTAAGTGATTACGAATACGAACATTGAGTTTGGAGAAATCTTGATGGTAGGCATTGGTATGTGAGACCAAAATCTAGATTACTGCATTATAAGTTTGTCAAAAAAATGTTATCAAGTGTGTCAAAAGAGAGATTTTTATTTATTTTTTACCCAATTTTTTGGAAGAAAATAAAATTAATTATTTGTATGACATGAAATTTTCTTATTACTAAAGAGAATTATGGTTTTATAAGTTTGTCAAAAGCTTGTTGTCAAGTGTGTCTGAAGAAAGATTTTTATTTATTTTTTTACCCAATATTTTGAAAAAAAAATAAAATTAAGTATTTGTTTGGCATGAAATTTTATTATTATTATTGAGAGTTATGGCATTATAAATTTGTCAAAAAAATGGTGTCAAGTGTGTCAAAAGAAAGACTTTTATTTATTTTTTTACCCAATATTTTGGAAAAAATAAAATCAATTATTTGTATGACATGAAATTTTATTATTATTATAGACAATTATGGTTTTATAAGTTTGTCAAAAACTTGTTGTCAAGTGTGTCTGAAGAAAGATTTTTATTTATTTTTTTAACCAATTTTTTGGAAAAAAATAAAATTAATTATTTGTATGACATGAAATTTTATTAGGGTTCCGTTTTCTAAACACTATTGGTGAGACTACGATTTGTTTTTGTATTAAAATCGTTTATCTTAGGAAATACAAATCCTATGGGTCTGAAATTTAACATGCGTATAAAACTAACCTGTCCCCTAAAGATGATGGATACAAAATAAAGTTGTTTCCGTTTGTTTTACGGGGCTGTTATGTAGAGCCTTTAAGAAAATACTTTTTTTACCGAGTCAAGTAGGGTATCATATGAAAGGGCTTGAATTCAGTAATCTTTAAAAATGTATTTTAGAATTTTTCATTACACAGTTTTTTGAATAAAATTCAATAATAGCGTTTTGTTTCATATTTTCTTTCTCTACTTAGTTCCGAAACTATGTAATAAAAAACTTTAAAAGTTTTTGAAAATATAGAAAAAGTAGTAACTTTTGAACGAAAAATATAAGGAAGTGTAAAATACGCATAATCTTATTTATTAAGGGGGTGGGAATGAGAAGGGAGAAAACACAATTTAAAACCCAGTCATGTGGGATATCAAACGAAAGAGCACTGAATTTAAGAAACATTCCAATTCTTTTAAGAACTTTGCGGTGCACAGTTTTTGAATTATTGTCAAAAAAGTGCAACAAAAAGTTGGTCCCCCCTTGGGTTTCGAGCTTAATTGACAGAAAAATTTGAAAGAAATCACAGAGAAAGAAATTTTGAACTGTGAACGAAAATTAAAGCGAAGTATTACATAATTGTCTTTCTGTATTTTGAGGGGATGAGATTGGGGAAGGGTGAAAAAAATATTTTTTACCCCTTACAAGTGGGGTGAAAGAGTACTTAAGATGTCAAGAAAGAGTAGTATGAAAGTCATATGAAAGAGTACTTAAATTAAGAAACATTCTAACTTTTTTTAGAATTTTTCCAAACACGGTTTTTGATATATTGTCAAAACAGTGCTACAAAACATGAAATTGAACATGAAATTGGACATGGAAATTTTTGAATTTGTAAAATTTTGAAAAAAATTTGTATTTTTGATTTTGTAATAATTTTTGCAATAATTTTAGAATTTTGGAAAAATTTTTAAGTTTTGATTTTGTTATAATTTTTGCAATATTTTTAGAATTTTGGAAAAAAATGAAATTTCGAATTTTATATACATATACTTTTAGAATTTCGAAAAAAGTTTCAATTTTTGATTTTGAAAGAATTTTTGGAATATTTTTAGAATTATGAAAAATTTCAAATTTTTGATTTTATTATAATTTTTGGAATTTTGAAACAATTTTGATTTTGTAATAATTTACAATAATTCACAAATAAAAAAAATTAATAATAATAATAATAAAGAAATAGCTTAAATTAAAATTATTCGAGGGCGCCTCACTTGATTGATGTCTTCTACATAAATAAAAAATGTGGACTTCGTCCTTGCATGACCCTTGGGTCCGTCGTCCTATATATGTTTATTCTGCACGTATATAAATGTAGTATGCTGAGTTACGGCACTTGCTCTTGTATCCCAGTGAAATTCTAATGAGACTTAAAATTGATCTCTTCCTTTCTTTCTATTACTACACATTAGAATTTCAAGTGTAGTAAATTTAATAGTTGATTTTGATACAAACACCCAAAAACCAAAATTCACAGAACAAGATGTTGTTCTTTACAAAGAGAAACGAAAAGATTTGAAGATAATGTTTTATTTTATTGATATAATCTTCTGTTCACTATAAATTTGTCTTATTATTTTTTTAATCAAACTTCAAATTGTCTAGACATCTTATATTGATAATATTCCTTTGGTGTCGTATATGTTTTCGGGCTTACAATAATCGTGGAGTTTTTATGATTTTAAACTTTTCCTCTTGTTTGTCGAGAAAAAAATCAAACATGGAAATTTACTTTGTAAGTCATTATGTAGATTTATATTTTTAAAACACTGTTCAGTTTCTTTACCTTTGTGAAAACTGGAAAATTTCATTATAGATCATTCATTACACATATATATATTTATCTTTAATCGCTGTTCAGTTTCTTTACTTCTGTGAAAACTGGAAAATCTCATTTATATAAAAAAAATGACAACAATTTATTATTATTTAAACAAAAACTATACTTTTTTTTAACTTTAATGTTTTAGTGCAAACCATCGAATGAATAAAATATAATTGCCATCATAGCATTTATAATAATCTGTGGATAAAAACAAGATCTACCAACTTTGAAGAAAAACATTCTTTCGTTCAGTTCATCGTTATTAATGGATGAGTAAGTTTAATAATACTTTTCGTTATTTAGTTGTTTGGAGAGTAAATTTGAATTTGAAAAGTTGTTCTTGTTTTAAGAAATGAACTATGAGTTTTTTATTTAGAAGAGAAAATGAAATATTAGAAATGTCTGAAATGTTTATTAATAAATTCCGAAATGTAATAAATATGTTTCAATTATTCAATTTAAAAATAACCAGACGTTACAACTCTCATAGAAGTGTTTAAATCACAAATGTAAAATTAATATTTTTCTCATCCGTTAATTGTATCTATATTTATTTTTTTTTTGTAAAACGGGGTGTGTGAAATAGATAAGCTCCTCGTGCTGCACCCTAGATTACGCAAATAGTCTATTTCAACTTGGTAGCCAAACATTTCATTTCGAACTCTTGGCTGTAATACAAAAAAAAACAAAAAAAAAATAAATATGAACCAAAACCAAAATCAAAATCACAATAACAACGGTACTTTTCAGCACCATAAGACAAAAAATATTGGACCTTCAGTCCGTATTTTGCAATTGAACATTGAAGGCATAAGCAAGTCAAAAACTGAACATTTACAAAGATTATTAAAATATTACGACATCGACGTTATAATTCTGCAAGAAACGCATGCAGCAGATGAAGCGCAACTTACCTCTAGAGGAAACATTGTTGGTTACAAATTAATTAGTGCTATTTACCATCAATCATATGGATCTGCCACGTATGTTAAGTCAGAAATCCTGAACTGCACGCACGTACTTACACAGACGGACAACGATATACATCTTATTGTTGTTGATATATCGGACACGAAAATTGTAAACGTATACAAGCCTCCAAATACAGGATGGCCAGCTGCTACTCTACCATTATTTTATCATCCAGCAATATATGCTGGTGACTTCAATAGCCATCACACTCAGTGGTCCTACTCAAATAATAATACCAATGGCGTGCAACTGACCGACTGGGCGGATGATAACAACATGTTCCTGGTATATGATGCGAAAGACTTGAAAACCTTTAGATCTGCAAGATGGCGACGTGATTACAATCCCGACCTCTGTTTTTCCACAAAAAACGAACAACGTAACCCTATTCCAATATCTAGGGCTGTCTTACAAGGTTTTCCACGCTCTCAACATCGTGCAGTAATTCTTGAGGTAGGAATCCAAATTCCACTCGTTAACTCTACTCCTCAACCTAGATGGAATTTTAACAAAGCTGATTGGGATAAATATAGGTTGAAGTTGGATGCAGTGATTCGCTGGATCCAACCCATTCCTAAAAATTACGATAGATTTGTTGGAGCCATCATCTCAACTGCAAAGAAATGCATCCCAAGAGGCTTTCGTGAAGAATATATTCCTGGCTGGAGTAAAGAGAGCGATATATTATATGAGGAGTACCTTAGTAGTGGTGAGGCAGACGTGGCTGATGACTTAATATACTCACTGAACGCCGCGAGAAAACAAAAGTGGATTAAGGCTGTTGAAAACATTGATTTTTCCCATTCGAGCAGGGAAGCATGGAGTCTCCTTCGGAAACTGGGTGGCTCAAACTCAATTACTCGTGCTAACAATGAAATAAATCCAGAGGACATCGCAAATCACATAGCAAATATGTCTCGTGCTTCTATTAATCGCCTTCATAAGAGAACAATTAAACGCAAATTAAGAGAAATGAAGCGCAATTGCTCGTCTCCATCGAAGTATGCGAACTCTTTTAGTAGCGAAGAACTGGAATCAGCTCTGTCCCAAACAAAAAACGGAAAAGCAGCTGGCTACGATGGCATTTTTCCAGAATTTCTTAAGAATGCTGGAAAAAATGTTAAACAGTGGCTAACTAAATTTTTCTCGAATGTCCTAGAAACCGGCAACCTACCAAAACATTTTAAGACTACGAAAGTGATAGCGATACTTAAGCCAGGTAAACCATCCAATGAACCAGGAAGCTATCGCCCGATTGCCCTTTTGAGCACCTGCTATAAATTGCTAGAACGGCTCATATACAATCGTATCGCACCGATATTGAATGACCAGATCCCAGTCGAACAAGCTGGTTTTCGTCCCAATCGCAGTTGCACTGACCAACTGCTCGCTCTAACATCCTATATCGAAGCTGGGTATCAAAAACAACTAAAAACAGGCGCAGTATTCATCGATCTTACTGCAGCATATGACACGGTCTGGCGAATTGGGATTATATATAAGCTTTTCAATGCAATACCTTGTAGCACCATCTCGCGTTTAATTAACAACATGCTGAGTAATCGTGTATTCAAAGTTCATCTAAATAATTCCTGCAGTAGGTCTAAAATGCTTAACAATGGTTTACCACAGGGTTCCGTCCTGGCACCATTACTTTTTAATCTGTACATTCATGACATTCCTGACACAACATCAAAGAAATTTGGTTACGCTGATGATTGGACCCTGGCCACTCAAAACAAAGACATGGGTGTTTTGGAGGATTTGCTCTCAACTGACCTAGCGATAATGAATGACTATTTTCGAACGTGGAATTTATTTCCCAATCTAAGTAAAACCGAGAGCTCCTGTTTCCACTTAAACAACAAACTGGCAAAACACGAACTATCAGTGTTATTTAACGGCACTGTCATTAAATACAATCAACAGCCAAAGTACCTGGGCATTACTCTCGATAGAACTCTTTCTTTCAAACTCCACCTAGAAAATACGTCACAAAAACTTAAAACGAGAAACAATATATTGCACAAACTGGCAGGCTCTACATGGGGTGCTACTCCAGCTACCCTCCGAACAACTGCTCTAAGTCTGGTTTACTCAGTGGCTGAGTATGGCGCACCAGTCTGGTTGAATAGCACACATACTCAAAAAGTTGACTGCCAGCTGCATGCTACGATGCGTACTATAAGTGGTACTATCAGATCCACCCCTTTACCTTGGCTCCCTGTGTTAAGCAATATCGCTCCACCTGCACTCAGACGCTCGCATGCTCTCATGCGTGAACATAAAAAGGTAACCAACAACACCACGTTACCCTTGCACGAATATTACGGTGACCACACTCGTTGTCGATTGAAGTCAAGAAAGCCTCCACATAAAACTGCCAGCAACCTGCTGGCAACTGATTTTAATATCTTGGATGCCTGGGACACCTCCTGGCAACATTACAACACAACTGACCTTTCTATTACTAACCCGACTTCTGCCCAACCTGGTTTCGATTTGCCACGTCATACCTGGACCACACTAAACCGAATAAGAACGAATCATGGACGTTGTGCTGATTCTTTCTACAAGTGGGGCATTTCAGAGTCCCCTGAGTGTGACTGCGGCGCTCCACAACAAACTATAAAACACATTGCAACTGTGTGTCCAATTCGACGTTACAATGGCAACATCTCAGACATCCATTTGGCTACTCCCGACGTAGTAGCATGGATAGACTCGCTCGATGTAAACATCTAATGTTCAAATGTACTGCCCAATGTTCAAATATTTTACTTTTTAATTTACTTAAAAGACACGCAATCAAATCGATTGTAAGTTCATTTAATGTGTATCCATGTATTGTTTTAGGTAGATTTCATAGAAGAGTCTACCTATTTTAAGTTTAATTTTTTTTTTTAATGTGTCACAAAAAAAAACCATACGCTAAATAAAAAAATTTGTAAAACCTTAAACTTTGTTTGTTTAAACAACAAAAATAAATGGAAAGACATATGAAAATTGAAATCTAAGACTTTGTATTTAACTCTGAACTGAAGTGAAATATTAGAATTCCGAGGCATTTGGGATTCGGATTTCAGTAGTAATGGGTAGTTGGTTTTTATCTGTTGGATCTACCAATTTCACATACACGTCCAACTGGTGGACATATGCAGTTCACTAGACCTTATTGAAATAATATGACTAAACACAATTCGTAATTACTACGGCAGAACTTTCAGCCGCATTCTTAATGATATTTCGACTTATTTTAAGTTTAAACGACGCTATTCTCTTTTATGGTCATATTTAAGTTACTCAATTCAAAAAAAATATGGTACAAAGAAAATGCAGACGAGTATAAAGTTACATAACATATTATTATTTTCACTGACAGTTAACTCACGATCAATTTGAGTTGACATTTAACATAACTGTAATTCGTTATCGATCTTTTATCAATAGAATGATCAATTTCTATGTTTAAAATTAATAATATAAATTTTTCATGTTGACAATTGTTGATTGATAATTTCGGTATGGTGAATATTAAAAAATAAATATTACTTTCTACATCTAACCTTGTGATCTATGAAATAAAATTTAAATTAAAACAAATAACTGTAATTTAATACATTAACCATATATTGCTTAACACAGATTATATTGACAAGAGTGTCTTGAATATTGATCTAATTTCTGTATATTTTTATAAAAGTGAAAATTAGACACACCTTAAGTATTGATATGCTGACATTTATATATTATATACAAACTATTTGTTGTTGGTTTGGTGAATGCACCCTTACCATTTATCTATGTATGTAAAACTTTTTCCACATTAATCAAAACATTTTGACATTATTTCTTCAATTAGTATTTATATTATTATAATAATAATGAATTAAACATAAAGAAATAAATAAACAACTTCAAGTGACAAATAGAAGAAGATGTCTTATGACATTTTTATTTATGTTTTGTTTGTTAAAAACTTAAAAATTTAAATAAAATATATTTTTTATTATAAATTAAAAGCTAGATTTTTTTTATAAGATTATTACTTAAGAAATACAACAATTTGCATACGGCTTTGGACAAACTTCATACTACGTTAAAAATTAGATTGCAAGATGTCAATTTATTTAAAAAAAAAAAATGAATGATTTTTGTGGGCTGTATCAAAATTTTTATTCTTGTTGATATTTTCTTTAAACGATACAAAAATATAAAAATGATTCATCTTATGCTTAAAAAAAAATTTAGCAATAATAATTGACCGACTGACTTCAAAAGAAATTCATTGACAGTAATAATAAAATTTAACTTGATTAAATTTCGTAAAATCAACCAACAAGTGTTCAAATCAATGGAATTTGGTCCAATCGAAAAATAAAAAAATAGTTGTTATTTTTTACCTTTCTCTTTTTTAAGTTATGTGTAATAATTCCTTATGCACATATGTATATAGATTCATTTTTTATGATCATAATAAAACAAGTAATTGAATGCGATTTTCATTTTTTAAAACTTGTTGTTTTCATTTACAAAAAAAAAAAGTTTTCCTTAAACAAATTTTTTGATTTTCATTTCACTGTAGTATCTACCAGTTGATTAAGTTTCTGTATGTAATTATAATATTTCTTTCAATTTTTTATTTCATAATCGTAATAATGTTTCTTGTAACTGTGTTATAGTTTCGAAGCATGTTTGTTTAATTGTTTGTTTTAATTATAAAAAAAATCCTAGAAATTTTTGTTTGTTTTTTGTTTATATTATAAATATAAAGGTTATGTGGAATTTTAATAAACAAAAAATTCCAATACTTGACTAAGTTTAACAAAACATAAAGTTCAGAATGATTAAGTTAAACAATGAAGTCACATTTTGTTTGTAAATTGTTTATATTTTTGTGTCACGAAGTAATCTAAAGTTTTATAATTTTAAATGTGATTATAGTTAATGGACTAAATATTAATAGCAGTTATAGATATATGGATTACTTTTTGGAATTCTTGCAAAGTATTCGAAATTGCACTGAAGTGAAATATTTATTTGGGATGGAAGTAGCAGTATATGGAAACAAAATTGCATGGTTTGATGTGACTCTATGCTATTTAATACCAAGCGGTTCCTCGATAAGCGTCCGGTTTCAGCTTGGAAGTGACTGTCAATATCCACCTGTCATAACGTATAATATGATGAGAAGTGATAATTCATCAAAAAATCCCACGATTAGACCAAACGATCAAAACTAATGCAAGACAGAATATCCGTTACTGCAATGACAGAGTGGTAGTTTACTTAATTCCTGCTTCATATAACATGACAAGCATAAATGTAGAGTATTGAAATCTTCTAAACGATATGATAACTGAAAACAATGCTCTATATCCACGAAAAAACGGCCCAAAACGCGTTATCTGCGCTCAGCACAACAGTGTATTTCATTTAAAAAATCAATCGCTAAAATTCTAAACAAAATTTTTTTCTATATTCAAAATCGTCGGTTAACCTTTTACTTCGGTCTAAACGAAATCTAGAAAACGGCAGAACGGATTGGAAAAATTTTGGATTCTAGAAATAGGTACACTCAATGGTAAGAGCTGAAAGGACGATGTGTTCGATAACTGTACCGGAAGTGTGTCAAAACAAAGGAATATGCATATTTTTTGCTTAAAAAACGTTAATTTTAAGTGATAATGAGTAGGAACAAAGAATGTAGAGAAATTTGGATGGTTTGGATTGGTATGTGACACCAAAAACTAGATTATTGCATTATAAGTTTGTCAAAAATATGTTGTCAAGTGTGTCAAAAGAAAGATTTTCATTTATTTTTTTGCCCAATTTTTTGGAAAAAAATAAAATTAATTGTTTGTACAACATGAAATTTTATTATTAATATTGTGAATTATAGCATTATAAGTTTGTCAAAAAAATATTGTCAAGTGCGTCAAAAGAAAGATTTTTATTTATTTTTTACCCAATTTTTTGGAAAAAAATAAAATTAATTAGTTGTACGACATGAAATTTTATTATAATTATTGAAAATTATTGCATTATAAGTTTGTCAAAAAAATGTTGTCAAGTGTGTCAAATGAAAGATTTTGATTTATTTTTTTACTCAATTTTTTGGAAAAATTGAATTATTTGTTTGACATGAAATTTTATTATTATTATTGAGTATTACATGTATTTCAAAAAAAATAATGTCAAGTGTGTAAAAAGAATGATTTTAATTAATTGTTTTAGAAAAAAATAAAATTAGTTATTTGTAGGAAATGAGATGCATAATGAACATGAAATTATTATGTATGGGAGAAATTGTGAATAGTTAAACTCAAATAACTGGATGAATAATAGGAATTTTTCAATTCTGAAACCAGTTTTGGAATCTTCTAATTAAACCTTACATGTTTTAATCAGAAAAAATTTTACGTGTTTCGTGGCGGTATCGAACCCCATTCATCAGTAACACAAATTCGATACCTTGTGTTATACACGTTTTTATCAACTGCGCCATTCAATTGACATGTTTTATGGAAATTTTAGTTAGTGAATTGAAACGTCATCCAAGAATTACTATGAAGTTAACAATTTCACAAAGATTGCCGACCTAACGACATGATATATTCAATTAATTATTTCTAATTAATTATCTATCTAGTTTTTATAGAGTTATTTCGATTAATTCTCAAGACGCTACTATTCCATTAAGTATGGTAAGCTAATGATATCCATTATTTTACGTACACATTCTCAATGTGGTAGAATCATTACAGTTAGTTGTTATTAAACTAATCTGAAAACCAATATAATATGATCTAGGCGATCGGGGGGGGTTATTTCGTATGGGAGAAATTGTGAATAGTTAAACTCAAATAACTGGATGAATAATAGGAATTTTTCAATTCTGAAACCAGTTTTGGAATCTTCTAACTAAACCTGAATGAATGGGGTTCGATACCGCCACGAAACACGTAAAATTTTTCTGATTAAAACATGTAAGGTTTAATTAGAAGATTCCAAAACTGGTTTCAGAATTGAAAAACTCCTATTATTCATCCAGTTATTTGAGTTTAACTATTCACAATTTATCCCATACGAAATAACCCCCCGATCGCCTAGATCATATTATATTGGTTTTCAGATTAGTTGAATAACAACTAATTGTAATGATTCTACCACATTGAGAATGTGTACGTAAAATAATGGATATCATTAACTTACCATACTTAATGGAATAGTAGCGTCTTGAGAATTAATCGAAATAACTATGAAATTATTATTATTGAGAATTTTATTGCATTATAAGTTTGTCAAAACAATATTGTCAAGTGTGTCAAAAAAATGATTTCATTTATTTTTTTAAGATAAATTTTTGGGAAAAAAAATTTAGCTGGTTATTTAATGTAAATATAATTGAACATGGACATTTTTGAATTTGTTATAGTTTTTGAAATATTTTTGGAATTTTGGAAAAGTTTCAGCTTTTGATTTTGTAAGAATTTTCGAATATTTTAGAATTTTGAAAAGTTTTAAATTTTTGATTTTATTATAATTTTTATAATTTTGGAAAAAGTTTCAATTTTTGATATTGTTATAATTTTTGCAATATTTTCATTTTGAATTTTTGGAGTATTATTAGAATTAAGAAAAAGTTTAAATATTTGATTTTATTCTAATTTAGAATTTTGAAAAAAAAAAAATATTTTTAATTTTATATATATGTATTTTTAGAATTTTGAAAATAGTTTCAATTTATGATTTTGTAAGAATTTTTGGAATATTTTTAGAATTTTTAAAAATTATAAATTTTTATAATTTTTGAAAAAGTTACAATTTTTGATTTTATTATAATTTATGCAATATTTTTAGATTTTTTGAACAAAGTTTTAATCTTTGATTTTGTAATAATTTTTGAAATATGTTTAGAATTTTGTTTGAAAAAAGTTTGAATTTTTGATTTTATTTAATTTTTACAATATTTTTGGAATTTTGAAAGAAATATGAATATGTGATTGGGGGGAGTATGGTTTTAAAATAATTTTTTTTGCATTTTTTTTAAATTTTTTTTCTGAATGAACAATAAGCCGAGAATATTGTGTACAAATTTTAAGTCAATCCGAGTAAAACTAACGGAGTTACAGCGATTCAACAGGGGCGGGTAAGGTTTTAAAATTATTTTTTTTGCATTATTTTTTTTTCTGAATGAACAATATGTCAAGAATGTTGTGTACAAATTTTAAAACAATCAAAGTTAAACTAACGGAGTTACAGCGTTTCAACAGTGGGCAAATACCCCCCCACCCCCGGGTATGGTTTTAAAATTATTTTTTTTTGCATTTTTTTTTATTTTTTTTCTGAATGAACAATATGTCGAGAATCTTGTGTACAAATTTTAAGTCAATCCGAGTAAAACTATCGGAGTTACAGCGTTTTAACAGGGGGGTGGGGGAGGGGTATGGTTTTAAAATTATTTTTTTACATTTTTTTTTTTTTTTCTGAATGAACAATATGTCGAGAATATTGTGTACAAATTTTAAGTCAATCCGAGTAAAACTAACGGAGTCACAGCGTCTCAACAGAGTTGCCGTTTGACCCCATTTGCCCGAAAACGTCATTTTTGAAGTTCGTGAACATTAGAACTCAAAATCTACTGAACCGATCCTTTTGAAAATTTGAACATAAATCAACAGGTAATCAGGAAGAGTTTTTTTTTTTTATTTTTTTCTAATTTTTAATAACAAATTAAACGCGATTTCACTTCCAAGTGCTGCAAAAAATAGAAAAAAAAAACAATTCCTGATTACCTCGAGAAATACATCACCTTCAAAACGCATTTCAACTTTTTTGTTTCACATGATCCGGTAACGAGTTATAATGTTCACCGCAAAACCACTTTTTTTCAAGGCGCCTCTGGAGATTCAACGCCACCGGCTGATTTATCAATATTTTTAATTGAAATTTTTTTCTGACATATTTCAAAAGTTGTACAATAATATGTAATTAAATTTACTAAAATTTAATTACTCATGTCGCCGCAAAAAATCACAAAAATATGCTTTTTTTTCGTCTTTAGAACCATACACCTCCCCCCCCCTTTAAATATTTTCTCGAAACGCTAAACGGAGAGGTTTTTGAGTAGATTGCTGATTGTATAACCTTTTCACTAAATTATATTAATTTATGATCTGTTATAATTTTCCGACAACGTATTGATGTTTCGTGTTAGTTTTGTAATACATATCTAAACAGAGATAAAAAATACATGTACTTTAACAAAAAATTATGTTTGATATACACCGCTGCCCAAAACTGAAAACCATGTCCTCTTAAAAGTTTTTTGCCGAAAACTATATCAAAATCCTTAACCCAGACCGAAGTTTTGATATCTCAGAGCTTGAGATTTCAGCCCCTCCATATTTTTCGGGTTTTACTGTCGCATTTTAAAAAAACGGTTCGATAACGCGATCGAACACAACAGCGAATTTTATGTAAAAATCACTCGCTAAAATTCAAAACAAGATTTTGGGTTAACCTTTTTTCGGGTATTTTTGTCGCATTTAAAATAACGTGGTTTGATTAGTGCTCAGAACACTGCCTGATTTTATCCAAAATATTCCTCGCTAAAATTCTAAAATAAATTTTTGACGTTTCAAAACCGTGGGTTTGGATTCAGGATTTTTTGGATTTTTGTGCGTTTTCTTTTCTCCAAATATGCATCTAGCTTATTTGTATACAATAATTTAATGTTAGTATCTCAAAAACCGATTTTAACAAAGAGCTAAGACTCAGTATGGTCTCTAGCATCCGTTTGGGCGTTATTCGTGCTCTGCACAGTGGTCGATTTTATTCAAAACATCTCTCGATAAAATTCCAAACAAAATTTGTTTGATGTTTCAAAACCGTGGGTTTCATCAGGATTTTTTTTCGAATTTTTTCGAGTTTTTTTTTCTCCAAATATCACTCAGATGGATGCTAGAGATCATCCTGAGAAGTTATGCTCCAAAAATCGGTTAAAATATTAGGGATCATCCTACTTACTTAATTTACGAGATCCACAAAAAACGACGGTTATTGCACTGTTATTGTTGATTCATCATTGACATTTTGATCACACATGCCTGAAGAAGATAAAAATCCATCTACGTCAATTGTATCACTTTAATCGAACATATCATTAAAAACACTGTTACTTTTAACTGCTATTGTCAAGATAAGTGACGAGTTTCACATTCTCGATCAGTATAATTTGAATGAATTGCAAATAAAATTATCTGCAACTTCATACCTCCAACTGCACCTGTCGATATTTGAGAATCTGCCTTTAAGGCAACTAAACATCATCTAAAAAGAGTCCATCACAGTCAAATATTTACATTTGAAGAGGTGACCCTTGTGACTCAAATTGAAGCTATTTTGAACTATAGATCGTTATTTTCGGTTTGACATCATCACGTTTTTTAATAGAGCATCCAAATACCTTAATACCACGGCCTGATTTAAGTCATATTAAGATAAATAAACATTTATGCTAGCAATTGATCCAGCAAATGGTGCAGCATTTCTGGGCATGTTGGCACACTGAATCACAAAATGATCTTGTTTTAATAAAAGAAAAGAATTTACCATCAAACAAACGGCATTTAGGGTGAGTGCATTGGAGTTGGATCCAGGAGAAAACAAATTTGTAGCCGTTATTTCCATTATAATTTCTTGTGCTGTTTTCAAATAACCAATTCATAAGGTTTCTGTCTTACCTACTAAATACGATTGAATGTGAGATCACAAGGCGTCCTGGGATGTCTAAGACGTAAATTATTATTTCACCACTGTTATATGTTACAATCATTATGGACAAAATAGTCAATATAGATGTTTGAATTAAACAAGGTACCATTACATTTTCCTACTAATTAAAGTTGTTACAGTTACACTCTAGACTTGCTGGTATTGAATAACGATTATGTATTAAGTGAAATGATGATTTCTATTTCACATACAAATAATACGTGAAGTAGATGATGGAGGTTTTAGATTGATTTAAACATTTTCTATAAAATATTTCCTGATTTGTTCACATGTTTGCAAACATATGTTTCGAAATTTCTTTGATTTTATAATCTAAAAAATACAGAGGCAATAATTAGTAATAATTGTACAAGCAATTAAATAAAGATATACAAATTTTATGATAATCGAAAGTTGTATTACTGTTTTCAGAAGTAAAGATTTTCTTTCATTTAAATGATTGATTTATTGATCGGAACATTGTAAGAATGTAAACGAATACTGTTTTCAGATAAATGTTTTTGTTTTATTACTTTTTTCGTTATAATTAATCGTTAAACTTTGTATACAGATTTTCTTAACTTATTTTATTGAGTTTGTAATTAAGAAAATTTTTATACAAATATTTCTATGTGTTTGGAGAGGTTTAAAAAAATGTGTGACTATTCAAAATTTTCGTATTAATGTCCTCTTTCGAATGATACCTTACGTATTATGTATTATTAAATTTTTTTAAATGGAACTTTCAAAATGGCGCGTTTATCCAGAAATAGCTACCAACAAGAGCTAATAATTTAAAAAAAAATTGTCATTTAAAATTATCTGTCACTATCTTTCCCGACAAACAATATGTGCATGGTGCACGAGTCTATGCACATTTAGTACCTCAGAAAGTGAGCGACCGCAAGGTAGACCACGACTGCTATGGGAGACGGACGTATTCAAAGACCTTAAAAAACTCGGCTGCCATGGTAATTATGTCACTGTTGCGAAGGACCGTGGTGAATATTCGAAGCTGATTAGCTTTAAAACGCTCCTACATAAAGAATGAACGCCACAAATGAATATTGCGGTCGTATTTGAAGTTGTATAATGAAAATTGATGTCGGTGATTGCATTTATTTCATTTGTTCGCCATTTTTGAACGATACAATTTATATGAAAAATATCAAAAACAAAAAAAAATTAAATATTTGGCCTACATATAAAAAATAATATTAATTTTCCACAATTTTCTTCTTTCAATTTTCTTCTTCTCCTTGCCCACAAAAATGGGCAAACAAAAAATATTAAATAAATGTGACAATTTTTTTGAATATCTAAAATAAATTATTCAAATTGCTCGTTTGTTTTATGTGAATTTTCTTATTAACCATCACAACAAAATTTCTTTCGCACATAATTTTAGATGAAAATAAAATTAGATTCATCAATTTATTATTAAGAAAGTCATGTTCCTCATAAAAATTTATATGAAACCAGTCATTTTAGAAAATGTTAAACTACTTTTTTACTTACCAATTTTTTTATTCTTTGTTTATTTTTTTTATTATTTAATAAATTTCGTTTGGCTTCGTTTTTTATTATTCGTGAAACAAGCGACTAACGTTTGTGTGCACATATGTGCTAAGGGGTTTTGCGACATGTGCACGGTATGGTGCACATCATGTGCATGACATGTATTATGCACAATTGTAACACGACAGTACATGCACATTATATGCAATTTTTTTTAATTGTTTTACGGGCTTAAAATTCTATATCATTAAATTATAAAAATCAATATGGTGGCTTCAAAGTGGCAAAAAATTTTTTTCCCAAAATTTCTAAAATACAATTCGTTGAAAAAATCGATCGAAAATAAAAGCCCCTGATTTCTGGTCTTCTTGCAATATTATTATAAAATTTAGAAAATCTAGGCGAATAGGCGTTTAAAAGCGCAACAATTAAAAGATTAAGAATGGGTTTTTCAATGCTAATTTATAGATCTGGCAAAAATTTATCAACAATAACAGTAAACAACGCCATACAATTTCATGAATCAAATGAAAATAGTAGAATAATGTTTAATAAAAAATATTGCAAAACAGTTAAGTAAGATGGTGAGAAGGAAAATGTACAAGAACATTTGCTAATGTATGAAGTACCACTATTACACGTAAAGTTTAAGGAATCAGTAAGTAAGTACGTTTGAGTAGGTTTGCTGAGCTAAGACCGAAATGATGCATTTTTTAGTGCCACGATAGATATATTCCTAAAAAACTCACGTAAAAAGTGATGAATTGATTCTTCAATTGAAATTTACCTAAAATATTATCATTACGATGTACGGATTTATTATTTTTAGGTAAATTACGCTAGCTTGCATGTAAACATGATAGTTAATTAAATAATAGTATATTTTATTAGGCGTAAAGAAGGATATTTATTTTTAACGAATATAAAGGTTTATAGTGTGTTGAGTGACCTAGTGGTAGCACGCCGAACTTTAAACTCGGAGAGTAAAAAAGAAGTTTACTATTTTCTAAATGGCTGGTTTCATTTAACTTTTAATGAGATAGATAATACGACTTTCGTAACAATAAATTGATGAATTTTATTTTATTTTCATGTAAAACTATGTGCAAAATAATTTTTTTTTGTGAAAGTTAATGAAAATATTCACAAATAACAAACGGGACCTTTTAAAGAATTAATTTTAGTCATTCAAAAAAATTATTACATATGTATATTTATTTAATATTTTTTCAATTTGTGATTTTTCATGTAGGTTTGCTTATGGTTAAATTTATTTTTTATAATATTAAGAAAACTTGTGGAAAATTAATATTAATTTTTAAAAAAATTAAAAAATTAAAAACCATAAATTTTCATTTTACAACTTCAAAATACGACTGCTATTAATGACGATACTAAAAATATTTGTCTATTAAAAATTCATAATGTATTAGAAGATCATATAGTCATAAAAGTCATACATCAAGTATTTTTGTATTTATGCCCGAAATTTCTTAACTTCAATTCATTTTAAAATATGCATAAGAATATTTTAAAAAAACTTAAAAATTATTAAAATAAAAAGTGCACGAAATGTGCATAGATTCGTGCACAGAATGTTTGTTGGGCTATGTGCTGATCACCCATATAAAAAACTAATCGATTAAATTAGTACAGGTGAGGAACAGTCTACGTTCTTATAGGGAACATATACGATACAAAACAAATAAAGATTTAAATTGATTTAGCTAAACGATGACATTAATATTTTTATTATTTCAAGTAACAGTTACTAAGAGATCTATAGCATGAGTTTCAAGATATAGATTTGTACAATAAAGCAGGTCTTGTTGAAAACCAAGCCAAATTTCTTATGAGCGCCATTTTAAATCGCCATTTTAAAAAATAGTTACGATTTTTTAATTTTTATCAAATGACTACTTCTATTAATATTGATTCACAATCACCATATTTTTAAGTTATTAGTTCTTGAAAGTAGCTAGTTTCGACATACGATGTTGAAAATTTTCGTGATAAACACGACATTTTGAAAATGCTATTTTGAAAAATTCCATAACGCCACGGATCATTGGAAATAGTACCTATAATCTCACATAAGTGCAAGAGAATTTAATAACACAAAGCTTATTGCTTAATAATTACGTTAAATACGTAAAAAAATTTTTTAATTTAATTAAAAATCAATCAACAAACTTCACAAATTCTTAAGATATCTATTTTTTCAATTAAAAAATCTTATGAAATATAAACGAAAAAATAACTAAAACTTGAGATTACGGTTAATTATAGTAGTGTCAGTTTTGACAGTTATTTATAGTTTGGTTTAAGGTGGTTAGTGTGGATTCAATGTTTTCGTTATACTCGAATCTTGAGCTTGTTTTATATTTCTTTGGTTGAATGATTAAAAACTAAATTCAAAATTCATTTAATTAAATTAAATAATATGGAACATAAAATTTATCAATGCTTCTCCAACCAACCATTTAAATTGAATCAAATGGTATACTATAAGTGAATAAATTTAGTTTTGGTAATTAGTTATGACAGTTAATATTGAACGTAGTTAAAGTTCATTTTCATCTTTTACGAGATTTTAAATAAAAATTCAACTGAGTTCCTTAATTAATTAAATTAGAATATTAACGCGAATTATTAATTTAATTTAAGTGTGTTTTTTAGTGAACTGTTCTAACTTTGAATTTTAACAATGATCGATTAGTGTCTATAAAAAACCAAACAGTTGTTACAGTTATTCTATTGTTCTTTAGTGTCCGCATTTAAAACTTAATGTAACCTTCAGAAAATTGCTAAATTTTTTTATAAAACTTGCGGTTAATACGTATTTGAAAGACATTCAACTTTTTTATGAAATTGTTAAATATTTATTTGTAAAGTAAATGGTTGAACTTGAATTTTATTGAGGAGATTGAGATTCATTACGGTTTAGCCCAGCGACTGACTCAAAAATTATTCACATACATTTTGCATGTAAGTGCAAAACTGACTGTAAATGGAACCATTTGGTGGAATTAAAAGGCAGGGGTCGTTTAAACTCACAAAATTTTTTTAAAAAAAATACGAGTGCTTCAACACCTTCGAGCTCATGGTTATCGAAAAACCAAGGTCTTAAAAATCGTTTATTTGTTGTTGTGACTCATATTATAACCCAATATTTTAATTTTAGAAAAAAGGTAAGTTAATAATTATTTTCGGCTCAAATATCTTCTCTTAGAAGCTAAACTGTTGCACAAAAAACATAAATCTTTAATATATAAATACCAAGAAATTTGAATTCTAATGAAACCCAACATCATCAAAAAATTATTTTCACTTTCTAATAGATTCATTTGCTAGCTAGTATATATTGTAGAGATAACCCAAACTATGAAACCACAAAAAAAACTTAAAAAATCCATGTAATCTTCATTTTTTCGAAACAATGTTCCATAAATATTATTAAGTAAAATCCATCATCTTGAAATATAATCAAAAAAAAATTATTTTGTCATTTGATTTTTTCTGGTAACTTTCACTAATTCTATGACCAACCAAGTAATCAAATATTTAAGTAATTATTTGAAACATTTAATTATAAAATTAATTCTTACACAATTTGATAATATTTACACAAAAAACACATTTTAATTAAGATTCCAGTTAACACATTCATAAATAATTCAAGTTTCATAGGAAAAAAAAACTTGCATTAAAGATTTGTAACACTAATATTCCTAAAATTAATTATACAGTTAAATACAATCAACTCCCTTTAAAGTAATTAAACTTTTTTAACTACTTATGTATTTAATTCTGTTAACCTTCAACGAAATGAAAAACAAAATCTTATTCATTTCTTATAATTGCTAACATTTCACTTTGAATTACTTATATTAAAAAAAAATAATATAATAAAACTTAAATGATTCATAATTTAGAATCGTATTTTGCTTACTTATGCCTAACCTTGATTTTTTTTCATTTAGTAATAAGTTATGAATTTTTTTATTATTTTCTTCGTATCCAAAATAAAGATTTATTTAAAAACAATTATATAAATGTTTTCAAGTAAATAGACAAAATAAATTATTGTAAATTATTATTCTTTAAACTAAGAATCAAAGTCTTAAAACTAATAAATAAATAATTTAAATTGTTTTATGGAAAAGAATTTTTATTTGAGGTATGTATCGAAGGTTCGAATATGATTACGTAAACAGTAAAAAATAAATAAAATTGAATTTTTTTAAGATTCAAATTCTATATCAAAACTTACCTAATTCGATTTACTGGTTACTGTTTGGTATCCTAGAAAAAAAAATTTGTTTAAATTTGTACTACAAAGTTTTGCAGAAAATGTAAAAATGTTTCTTTAAAATTAAGAAAGATTTTGGTAAAGATGAAAACATTTTATGAGGTTCAATTATTTTATTAGACGCGTTCCATTGAACGAACACACAGTTTTTTTATTTCAATTAAACTATTAATCATGTTTTGCCAAGTGCCATCAATGGCTACAATAAAGAATATTGATACTTTAGCATACAAAAGCTCTCTTTATCGTTCATTTTTTTATATCGTCCCATTTTCGATGTCACTAAGGAAGGAGTGTTGTGGCGAACAAACGCAAACAAATTTCACACTGTTGCCATGAGCAAACGCATAATATAAAACCTTCACATCGGTAGAAATTGAAAAATAAAATTGCGGTCACGTACGCATCATAAAAAACAGTAAAAGAGTACTATGGTTGGTTAAAAGAAAAAATTAAAATAAAAATTCATGAAAATGATATTTCTAGATCAACGGCTTTCCCTACCAATGAAAGGAACCGGATCAGGCACTCTGAAGGCCTGAATTAGGGCCTGATTCTACTATAACCAGACCAAGACCTAAAATAGAGAGCTTCTACATTCTTACAAAATTTCCAATTTTTCTAAACATTTTTACTTGAATTTTTGAAAGCTTTATAACCTATAGACCTAGTCATGAAGCAAAGAAGCGATAACTAAATTATATGTAAAATTTTGCAAACTATGTATATCTAAAATGGATATTACTCTGGTAAATTTTATGCAAATGAAATTAATTTTATCTCGAATGAAATAAGGTTCAAACCAGACAAATAGGGGATACCTCAACTGGAAGATCAGATTCTGATCCGGCATTTCCATCCAGGGATGAAATCACAACCCGACCAAGTATGATTTCTTAAAGGCGCCGGATGCAAATACTCTATTAGGACTTACGTTATTACACGGTTGATCCAGCACGGATCATAATAGAGCATGTCTGAACAAATTGTTACTTGGCACATTACTCGTTACAAGCACATTTTTTTATGAAATTTTATGAGCAATTAAACTCAAGTGACTAGGCAAATACATATATGAAACTGCAATAAGTGATTTTATATTGCATTTTTGGTTTATTTGTATAATGAGTTGCTAAAACTATAAAATATGCTGAAAGTTTTCAACTTGTTACGACCAGAATCTTTTCATTATTTATTAACTACGGATTCCTGAAGACATTTTCATACGTCTACCAAAACATTTTCATATAACAAGAGCTATAGTACAAAATCATCAAATTAAGTCTAGATAAAGCAAACAAAAGTGCATTTACATAAAATATGAACGATCCTATTTGTTAACACAAACAATATTTTTCATTTATTATTATTGTTAAACACATAGTACAGTATTTGATTCAATTCGTCATCGTTCTCATTCAAAAAATTAAATTGAATTTAATTCTTTATTAATTCTCCTGTTAAAATGATCGCGTATTGCTGAAGAAATTGTTGTTATCTCTTTTTGAATATATTGAAAATTTCTTGTTTATTTGGAATTTGTTTGAAACGGAAAGAAAGAGAAAATCAAACTCAAATACTCGGGATGAACAAAAATTCCTTTTTATACATATACATATACATTTTAGAAATAAAAAGATAATTATATTTTTGCCTACCAAAAAGATTATATTATATCTTCTTGGATCATTAAAAATTGTGTTATAGATTTTCTTGTTTTTCTTTTTTTTTGTCGTAAATGTTCCTTATAGAAACGTAGGCTGTAAACAAGTGTCCTCTTCACTTATATTAATTTCATAAATTTACTCAATTTTATTGGTCGAGTTTCACATGAAGACTTAATTTAATATATTTAGTTTTATATGGGTGTTCAAACCCATAGTTTTTCGAATTTATCGACTATACTAGTTGACGACGATTTTGTGTAAAAATATCAGCAGTGGTATTAAAATACAATAAAGTTGAATATTCGAATACACGAATTAGTAAAAAATAGTTTTTTTCCGGATATTTAAAAGTGTGGGGCTGAGAATCGATTTAATGGTGGATAACATTCGACATAAATTGTATCACACAATGTTTGTTTTTGACAAAAAGGAAAAATCCACAAATCAATTTTCTGTATTGAGAAATAAGAATGCAGGTAGTAGCTATTAGCTGACTCCATACTGCTATGGCATCCGTGTCTACGTGGTCCTTCCTTGTACGTGTGTTAATAATTCAGGTGTGGAGCGGATCACGCTAAATGATTAGGAAATGGGCTGGATCAAGGTGTAATGCGATTCGTGCCGTGCCGATGATCGTCTAGTCCGAGGGCACATATAATACCTCAGTGAGAAATGGAGACGCATGGATACCGGGCAACCTCCAGGTGTATTTTGCTTTGCCAAGTTAACAGAGCCCTGACTTGGTCGACCTACTTTCTCATGATTCTCGTGGGAACAAAATGGAATTTTATTTTAAAAAACACAAACAAACATAAAAAGCGGGATGTCACCACGTTGACGAGAGGAGAAGGTACAACAAGCAGGTGCAGAAGCGAGTCCCCTCACCATGCTGACGATGGGAGTGTGCCAGAGGCAAGTGATACTGCAGTGGCCAGGAGCAGTATATCTTCCATGCCAGCAGAAAGTAGCACTGTCCCAATTAGACTTGGTTAGAGTTGAAGGCATAGAGGCTCACCTCTTCCACCTTTAGGTCAGCCTGGAGCGAGGGGTTCGTGGATTTGGTACCAGGTGGTGCCTAAGGTTCCTCGCGAGGGGATCTATCCAGAGGACTAAAAGAGAAGGGCTCTGGAAAGGAAAGGGACCCAACCGTCAGAATTCACGACGCCGCAGGAAAAGGCAATAAAGAAACCCAGAATGGTTTTCCATCAAGACAGAGAGCAACATCATTTCAATCCAAGCACCAGCTATGCCGGTGTTATTTAGGCAAGTAGACGTGCTATTCTGGATGTAAATTATCTCCAGACGATGCTAAGTGCAGAGAAACTCTGGTAAATCGAAGCAGGGCTAGTGAACCAACTAGCGATAGAATGTGCTGATCACAGGATCGTGTTTGGAGGTATCCACTTCAAACGTGGTGGTATGGTGGCAGACCAGGAAGAAATAACGCCGGCTTATTTTTTAAGGGGTGGAAGTGGTCGGGAAGTTGGGCTGAGGGCACAGGCCAACTCCTGACATCACTTATTGTAGACAGGACAAAGACAGCCTTATCAGGGGTGAGGAATACCCTCAACTACCGGTTTAGCCAAGTCATTATCCATGAACCTAAAAAGGCAACAGCAGAAGGTGCGGGGAAAATGGGGGCTGGTGGCATCACGGAGGCCTCAGATTCCACCACAGTCCAGAGAGTCAGCTGCAACCTTAACGACACACAGTGAGGTTGCAATCAAGAGGACAAAGAAGGGCTGCTTCAGAACCTTCTGTGATAATATCTCTGCAATGCTTGTAGTGGCTAGACTGCATAAAGCTTTGGCGAAGGACGGTTTTAAGATTAAAACTTCGTTGAGAAGGTCGGATGGAACGCATACGAAGGATTAGCAACAAACAGCTGCTCTTCTTCTAGGAACGCACTTTCCGTGAGGTAGGTATACGCACGTGTGCACAAGACACGAGCATGAAGAAAAGTAAAATACCAAGAACATAAGACTGTAGTGTGGCTGCCACACTGTTTACGGAGGCCACACTTACCAGCCAAGCAAATCATCAGCAGTGGATGGAATAGTCCCAGCTCTCCTGCAAAGGGGGTAGAAGTGGCTATTACCGCACCTCCTGCGCATCTTCAGGAACAGTCTAGCACTTGGACATAATACATAACCATGGAGAATGGCAAAAGTGATATTTATTCCAAAGGTAGATAAGAAAGATGTTACCCAGCCGGAGTTTCATAGACCCATAGTTTTACATCTTTCATGTTAAAAACGATGGAAAAGGAGATCAACAACCACATACGAAACAATATCTTGGTGAGATCGCCTTTGCAAGACAGTCAACATGCATAAAGAACGAGCAGATCCATGGAAACTAGGTTCAGGTTGACGAAAGAATTATAGGAGGCAGTGGACAACAAATAAGTTGCTGTCTGTGCCTTGGACATTGACAAGCTTATGATAACACCTCGCATGGATCAGTCAAAAAGGATATAAGCGGGAAAAATTTTGACAGCACCACAACTGACTGAATGTGTGAGATGGAGAGAACTAGAGTAACAGAAGCCTTGGGTAGTGATTGTAAAATCAGCATTGGCACCACTAGGGGATGTCCGCAAGGTGGGGTCTTATCACCCCTAATGTGGAGTTTGGTGGTGGATGAGTAATGGTAAGCAAAGCCGTAAGAGCTCTGATGATATGCAAAAATCTTGAGGGTAAAATATGGGAGTGCAGACCAGGTAGCCTAATAGGGATGTATACTATGATAGTAAGACCAGTCATCACTTACGGAACAGTCGCATGGAACCAGGGCTGGAAACCATAAATTATTTGTAATGGTTTGGTTTTTGGTTTTTCTCAATGGCCAATTATGGTTTTGGTTTCGGTATTGGTTTTTCTATATAATAAATCTTGGTTTTGGTTTCGGCTTCGGTTTTACTATGCAACAAGTTTTGGTTATGGTTTCGGTTTTGGTTTTTCCAAACGTCAAAATTTGGTTTTGGTTTCGGTTTTGGTTTATAGCTAAAAAATGTTTGTTTGAGTATTCGTCAGAGAATTGATTAAAAATTACAACATTTATCAACAATGCCAATGCCAATGCTCAGTAACAAATGTTGAGCTGATTTAAGATACATTACATGACCAGGGGAAAGTGTTTCATTTCTGCGTAGCGCCTAGAGCATTTCAAGATATGACAAGGCGGGTGGGTGAGTTTTCTGCATAGGATCTTGATGAAACTTTGGCAAATGATACAGGTTCACTTGAAAATAGAAGATCTGGATTCATTTTAAATTTGGACAAAATGGAGGGGGGGTCTCCCGAACACCTCTAAGTTTAAATCTTGAATAACTTCTGATCCCGAGCTATGATCTTATTGAAACTTAGTATATAAGGTTTTAATACTGTTTCCAATACTTCTGCGTACCAACTTCCGGTTTGTCACTTCCGGTTAAAAAGTTTTTTTTTCAGGTGTTTATCCCTACTGTAGCCTACAATTACCGATCGATTTTCATGAAACGTTGCGAAAAGCTTTTAAATAACATGAATAAAATTTTATCAGCTTTTGGAGCACATTGGATAAAGGGTTGGGGGGTCCACCATACAACAGGTGGTTTTTTCCACAAAGTTTTTATGTTTGTTGGGAGCATAAAACATTCATTCGTGAATGAATTTTGATGACACTTTGGAAAAAGATGCAAACATGTATGACAAAGAACTGATTAGTTTTTGAGCGATAGTGAACAAAGTGATGGGGGGTCCCTGGAAAACCTGTTTTTTTGAAAGCTCTATAACTTATGTACCCAATAAGCGAATTGGATGAAACTTGGTACATGAGTATGTAGTACGGTTTACAATAGTTCTGCATCCCAACTTCCGGTTTTTCACTTCCGGTAAAAAAAAATTTTTTGTACTTTTTTGAAGTTTTTTCAGTGTCTTTATGCACACTACAGCCTACAATAATGAAGTGATTATGATGAAACTTATGGAATAGGGTTTCAATTAGTGTGAAAAGATAATTATCATGTTTTGGGACACATTGATCAAAGTGGTGGGGGTCTACCATACAAATGCTGACTTTTCACACTTTGTTTTTTAAGTTTGTTGGGAGCATACAGACTTCGTTCATTAATTTATTTTAATGACACTTTGGAAAATTATGGAGACTTAAGTAACAAAGAACTGATTAGTTTTTGGATAATATTGGAATAAGTGGTGGGGGTCCTCCCGAACCCCTGTTTAATGTGTCACACTTTTTTCAATGTTTGTTGGGAGCACACAGCATTCGTTCGTGAACGAATTTTTATGACACTTTGGAAAAAGATGCAAACATGTATGGCAAAGAACTGATTAGTTTTTGAGCGATAGTGAACAAAGTGGTGGGGGGTCCCTGGAGCACCTGTTTTTTGAAAGCTCTATAACTTCTGTACCCGATAAGCGAATTGGATGAAACTTGGTACATGAGTATGTAGTACGGTTTACAATAGTTCTGCATCCCAATTTCCGGTTTTTCACTTCCGGTAAAAAAAATTTTTTTGTACTTTTTTGAAGTTTTTTCAGTGTCTTTATGCACACTACAGCCTACAATAATGAAGTGATTATGATGAAACTTATGGAATGGGGTTCCAATTAGTGTGAAAAGATAATTATCATGTTTTGGGACACATTGATCAAAGTGGTGGGGGGTCTACCATACAAATGCTGACTTTTCACACTTTGTTTTTTAAGTTTGTTGGAAGCATACAGACTTCGTTCATTAATTTATTTTAATGACACTTTGGAAAATGATGGAGACTTAAGTAACAAAGAACTGATTAGTTTTTGGATAATATTGGAATAAGTGGTAAGGGTCCTCCCGAACACCTGTTTAATGTGTCACACTTTTTTCAATGTTTTTGGGAGCACACAGCATTCGTTCGTGAACGAATTTTTATGACACTTTGGAAAAAGATGCAAACATGTATGGCAAAGAACTGATTAGTTTTTGAGCGATAGTGAACAAAGTGATGGGGGGTCCCTGGAGCACCTGTTTTTTTGAAAGCTCTATAACTTCTGTACCCGATAAGCGAATTGAATGAAACTTGGTACATGAGTATGTAGTACGGTTTACAATAGTTCTGCATCCCAACTTCCGGTAAAAAAAATTTTTTTGTACTTTTTTGAAGTTTTTTCAGTGTCTTTATGCACACTACAGCCTACAATAATGAAGTGATTATGATGAAACTTATGGAATAGGGTTCCAATTAGTGTAAAAAGATAATTCTCATGTTTTGGGACACATTGATCAAAGTGGCGGGAGGTCTACCATACAACTGCTGACTTTTCACACTTTGTTTTTAAAGTTTGTTGGGAGCGTGCAGACTTCATTCATTAATCAATTCTAATGACACTTTGGAAAAAGATGCAAACTTAAATGACAAAGAACTGATTAGTTTTTGGACAGTATTGAGATAAGTGGTACGGGGTCTCCCGAACACTTGTTTACTGTGTCAGTATTTTTTCAATGTTTGTTGGGAGCACACAGCATTCGTTCGTGAACCAATTTGGATGACACTTTGGAAAAAAATGCAAACATGTATGGCAAAGAACTGATTAGTTTTTGAACGATAGTGAACAAAGTGGTGGGGGGTGTCCCACACACCTGTTTTTTTTAAAGCTCAATAGCATCTGTACCTGATAATCGAATGGGATGAAACTTTGTACATTTTGTACATTCAGTATGATTTACAAAAATTTTGCATCCCAATATCCGGCTTTTTACTTCCGGTAAAAAATTTTTTTTTTAATTGTTGGCAGTTTTTTCAGTATCTTTATGCACACTACAGCCTACAATAATGAAGTTATTATGATAAAACTTATGGAAAGGTTTCAATTAGTGTAAGAAGATAATTATCATCTTTTGGGACACATTGATCAAAGTGGCGGGGGATCTACCATACAACTGCTGACTTTTTACACTTGTTTTTAAAGTTTGTTGGGAGCATACAGACTTCATTCATTAATCAATTTTAATGGCACTTTGAAAAAAGATAAAGACTTTATTGACAAAGAATTGACTAGTTTTTGGACAATATTGGGATAAGTGGTGGGGTCCTCCCGAACACCTGTTTATTGTTTCAATGTTTGTTGGAAGCATACAACATTCGTTCGTTAAGTAATTTTGATTACACTTTGCAAAAAGATGCAAATATGTATGGCAAGGAACTGATTAGTTTTTTTAGCGATAGTGAACAAAGTGGTAGGGGGTCCTCCAAGCACCTGTTATTTTGGAAGCTCAATAACTTCTGTACCTGATAATCGAGTTGGATGAAATTTGGTACATACACATTTAGTACGGTTTACAACAGTTCTGCATCCTAACTTCCGCTTTGTCACTTCCGATAAAAATTTGTTTACTCTTTCTCGTACAACAGAATTTATGTTTGTTGGAATACTACTGCCTGCTTTAATATTTTTATTATTAGAACTACGAAGTCCATAATATTGGTTAGATTTTAATTAAAGTATTTTATGGATATTAGCTCATTATATATCCAGAACACTATGTTTCCAGAGCTGTGGTGAAGTCAGCCTATGCATCAGCGTCGCAATATTTTTTTTAATGAAAAAAGAAAAAATGTAAATGTTTTATTTATATGAAAAAAATATCCATCGACTATTTTTAGTATTTTTATATCATGTTAGATTCGTAACTGATTTTTGACAAAAAAGTAAACTACCAACTCTGTGTTTAGCACGGCAGTATTTCTTGTTGCATTTTATTGTTTTATTTTTATTAACAATATTATTGAACTTGACTAAATTTTTAGATTTGATTTTGGTTTCGTTTATTTTAAAATTTGGTCTTTGGTTCGGTTTGGGTTTGATGATTTTTAAAATTTGGTTTCGGTTATGGTTTTGGTTTTGATAATTTTTAAGACGTGGTTTTGGTTTTGGTTCTGGTTTTGATCTATTTTAGAATGTGGTTATGGTTTCGGTTTTGGTTTTTCTGATTTGGTGTGGTTTTCTGGTTTTGCGGTTTTGGTTTTGGTTTTAAAAAACCGGTTTCCAGCCCTGCATGGAACAAAAGAACCCAATTTAACACTGGGAAGACAGAGTTGGAAAAGGTGCAGAGGATGGCCTGTATGTATATGCATAACGAATGCAATGAGAAGATGTCCTACCGCATCAATGGATATACTGTTAGGCCCTGTTTTACTCCATTTGCATGTTAAGAGCATAGCAAGGGAAACTATACTGAGATTCAGCATGCAGGGTATGAGAAAGGAAAAAATCATCAAGTCTAAATATCGAGAAAGTTTTTCAAAGGAGAATCCCTTTCTTGAGTTTCCTTAGGACGGGGTGATTACAAGTAGTTCAACTTCGAAAGTAAATATACATCGCAGTTGTGCAAAAAAGTGGAGTGGAGCAGTGAATCCAATATGTGCTATCAGAGAAAGGATGTAATCTAATGGCACGCGGATGGTTCAAAGACCGAGGCATGGGTGGATGCAGGAGTATTTGGACCAAAGACCTAATACTTTGAGTCCACAAAAACGCCCTATAAAAAAGGTCTACTGGTCCGAAATATGTGCTATCAAAAGATGCGCAGACTTCAGCTTAGGAAGAAAATATAAGAGCAAGAAAACTACCATCATTTCGGATAAGCAAACAGCCGTTGGAAACTATGTGAGCCAACTAAACAAGCTTGGGAATAGTAAAAAAGTTACAGTTTACTAAATACCTCGCCATACGGGTATCGTTATTGATTAAGAAGCCGAAAAATTGCCAAAGCGAGGTGCTTTAACCTCTTTTATCGGTCCGGAGCTCTTTTGTGGTTAGGGGAAAAAAACCACACACGAAAGGATGGTTGATCGGGAAGTTTAATCAAACGAGAGCAGTAGTGTGCCCTAGTATGAAAAGGAACAACCTTTGAATACTGATAAGTATTCTTATAGGACACTGTAAACTAAGAAAATACCTTAAGAGCCCCAGCTCAGCCCATCTTCTCAAAGATTGTGGAGCCTTGATCTACACAAGAAGGTTGCATCTGATGGAGTATAATATTGACGAACATGACTTCCATAAACTTAAACCTCTCCATATCCTGAAATTCTTAAACGAGGCTGAGTTGGAGGAGGTGCTCTAACTGGGTATTCACCAGGGAGTAGTAGAGTGGAGTAAAATAGATCTTTATGGTTGCGGATAACATATCACCACCGAATTCAGTCTAATCTAATCTAACTATTAGCTGTGCTGTGATCATTGGGCAGATTTAATGAAGGAAGGAAGTTAATATAATAAAAAACTGGATACAATAGTCAATACTTTTTAAGTTAAGTTTTTTTTGTTATTATTATTTAACATGCATTCTTTTACACATATGAATTATTAAATACAGTTAGTAATTAAAGATCTTGCCGGTACATATTTTTATAGTCAAATGTTATTTCACACCACAGACATTCACCTTTAACCCTTCCACTGCAACTACTAGAGCAGATGGAACTCCCAGAAATCCACAACGCTTTCTTAATACTTTGTCACACTAAAATCTCTTTTCTTCCTCCTTTCGTTTATATCGTTCAATGGCGCTAGGGTGGGAGTGTTGTGGCATATAAGCACACCATTAGTAAAAATTTTTTGTTATTGATAAAAAGCTGTAAACCTACAAAATAATAATGCTTTAAAATGATATATCGCATCTTCGAGATAAAACTTTTTGTGGAGATTTAACAGATTTAACGTTTTAACAGATTTAAATTGTTGAATTACGAAAATCGAAAGCAACAATTCGAATAAATAACAAGAGAATAATAAAATTGTATCAAAACAAAATAAATACAAAATTTACTATTGAGAACTGATCTAACTGCAATAGTACAAGCTATAAATTTAAGTGAGAAAAACTAACTAAATTAGTGTTACTGATGAGAAAGCTCGTACATACAAGTTGAATTGCTCATGGATACACTAACATCGGTTTATATTGATTTTTTTGTTGATCAGTTCAATACAACATGAATTGTTTAATTAATTCTCTTCAAAAATTTAAACAACGCTACAATTTTGGTGGCAAAAGTTTTCCGTTTCTAAATTTCAGTTTCACTGTTATGTTGCAAATTGGATAAGTTTTAATGATCTAACACGATATGAAAAAATGTCCACAAAAAATAACATGGGTTTTTTTAAACCAATTAATTTAAACCAATTCTTTACTTTTCAAACTCATTCAAATAGTTCTAGTAAATCTTTTTTTTACTAAAATATTACAAACCGTAATTCTCTATTTTAATTTATAAAAAAAATATTTAAAATTCACGTAGCAATTGAATAATAACAATAATTAGAGTTTTATTTTGGTAACTTGTTGCACCAGAGAAAATGTGAATGGATTACATTAATTTTTTGTTCTTTCAAATCAGACTCGGATTTATTTATATCGTTAACGTCAAATTAATATATAATCGTTTTAGTTTAGTCAGTCCATCTCTTATCTAAAAACTATTAATCAGACAATTAACATATTTTAACACTTTTTTTCACTTTGTAGTAAATTAGATACAATTCAGTTATGTGTATAATTTCTTTTTTTTTATTCAATTGTAATTTTGTTTTTGTCCTATATTTTTCTAGTTGAATTAATTTGGATTCATATTGTTCACAGGTTTTTGAACTTTTTCGTTAATTTATTGTTATTGTTTATTTTATGTTGTTTGTATCGAATTTTATATCAATTGATTGAATAGTGACGGCATGTGAACAAATAACTGCATTTTATTGATATTAAATTACAGTGGATAGAATATTATTGCAACTTCAACTCAAAGTAACAATATCTGATACCTGTTGAATGATGAATGATAAAATAAATGAAAACAGAAAAATAATCAAAGTGAAATTACAATACAATCAACATCAACATCCCAATCAAAGTGAAATTATTTTGGATGATTGTTGTAATAATATATTATATATTTATATATTTTCCATAAATTGTCGATAAACATAACGAATCAATGTTTTTTTATTATTACGTTAAAAGAAAATTTAAACAAAAAAAACATTTCTAATAAGAATAAACTTTTGTAAAATTGTTTATACAATGTTATTGACTTTTGATTTCTTATTTGTATTTTAATTACAAGCAAATTAATTTTTTTTTCAATTTCATTTAGTATTCAAAATAACGCTGATTAATTTTAATTTTAATTTTGTTAAATTAATTTGTTGGTGGTTTAATTACGTATTACACTAAAAACCCGTAATTTAATGATTTACATGTTGTGGTTTTTTAATTTGAAGGTTAATCGTTTACTAAAATTATTATGTATTTCTAATTAGATGTTGCAATTAAGCATAAAATTAGAATTTTGTATTTGTTTTGTATGTTTTAATGGGAACAAGAAGTGTAAGATTGAACGGCAAAGATGTTAATTTTAATGGTTTTGATATTTTTGCAAGATTTAGAAGTTTTCGTATTTATCTGTACCAAATACTCTAAACATCAGTTTATGGCGACCTTGGTACAACGAGCATGCCAGATATTGAAAAGCAATTGTATGAAATTAAATATAAGAAAAGAAACTCTAAAGGAACTATTGAAGGATTTAGGAACATGGCCAAGGCCGATATCAATCAAGGAATATAAGAGAAGACAGCAACAAAGAAAAACGGAATCTAGTAAAACCATTTAACTAACAAAGGAGTATAGGAACTTATATATTTATCAACTGCAACAAGCAGCTTAATAAAAAGAAGAAAGAGACTAGGAAATTTCCTGAAAAAGAGGGGGAAATTATAATCACAAACGGAGCTGGATCAGCTACAAACTTGATTGTTGGAGGTTCTTTAGATATAGGAGCTGATATTGCACTCATTCAGTGTTGTGAAACGTTATTGTAACGTAACGAAAAAACGCAAAACCGGAATTTAAATTTCGTAACCGTAACCAAAACGCAAACGATATAATTTATGTTAACCGTAACGAAAAACGTAACACAAACGCTATTTTTTTTAAGGTTATTACGTTACATATTTATGATATATTATTTTTATTATATCATATTCACCTTGAAATTTTAAAAATAAAAACAAAAGGGAAAAGAAAATTATATCCTTAAAATTTAAATATGAAACTTTCATTTACTTTTTCTACTCCTATCATAGTAAATTATCAATTACATCACACTAGTGTTAGACTATGAGAATCAAAAGTGTTACGTAATACATATACATATTACGTAACAGTTTTAGGAAAATATGCTTTTTACGAACTAGAATTTATGGTAAAAATTAAATTTGGGCAGCTTTTAATAAGAATAAGCCAGAAATCCTTTTTTATACACTTTTAAATCGCAAATCAAATATAATTTAAATATTGGAATTCATTTTGACGCAGAACAATGCAAAGCCTACTACAATTTGTAAATTGTGTGTATTTAATTTTTTTTTAAGTATTGATATATACAGTGGATTTACTATCCTTTGAAGGATATATATTATATCAAAACTTCTCGGTTCTGTAATTCTTATTTAGTAAATCCATATATTATTGGACTTGACTGGATTCGAACCGTCGACCCTAACAATGTATAGACTAGTGTTTCAACAAACTCGGCTATACATCGCTTAGTAATTCATCGCTCGGCTATATTCGGCTTTGTAATTAGTAGCAAATTTTTTCAAGTAAGCATATAGGTTTCTGAAGTATAAAAAGCTCGTAGAAAAAGTATACAACAAAATTTTCGTGAAGGTACTGCACTCACCGCTACGCATCTCGTGCGCAATATTTTTCCTTGCCTGTAAAATGCTATTTAATGCTGTTGGTATGTAATATACTATTTTGTTACGCTTTTTGTTATTTTACACGCAATTATTGATAGTAACATATACATAGTTTTGCTATCTTTTTTTTGATAAAATGTGCTGTGCACTAGACATTACTACATTACATGTGTCGCAACAACACATACAAACCTTTTAAGACAAAAGTCCCACAACAACATGCGTTCTAAGGTGCTGATGAACTTAAATCTTTTATTTTTTTTGTTTTTTTTATATTTTTTGTTAAAGAATGGATAACTAAACCATAAATTCTATCACATATCGTCGCCTTAATAATGAAACAACGTATGCTATTTATACGTTGTTTTTATATTATAGGTGCGCTGCATTCCCCATAAGGGTATCTTTGAATTGGCGTTTTTACATTTTCGAATTATTTTATGACTGGGGGTAAGAATTAATAAATTATAAATTAACGTCCATGCAAATGCATGCGCACATCAAACTTTAAACTCAAATATCTCGAAACTATACTTTTGCGTATACGTCATTTCATTATTAAAGCGACGATATAAAATGTGACATAGGCCAATATTTCATAATAGGAAATAAAATAAAATAAGAGGAAAAAACAAATTTGTTTTAAAAATTTGCAAGAACAAAACTAAAATTGGGTTGCCAATAATGCACCTAGTGGCATATTCCATGATCATGTCACACACTGTCATGTTCTCAAAAATTAGATATAAAATAAATGAAGATATTAGAATTAAGGAATTAAATGAAGGCTAGCACCCCTAATGTATCACCTTGTGGAGTGATATCTCACTGATATTGCCAGTGGTATGTGATATATGTCACGTGAGCTCGTTTGCCAATAGCAGGGGTACTGGATTACACAGGATTGTCACATCTGATTCCTCCATGCGATTCTGATTAGTCCAATCTTATAGTAGTTTTGTGAAGTATGTAAATGGCTAGTTTCTATGTACTTCATTTCCCAATTATTACTTTTATTTATTCAAGAGTGATGTATAACGCAATCGTAACTGTAACCGAAACGTAACGAAAACGTAACGAAAAACGTAACCAAATTAGCTGGTCGAAACAATAACTGAAACGAAAACCGTAATTTTAATTTGCAGAATAACGAAAACTGAAACGAAATTAAATTTATTTCGTTTCACAACACTGCACTCATTAAAAGAAATATAGATAGCAAAGAAATCGAATTCATAGATAAATAGTATAAGATAATTATTGGTGTAATGAAGGATGCGTCGTATACAAAGGATATGACGGCAAAAAGTTAAAAAATTAATTAAATTTTAACAAAATAAATTTTGATAATGAAGTAATAAAATGATAATGAAGTAATAAAAAAAATTCATATGGTAAATAAAGAATCGATTTTGTCATAATTTACTCTGAAAAAGATCTCTACCAAAAATGGCAGTGCCAAAAATCATATAATAGTGGGTTTCCGATCATTATTTTCCATAATTCCATTCCCGTGAAATAAAATAAGGAAAAACAAAAACTACTATTTAAGCATGTATTTTTCTTTTAATATAAGTTGACATCTTCATCACGAAAGACTGATTTAAACATAGTTTAAGGCTGCGGACAATTCCCGGTATTTAAATGTATCGATAATGTAGTTTTTAAGATTAAATTGCTATTGTCTTTTAGCACAGTGTGACGTCAATAGGAAGTAAAATTTAGAATGCATTCCGGAGACTTTTACGACATCTACTATATTTTCTTCAGTTTCTTAGAAAAAATATTTCGTTGCTATTCTGTTTCTTTATACATTTTGTTGTTGTTTTCTTTTTTTCTATTTTCATTGCTGATTGTTGTACCAAATTTTTTTTAAGAAGAAATGACTAACTTTTTCCTCAATATTTTTGTTTGTTTTTGAATGTTAATTCCATAAAATATTGAATGGTAATTTAAAAATTTTGTTTTTAAATTTATTTTTGATTTTCAGTTAATCACAAGATATGTAGTATACATAATGAAAAAACAATTAGAATTAGAGCTAGAATTTAAAAAGTTAGAAAATTTATACATTAAATAGTAAAGTTGGTAAATGGTATTTATAATAAGGTTAATAATTACAAGATTGAATTTTCATTACAATTAGTTGATTGAAAGGGATTATATTTAATTTTACTTAAAAAAAGTTAAACTAATCAAAAACATATTGGGGCAGGAATCACAACCAGAAAACTGTTCTATAGAAGAAACATGACAGCATAGAAAAATATAGATTTTTGACATTTTTTAAAACGAATGTACGTTGAAAACTTTTGATATTTTCGGTGCAAAAACGGTTTGTGTTATAATGTACATTTTTATAAATTTATAATAATTTAAATAGATTTATTAAAATGACGTTCAAAATACTCAGTACAAAATTTCGTTGTCATTTTCGATGTAGAGGGTTGTGAAAAAGGTCCGAGGTTAAACGTGGACCCTATATTTATTTTTATTGTTTTTGTTTATATTTTTTTATGTAACATAAAAATTATTCCTTTTCATTCATAAAAATTCCATTTACGGTATTTAAATTTTAAATTTATCGATAATGTAGTTTTTTTTTAATTATTAAAAATTTGAGAAAAGATTTGAAAGGTAGTGCCATCATTATTTTTGCATAGCTTCGTTTTCTGTTAATAAAATAAGGAAAAACAAAAGCTGCTTTTTCAGTATTTTGTTTTTATTATTATTTCCATTTGTGATTATACTTGCCACAATGCCACGGGATAATCTAGTATTAGATAATCTTGGAGTACCGAAATATTTCTCAACTTAAGATTTAACTAAGTCTTTTCATCAAATAGACTAGTCACTAGGTAATAGACTAGAAAAACAATGAATTTTGTTTTATTTTTTTTTTTTTGTGCCATTTATTTTCAAACCTATTTGGTGTTTTGTAAATGAAATGACCTACAATTAAAATTTTGAAAATAAAATGACTTACAATGACTTACAAATTTCCACAGCATTATAGAATAAAACAAAAGAATAAAATTAACAGCTGTATATTTTATTCTATTAAAACTAATAACGCACACAGTTATAATTCTAAAAAAAAAACAAAAAAAAACTTGTATTTATAGTGTCAGAAAAGTAAAACAATTTATTTGAATGTATTGTACTCTGCGATAAATGTTTTTTGGTTGTATTTTATAAATAATTTGATTGTATTTTATAAAAAACATTTTCGCTCTGATTATATAAAAAGCAATAAAATCGAACTAATGCGCATGTCTCTCCTTCAACATTGAAAAAGGCAAAGACTACTATGATTACATTGAATTAAATTTACATTGTGAAAAAATTAGTAGACCACGACGGAAATTGTAGACGGACGCAATAAACGATCTTAAAAAAATCAGCTGATATAGTATTTATGCCGCTTTTGTAAATGACCGTGGTGAATATTCGAAGCTGATTAGCTTGGCAACGCTCCTACATAGAGCAAAAACACCACAAACAAATTTATTCAATACATGTTACTGTATCGGAAAGATAAAAGGGTGTATTGGTTCGTTAATTTTATTCTCTGGCCATTTTGCAATTGCTCTTGCTTTTTGCTCGAAAAATAGAACTCAGCATTAAACACTTATACAATAAGTTACTATTATTATGAATTAGGAATAAGACGATAATTTTTATTTTTACTCCTGTGCTTAGAAATGTTATATTTTTATCTTATTCGCTCTGAAAGAACTTATTTTCGAAAATGTGAATTTTTTTGTTCCACGCTAATCTACGAACATTACAAAAGAAAAAATTAAAAAAAATTAAGGGTTGCAGAAATTTGCAAAAGAAAAGCCGTAATTGGTTGAGAAGAGGAAATTTCGAAAAAATATATTTTTGATCATGTCAAGTGGAGTGTCATATGAAAGATGATTTTTTTTTATAGTCCAAAACAATTTCTTTTGTAATTTTCGAGGGCACACTTTTCAACTTATTTTCAAAAATGTGGATATGTTTTTCTGCAAATTATGGAAAATCTTCAAACATTACAGAAGTGAAATTGAAAAAATTCAAGGTTATAGGTAATGTTGTAAAGATTGAACGAAAACTATAGCGGTCGTCACATCATTTTAGATGGTCTTTAGAGAAGATGTAGAAGAGAATTTCGAAAAAAAATTATTGTTGATCTTCAAAAGTGGAATCTCATACGAAAGGAGTATTTTTTAAGTTCAAAACAATTTTTTTTCTAATTTGCGAAAGTGCCGTTTTTGATTTATTTCTAAAATTGTGTTTTTTTTAACAACTATTCTCGTAGAATATTATATACACGGAACCCTCTTTGAAAGAGTTATATTTGTACTTGTCCGACTTTTTTTATTGTTTCTTATTACGAACTAAAATATAGTTTGATTTTTACTTTTTGTGTTTGAGTAGATTGGTGAGGAAGCTGTCCCTGAAGAGGTCTACATATTGAGGAAATTGGTAGAAATATGTTCTTAAATATAAAATATTTTAATCCAAACGGTCGGTAAAACGATTTAATTTATTAGGTTTTTAAGGCTCTAGTTTCGTTACCACTGTTTTGATTTGATTTGTTTTGATTTGATAGCTGAAGATATAAGAGTTATTTTTTTAAAGTTAAACGCGTTTGATATTTGATGCCTTGGGTTTTCCTAAAAATTTTCATGATATATTAGTAGTACTGTGATAAAAAAAAGTGCAGTTTACCACCTCTTAAAACTAGCGCATTTGACCTTGAATAGAAGTCAAAGTTTAAAATCACGGGTAAATCGTATAAATTATATGATCATTCTACTTCATAAACCCATGAGTCACACATGAAATTTTTTTAATATGGATTCTACTTGATGCTAGGTTGATTTTAGCATAAATAATTTGGTGGCTCCCTCATGACGTTGAGGGCCAAGGTCATTCAAAAATGTTGTTTTCGTTGCTTTTTTCGCCTTGTTGTCTGGCTAAATATCTTCTAAGGGACCCACAGCTCGGGTCTAAATTTAAAACAGCATGGGTTACTCTTGGCTTTAGTAGTTAAACGGTCTCAAAGTTGATAATTTGTTAAAAAAGGTGAAGGGCTAAAGTTCAAGGTCAACTACTCTAGAGGCCATGAGTTATTGAAACATAGCTGTAGTTATACTCCATACTGTGTAGTGTAAGGTTCAGGCAAGCATTTGTTTTTTTAATACAAGCTTTTTTTATCGTCGAATATGCGTTTCTCAGACTATTTATGAATTTTTTAACTAGGTTAGTAATTGATTTAGTAAATAATTACAAAACTCAATCGGATTAAGGCTGTGTTCGAAATTTTATCAGTCGTAAAAAAATGTTTATGGTCCAAATTGAGGCTTAATTTATAGAGTTTCTTATGCTGTCTATCGTTTTTCTAAAATTTAAAATGGCAGACAAATATGGCGGCTGCAATCAATCACCTCATCGTGAAACAATATTTTTTCCAATATTTCCCTTGTAAACCATCAGATAATTTAATTGAAACAATTTTATCATGTATCATTGCTTGCTGAATTCATATATAATCTTTTTTTTTGAGTAAGAAGAACACGAATATAACCTGTCTATAAACTCAAAGCTTCACACCTAAAATTCAAAATGACTGGCAATTTTATGCAATTTTTTTTAAATACCAATTTATTTTTGAATTTTTCATCCCCTTTTCATATATAGTCGTTTAACCCCAAATAGTCGTTTAACCCCTCATATATAGTCGTTTAACCCCAAAACGCTTCCAAAATGCCGAAATTACGCGCACTGCAATAGGTACTTTTTCTATGACATACACCTTAAAGTGTGTTGTAAAATCGGAGAGAAAGAAAGGCAACTCTAAAATTATTTGTCAGTGCAAACTCAGCCAATTACTCTCCATTTCCATACAAATTTATATGATAACAGTTTTAATCTACAACATTTCTTGAATATCTCTTTTAGTTTTAAATTAAAGAACTGCACTCGCATATTGGTATTCATTTCATAACCTATTTCTATCAAGTTTCACTCATACTACAAAGCCTATTTTAACCTAAGGAATTTCTAGATATTTGCACATCAATTGATATCAAGTCTAGACAATATCTGATATTATACGGAAAAAAACTCATTTCGTCAACTCAAAAATCAAAAGTGTTTTCACCACAAACAATAATGATAAATTCCATAACTTAATCATAAAAGCCCATTAAGAAACATTAAGTTTTATTCAATTATATCAAAAATAATTTAAATAACAAACAATGACAATTTCAACAAAAAATAAGGAATTTATTTTTAATATATTTAGTACAAATACATTTTTATAATTATTTATAATAAATTAGCATAATTATATGAAATAATTGAATATTGAATGTAACATGCATTTTTTTTATTTCGCCTAACTAAACAACCTACATTCTGTAACTTTGTTTTAAAAAACACAGCCTACATACATGTGAACACACTTTATTATTATGAATTGTTGTTATTTTAATTATAAATAATTATAAGAAAAATATGTATCTGCTGAGTTGATTAAATTGTTGTTAGTTTTTGTAATTATGTTATTAATTACGAAATACAGTTTTGGTCGAACTATTATCGATTCCTCAATCATAATAACTGAAGTGACAAAACGTTGTGTTTCTCAAATTTGTTTCCAAATCAGTTATTTCTCGAAAACTCTAAACCCAATTTATCTCATGATTTACATAATTAGAATGTGTAAATAACCATCAATTTAAATTGTAACATATTTTACAAAATATTTAAATTTACAAAACATTAATAAAACTAAAGATTTTTTTTTAGAAACAGAAAATGTTTTCTTAATATTTTTCGTTACGTAGTTTTAAAGAATAATAAATAGTTTAAATATATTTATTTACTTTATTTAATTTCTTAAAAGATTTTTGTTTAATACAAACACGATAGGTTACGCTTATTAACTTCAACTTGTTATAAATCAATTTTAAATTATTACAAAATATTTATATTCGTTTTTATATTTAAATCTGTTATTATAATAATACAATTGAAAGTGAATATGTTTAGAATTTTTATTTGTTTGTATTATGTAGTTAAATATTTTAGAGTAAGGGAATTTTTATAACGACATATATTTGAACGATAAATTAATAACCAAGAAATTTTAAAGAAGAATAAAACAATCTGATTACTACATGATATTTACGCCAGTCGCAAGGAGCATTTATTCACTTCACATTTATCCCATATCTATTCACATTTATCCCAAAAAATTATTATCTTGTTGAAATGTGTTTAAAATTGGTGACCCCAATTTAATAGTATTTAAAAAATTGGAAGCATTTGTGCCTTCTCCCCTGATTCTATAATTTAATCAATATCCTTCTATGTAATATTTTTTTTTTTATAAATTGCAAACTGCAACGCAACCAATAAAGTTGAAATAAATATCGTGGGTGAATTTCTTGAATTATACTCATTCATTTACTTGGAATCTCAAAGATAATACACGCGAAAAAAAAAATATAAGACGTATAAAATAAACAAAAGAGAGTAAGAATATTAATTTAAAGAAAGAATAATCGCATTAAAAACACAGCGAAATGGTTGTTCGAAACAGCAAAACAGGTTTCTTTAATGGTTTTGTTAGTTTTTACATTTTTATGGTTGTAACGTGTGCTACGAATTATTATTTTTGTTTAGTGTAGACAAAGCTTAGAGCTCATAAGTATTTTTAAATGTGAGACATTTGAAATTCTCTTTGTGTTTAGATATCGATAAAATTATATGATGCAAATCTTTTGCTTTAAGGGATTATTATATTTCTCATAAGTTTTTTGATGTAATCGGTTGGTTATTAGACAAATGAGAATGTTTGAGGAAGACGAATTTTTTTTCTTTGATATTATATGGTCGTGAGAAGAAATTTTATTTTTATTTCGTAACAATGAGATGTAACTCAAATTGTGTGACTCATGTATATAGTATCGTATTTTAACTGGAATAGACAGATGAAAAGAATATTGGGAAGAATAAAGTTTGTAAATATTGATGGACATTTTTGAAAACCGTGAACTGGCTGGAAAGATACCACATCACTCTTCTTTCCGCAGAGTCTTAAAATTTTATTGTTAATTGACAAGCCAGGACTACAAAAACGACAAAACTATTTCATGCATATAAAGTTTTCCATAGCAGTTTTAGAAAGACATATGTTTGTTGCATTTCATTTTGTTTTCTTTGCTAACTAAAACAAAGACAACTGACTTAATTTGATGGAGATGCATATAAGGCCGCCTATATGATGTCATCTATAATTTATTAAACTTCTGAATTAGATGTATTATATAAAAGAACAAATCATTTATGGAAAAGAGAAACAACGATGATTATGGTACAACAGAAAGATTTTTCGTTTTGCGCTTCATTTTATTTCAAATGGTAATGTATTTCTTTTTCAATGATTTCCCTAACCTCCCTACCAGACTTTTTGGGGAATTCAGGTTTAATTAAATTCAAATTACCTAAGCAATGTGAACCAAAAATGTAATTTTCAAATAAGTCCTAAAAGATTGTTGTGACCCAAGATTAAGGTTACAAATCGTGGGGTACTGGCATGATCCTGTATGTTTCTCAAGGGCCGGGCATAAAAATTTATAGCTTAATAAAAAAAGAATATTATACAATATCTTTTTCATGATATATGGCCATGTTTTTATCATTTTCTTTAATACATTTACATACATACATACATACATACAACACATACAAATTTAACCAAAAAGAGTTTTATTTCACTTTCGAAAAATTTCGCACGTAAACAACCTGTCCAATCGTAAAATTAATTAAGCAATCGTTAAATGTGCTTGCATATTGTATCTTATTTGTTCAAAAGTTGTCTCAGGAATAATAACGTCGACATCAGATTCAACTAAACATTCAAGCTCCCACAGAAGGTTATCGTATTCTAAAAATACTCTTTAAGGACTTTTGATTTAATTTCAGGTCTATAATAACAATTCGAATACGAACGTGTGTAGTTTTTCAGGAACATACAAACGGTAAAGTGGTAATGTCGCAACAGGTATCCTAACTTTAATATAAACTTTACCATGTTTAATCATCAGACTTTACCTTTTTGTAATATTTTTGACCTTATCAATTAGACTAAGGTATTAAGAAGTACAGAAAGCATCATCATGTAAAATCTCGTTCGAAAACAGCCACAACAAGGTGTTCAATACATTAAGGCATTTCATTGAAATTGGATAAGGGCTTTATTGAACATGAAATTGAGTTGGCCCAAAATGACTAGAGGTAATCAAAAAAGGCGACAAGATTATTGTTTGCCGGTTTTCAATCGTTGATAGAACTCTGGGTCGTTGCTAGAGAGACCGCCCCATGCTGGTTTCAATATCAGTTCAAAATGAGTTTAATCTGATTAGTGGACATTTTCTTTTAAAATCTAAAACAAACAGTTTTCATCTAATCACATATACATTCCGTAGAACCAAAGAATATAAGATTCGTTTCATAAACATCTATGTTTATTTATGACGTTCTACTGTAATGCACAATGTTTTTTATTATCTTAAAAAATTTAATTAGATCTTATATTTTGATGAGTAATCAATTGTTTTTATTATTATTTTTCGTTTTTCAATGTGAAAAATAAATTTTCTCTTGTTAAACCAATATTAAAGTAAAGTAAGTTGATTCTGCGCAGGCGTATGTTTCGAATCATTGAAAGGGTACTTTGTTTTACATTATTGTAAATGAAGAATTTTCGCAATATTAATAATTGATTAAATTTTGAAGGACCTTATGTTTTTATAATTTGATAGTAAAGGGACGGTTAATTTGAATAATTTCTCTCTGTTTGTTTCAATTGCTTTTTTTATACACGGCAGGTTTTCAATGTATTGGTTAGTTTTTGTTGTTTGCTGGAATAAGAAAACCAAAACGAGAGAGATGAATGGAAACCGCTGATAATCGAATCGATTTGTAAAGGCAAATTTTGAGAATTACATAATCAAGTTTTGAGTTGTGTATCGGAGTAAACGCCTGCATTTTTCATAATTATACCATATTTTTTTTGACAAAAATTTTTGTACAAAATAATAGTGTCATACAAAATAATAATACAAAATAATAGTGATATTTGAATTGAGAATTAAAAATGAAAAAATATAAAATAAGGATGTGATTGATTGTAAAAAAATTGTTTTTGTATAAATAGAAACCTGTTTATTACAAATTGGTGATGAAAGAAAAACAGTTATGTAACGGTAAACCTTAATACCTTGTTTAATCTGTTGATCTGTTTGATATTTTTTGGATATTATGGTATTTTTCATTGAATTTTTTTGTTGTTGTTACTTTTTGGTAAATTTTTTGATTTGTAATGCTCACGCACCGGAACAAACAGCGGTGTTTAACACCGCGGCGTAGTCATGCAAGGGCGTGATTGCCCAATCAGCCTTTTCTGTCTAATGAAGAGCTTAGGACGTTGACCAGTCCTGTGCGGGAGACAGATCAATCTGCTCCAGAATTTACAGAACCATATGTTCCATCAGTGTGGGAGGAGCCAGATCTGTCAATCGAACAGGAATAAGGCCAACGTCTGGCAAACCAGCTAGCGTTTCCATTAATCTTGTCTTGAACCTATGATGATCGGAAAACGCAGAAGGATACAAGCTCAAACTCAACAAAACAGTTTAAATTATATTGCATTCATATTTTTCAGCTATCTTGCTATTGAAAGAACTAAACTGATTAATTGGGATTTGACTTTGAAATTATACAAAAACGATAATAAAACGTTTTGACTTTTACGCACACATACTTGTCTATAGTAGCAAAATTGCTTTCCACATAACAATTTTGATTTTACGTAAATAATGATATTACTGCTATGAACACATATTACCTATATAAGGGATGTAGCTGTTTTGTTTACTGTCACAACGTTTCCAAAACTAATGATTTAGCTATTTAACTTTTATAACTATTTCGTATAGTTTTTCGGATTTCGAGACGTTGTCACAGCATAAATTTTGCTGTGAATGACAATTTACCGAGTCAATTGTTACTTGGGATAGCACGCAAAGATTACAAACGGATAGAAACAGCGGATTCACACTCTCATTCGGAAGAATGAGGGAGTGGTCGCTGTCTTCTTCTTACTATTGTTTCATATTTACATTTCAGTTTGTCTTTTCAAGATTGGCTACGACTTTAGTTGGAGGAGTGTTTGGTAAAGAAGGATGGCACTGGGTTGTCAACATAGTGACAGTCAAGTGAAATTCTCCAGCGCTAAGAATTCTTCCATCAGAATGGAGTAGTAGCTTAATCTCAACACTCAGCACCAACCTTCACATTTTAATGGTCGTATGACCATCCTTTATCGCGTTCAATAGTTGGTTTGCAAAGAGGACAAGATCGGGGGATTGAAACTCGTGATCTACCTACAGCAACGATGTTAGATTTAATTTCATCTTCCTCTTTTGCGTTGTTTAATTTTTTTTCTTAGGTTAGGAATGGGAGGACTCAGCATTTGGTTTGTAGATGCAGACAATTGGGCTGAAATCTAGAAGATTTTAGGATTTTGAGAATTTTAGGATTTTAGGATTTAGGATTTTTAGGAAGAGAAGATTTTAGGATTTTAGATCTATATTCACTCTAGACCTCCTAACATGTCGTTGCTGGGAAGAGATCGCTTCGAAGTTTAATCTTCCTTTTTCGGTCTTCCTTCAACAACACCTATACCTTTTTTATATACAGTTTTTATGCAGGTGGTTTCTGTCCCGGGAAGATCTCTATTATTAATGAAAAAAATAAATAAATAAATTATTTTTTGGGGGAATTTGCGTTCACTATTATAGTGTGTTTATTTGGAATCTTAAGGATCCGGTTTTTTTTTCGGATACCAGAAATTCTCCGTGTTTCTCCTTTTTATTATTTACTTTGACAGCAAAAGAAAATATCTGTTCTACCTAATGATCACCCCTTCTACGAGTTGGATGACAGCGAGTTGGGCTTTAAATGCTCTCTACGAGATATCCATCGTAACAGTAATAGCTGGGCGGAAGAATTAAGAGTGGCCAAAGTACCAACAACGCCTTCTTCAGTAGAAAAGCATGAAGGGTACCAACATTAGAAGGACTTGAGTCAATTTTGCTCAAATTGGCGTCCTGTATTTAAAGGAGATGGGTTATCACCTAATGTCCACGAGTTCATACAAATAATTTAAGTGGATGCGCGAAGGGATCGTGTGGGCTGGGACGATTTGAAGTCTATTGTTCCCCGATACCTTCGTGGTGCTGTCGATAACTATTATCTTAAACTTACTTATGAGAATGAGGTGGTGCACTACCCTGTACTCAGTGAGGGTTTATTGCGCACGTTTAGTACCCTTACCGATGATAACGCTGTACAAAGAGCACTGGAAACAGGAGAGAGAAGTCAAATGAACTTCGATCACTCAAGCATTTTCGGAAAGGGAGATGATTGAGATAGTAAGGGATGGCATGACGATGGAATTAATAAACGCTACATTGGTGGCAGATGTAGCTACTCTGAAAGATCTGCGGGTGTTGTGCCAGAAATTTGAGAAGCAATTAAATTGAAATAAAGATTTTCCTGGGCCAGAGGTCATGTATTGAATTTGTTTTTCATATTTCCGAAAGTTGGAACGCAAAAACAGTGGAAACAGTATTAAAACCTTAGAAACCAAGTTTCAATACGATTGAAAGTCAGGATACAAACTTACAGGCGTTGTGGAGCCCGCGCCACTTTGTCCAATTTTGAAACGATTCTAGATATTCTATTTTGAAGTACCAAAGTTTCATCAAGATCCCATGAGCTTTTGTCAACCAACCAGCACACACCTACCCACATACCCATTTTTTGCTACCTAGATTCAGGATGGTTACAAATCATACAATAAAAGAAAATTAAGGGTATATGGGGTTTAGGTAATAGAGTTTGCGTTCCTGGGATTTCTGGTTTGACAAATCCCGGGGTCCCGGGAAAAACATTTGAGAAAAAGCAGGGGAATACAAACTCTATTAGTGAATGAGATATAACAAAAATATTGAGCTAAGATTCCATTTGATTCCATTGAATTTATTTATCCAATTTTGTAATGGAAATGTATTGATATATTTCAGTAACTTTATACCAATTACAAATTCGACTCAAATATTTGTAAAAAATTCCACTCAAATATTTAAGCCGATTAAATAAATAAAACAAATTTCAATCGACATATTCTTGAAAAAATTCAGCCGTTATGTCCAGTCATTCAAAAACCTAAACTTACTAAATTTCTTTAAATGTAGTCAACTCATTTCGTTTTGTTTTACAAACCACAAATAGTAAGAAGTAATTCAAAATCCATTCAACTATTTTACAACGAACGAATTTAAAACAAAAATTCTCACTAAAATCACTTTGCTTCTAAAATTAAGATGAAAAAAAAAAGTTCAATAAACCATTCACGTTAAATAATAAACATAAAAAAACCTTCTTGAGATCTCTTCACCAACCGTCTTGGAATTGTTATAATAATAATCATTTTTGTCTTTTTCTGTTATAGTTTTAATATTTTTCTTAACATAAAAAAAGAATTAAATTAAATTAAAAATATTCCATAGCAGATGAACTTTTTTCAGCTTTTTCTTCTTTTTTATTTTATTTTACCATAAAGTTGCTGCTTAAGTTGCTATAATTATTATTAATGTTGGTTTTTTTTTTTTTTGATTTGAGATTGTTATGAAAAATTGAATTAAAATAATTGTGTTGATGTTATTTTTTAATGTTTTTTTGCAATTTTAATTGTTCTTACAGTTAAGATTATTATTGTTCGTTTAATTTGATTATGTGAATAGAAATTATAATATAAAGTTGCGGTTGATTTTATTTAAAATTAGAATCATCCGATGACAATGACTTTTGACATAAACAAAATTTGAAAAAAACGTGATTCTTTTTTTTATTCAATAAATTAACCGGATTAACTGTTTATTTAGATGTTTATGAATTATTAAGACCAAAACAGACTATCAAAAAAGTTATCTCGATTGTTAACAATTTTTTTTTATACCTGAATATAAACATTATGATGATATCATTTAGTTTTTAATTTCCTATAACGTAAATTTATCCTGACTTATAACTTTTTATGAAATTTATTCATTTCAATGAATCCTAAGAATTAACTGACTAAAAACTTAAGTGAATAAAACTTTTTATTTATTTATATATTTGTGCAAAATTTGCAATATAAAATCACAAATAATACAAAATAAAAATATAAGAATTTTTTTACATTATTCCCGTCTTACATCTTTCTTCCCCTTGTGGGATCAAGTAACACAAATCACATTCGATGATTTCATGGTTTTGAGATTTTTTTGTTTTGTTTGAAAGGCAATATATGATTTAGAATTAAGAGAAATTGTGTACAGTTTTGTATTTATGATGATGAAGATTGTGTAGTGGTTGTATGATGATGATATAAAATTACAAGGAAAAGAATGCCATAAAGGTTAGTAGTTTTTATATAGAAACAAGGTGAATAATACAATGACAGATTTAGATGTGCGATGTCTAAGTTTTTTTTAATAAAATGTGTTGTGTAGTAGGAATTACAATATGTGTCACAACAAGACATTTTTTTTTTTTTTTTTTTATTAATTAGTTAGACATGTTTAGCACACTAAATATGAAATATTCATTATTTAGACTCTTTGAATATCCGAAGATACCATGTCAACTATAAAGGAAGGAGATGAGGAAAATGGAAGGAATGGGGATATAAGGATAACTATACTAATTTTTTTAAATGATGATGGACATTTTCTTTAAATGCCTGAGGGGAAAATTCATCGGGAAATACAGAGGAAGGCAATGAGTTCCATAATTTGGCCACTCTATTAAAATAGTCGTTTTGGAAGGACACAGTTCTACAACGAGGTATTTGTACAACAAATGGATGGGATAACTCGGCAGCTCTTGTTTGTCGATTATACTGCGCACACGATGGAAGGATATTTTGAATTTCCTTAGAGGAGAATTCGCTAAAGTTATATTTATAGTAGATTGACAATTCAGCCACATTTCTTCTGTGCTGGAGTGAATCAAGCTGGTCCGTTAGTTTGGTATTACCAATCAACCGTATTGCTTTTCTCTGAACAGAGTCTAGACAATTTATTGTTGACTGACAAGCACCTCCCCAAACATGACAGCAATACTCCATACATGGACGAATAAAGGACTTGAAGATTAGCAAAATTTGCTCGGGATTGAAATATTTTTTACATCGACTCAAGAATCCTAATTTTTGCATTGCAGATTTAGCGAGGTTGAACACATGTTTATTCCATTTCAGGTTATTTTGAATATCCACTCCAAGAAGTCTAACTGATTCAACCTCACGCAATTCCTCATGGTTTATTTTAATAGGAAAATTTTTATGTCGCTCTATTCGTGAAAGACGGCATAATTTGGTTTTGGTTGGATTAAATGAAACAAGATTACGATCACCCCATTCCATTATACGCTCCAGATCTTTGTTGATAGAATCAATTAGCAACTCTCTATCAGTGGTAACTGCAGTATGAGATCGAAATTTAGGAGATGCATGTGATGCATGTAATGTGCTGTCATCAGCAAAACTATGGATTGGGTGCACTGTAGAAATAAGTAAGTCATTAATGTATAGAAGAAACAAGGTTGGTGAGAGTGCCGAACCTTGGGGAACCCCAGCATTGGTTGTGAAAATATTGGATGTGATACCATCTAAATTAACATGAAATTGGCGACGATAAAATCGTTTCAAGACAAATGTCCCACATCAAATTGCGTTCTAAGATGTTGATGTTTAAGAAGGAATAACTAAACAACAAAGCCTTTAAAAGTTTTCAGGAACAAAACAAAAATTAATAATAATACCAATAATCCATATTCCTTGATCATGTGACTGGCTTTCTACTTCAATGATTAAATCACACAAGTAAGATTCTGTATTATTTACATAAATAAAAATACATACATTTACACAAAATAGTAAAATACTTTTTGAGAAAATTGTTTAATCCAAGTAGTTGTTTTGGTTGATATTTATTTTCCTAAATTTCTATAGCAACCATTTTTTTTTAAATTGCTATATTGATTTGGAACATTTTGTTTTTCAGTTGCATTTGATCTATCGTATTGCTAAGTCTATATATGTTTTGTAAAATATTTTTTGAGAAAATCATTGAATTCAAGCAATTTTTTGTTTGTTATTTTTCCTAAATTTCTTTAGCAACCAATTTATTTAATATTATTGAATATTAAATTACAAACAGATCAAAAAATGCTCAGATTAAACAATTTCCTCAAAATAATATTTCACAAAACACATTTTGCAGAAATAGACATAAAGTATATTTTTTCAAAATGCAATTTTACGATTCAAGAATCGGGTGTAAAGCAGGCTATTTTATCCAATTGAAATAACAATGCGTAAAACTACTATTTTCGCCCTAAAGCGTAAATATTTGAGACAACATACTACACTCAAAAGAAAAACAGAAAATTTAACCCTATTTTCAAAGAAATAGTAGATTGTATTACTAGTGCGAATGCGTTTTCCAAACAAGAGTTAGTCCTCCCTGCGGTCGTGCGGCAAATAACTCACGTTTGGAAAACGCATTCGCACTAGTAATACACACTATTTTTTGTAACAAGTGCGTAAAATTTATAAATATTTATTTAATTGTTCATTTAATCATTTATTTAACAAAGTCATAAACAAATTTAAGCTTTTTAAATAATTAAAGTGCGCTATCTTTGTTGTAATATTTGTAAATTATTCGAGTTCGAAAATATAAACACAAGAATCCAACTAAAACAACACATAGGAATCCAACTAAGCTGTCAAAATAATAAACTTGGAAGACCTAAATAAATTGTTTTTTGTTGCAATTCCAATGATGCAATGTGTTTAAGTTGTTTTTACTATATGGTAAGTTATTTAAATTAATATTTTGATATTTTAGTGCTACAAAAATATTATATATAGATAGATATATGGATAGATTTAACTACAAATCTCACATGCGGGCGGCGTGCTAGCCCGTGCACAAAATATTTTGTAGTCATATATGGCGAAAAGTAGTTTTTTCTTGTATTCTATTCTAGTACAAAATTGAATATTTTGTACGCATGTGTTACAAAAAATACATTTATTTACAGACTTATGTTTTGTGAACTATTTTTTGGGAAAAAATTATTTAATCCAAGCATGTTTTGGTTCCTCAGTAATTGAATCAAATAAAATTAACTAAATTGGTTGATTAGAAATTGAGGCAAAAATAACCAATAACAAAAAACTGCTTGGATTAATTTTTTCAAAAACTATTTTACTAAACTTATTTATGTATAATTATGTTTTTTACATGTAAATAATACAGAATCTTACACGTACAAAAAACAGTGTATGTAATATCTTTCTTGCTTTTGAGTATTTGTTGCCCTACGGGTGTAAAATAGTATCGTTACATTGTTATTTCAATTGGAAAAAATGACTTGCTTTACACCTAATTTTGTAATCATAAAATTGCATTTTACGGTGTACTCGTAAAAATAGCTATTTAAGTATTAAAGGCGTAAAGTAGGTCTTTTTTGCTTGAGAGTGAAATTGTTGCTCGAAACGTTAGCCGATTATTGTTTGAAATGTCCAACAATTTTGAAAAACTTTTTAAGAATGATATTTCAGAAGAAATCTTGGCTTTTATATAAAATCAAGCAATATTGTTTTTCTTGACAAATAATAAATAATAGAAAAAATTAAATTGAATATCTTGCAGTAAAAGGGGGCAGATTTAGACTGTACCCTTTTTTACACCTATAACTTAAACAAAAATTAGGGCTTTATCGTTTGATGCATGAATGAAGCGGATCCGACGAAGAGCAAGCGCGCTACAACAATTTTGAATTTGCCACCCTATTCCGTTTGGTACAAAAACTTTGCAAATGGTCCTGCCTTCTTTTTGCAACAAATAAAATTATTGCGTCATTTGTGACAAGTCAGTTCATGTTTTGAGTTCATCCCAAAAAACGTACGTTTTGAAAATAAATTAATTTGTTCTTATTTAATTTTTTCCTTTGTTCTTATTATCCCATAGTTTTGAAAATTAGATTTGCCTCCTTTTTGCTGCAAGGGTTTCAATTGTTGAAATCGTTCTGATTTTAAAAGACTTTAAGGATCAGTGTTCATTACGATTTAACAAACAATTTGTGCCGGTATGTAATCCATAATCAGTAGTGTAGAGGAATCTAATCCTGGTGTAACACAACAATTTTTTAAAAAGATTTTCAATTTTTATAAAACATATAGTGAATTTTTTTCGGCTGAACCGAACAAATTCCGACACCAAACTATCAAATTTTTTTATTTTTATATTACTCTCCTCCTAAAAGAGTACAAATTTCGATAATTCAGTGTTGGAACTTGTTCGGTACAGTTGAAAAGAATTCACTATTAGTGTTTCCAACTACTTGTCTTGGATTTTGTTGCAGAAACATATCAAACGCCGACGTCTGACGCCGTGCTACCAGTGTAATGCTGACCGAATTAGGTTGGTGTATCAAAAATAGGTAAGGTAAAAACTGCCTAGTCTATAATGTAACATCACGGTAAATTTGCGTTTTAAAACCAATGCCACTCAAACGTCTGTTCTCCATGTTAGAGACATCTTGAACCGAGCGTCAATCTTGGATCAAGCGATCCATTATATGTGGAAGTGAAAAAAGGCCAGAATACCGAATCAAAACGTGGAACTTAGCTTGAGCGTTCCTAATGCTCTCAAGAATCTTAAAACAGAGACTAGGACATTTTTTTTGTTTTTTTTAAAGAAGGCTATGTTTTGTTTTCATGAACGGGCATTTGGACTTTTAAATCCATTATTCTCAACTTTTTTAGTGCCGTCCACAAATTTCCTCGCCATTGTAATTGAGAAGGAATAAGAATGGATATCGTTGCTCTGCAAGAAATTAGATAGCCAATAATCGGCAAATAAGATAGTCACGCTCTATTCTGTAGAGGCCATCCTTCTCGAAGAGAATTTAGTACAGATTTTTTGGTGGGTGCTTCCATTCAAGAAGCCGTGATGAAATTCATCTCGGTCAATGAAAAGATCTGCTACTTAAGGGTACGCGGAACATGTAACAATATTTCTTTCATTGACGTGCATGCACTGAAGCTAAAAAGGTTGACGAGAAAAACGTTTTCTACATAGCATTGAAATATTCATTAAAGCCAGCAAAACTGTAATCGAGCTTACGAATACATTACAATCTAGATGATGTTGTTTTATAATACCGCGTGTAAATAAATATGCACCATTTTGATGGAAATTAAACAAATTGGTTCTCGTTTTATGATCTTTATTCTTCAAGTGCATTCTTCATGCAAATGAAGCGATTCTAGCAGTACAAAAGTTTCCTTATTTAGTGAAGTATTAAATTAAGTTAAACATTTTGCGGTAACTCATACCACTATATTGAAGCATTTCCATGGGTATTCCAACGTAAAAATCGGAAATATTCAATTAACACGTCATTTTTAAAAAGTTTTCTTGAGCAGCCTTCATTAAAGGCTGGAAATGAAAACAATCATAATAAGCTCAGCTATACCAAAGTGACACCCTCTACGTCCAGAAGCTGAAGCACGAAATCCATAGCATTTGTATGTTATTTTTAATAAAGTAGATGAAGAAAGTTTTAAATAAACGGGCAAATATGTTAGAATTTTGAATTCAACCAATATTTCGACATTCATAAACAAATTTCTACAAAATTCCAAGCATTAAATCTTTACATATATCATCCCGCAAATAAAATTAAATTGTTCTTTGTGTCCACAGTCGCATAAACTATATACAGTGTAAATGTATTAGAAAACATCATTCGGTATTACGATTCGGTAAAATTGTTACTATTATCCCATTCTCAAAAAATTCAGCAACAAACCTAGAATATAACGAGAAACCACTGCAATTAGTTAAGTTAGTCAGAAAGTAAAACCTACGAATGGTCCAGTTGGCAAATTATCCTCTGCTCGCATTTGTTTGGACAGTGAATCACAGCTGGTATTTATTTCTGAGGACTGCGTACAAAGACTTGGTTTTCCAAGGTCTCATGCCAAAATTACCATAAGGGGAATAGCATAAGTATCAGTAGTAGCAGAAGAGTGATCTAAAAAGCTTTGTTGAATCTAATGCTTTTATTTTGTCAAAAGTTTTCTCTCTAATTTTTGCTATGCCGTGCTAATCTCTTAACGATATCTCTAAACTATTGCTAAAGAAACAGTTTTTGGTTCGGTTATTGCAGACGAAGTATTTAATAAATATTTTCTTTTACCACCCTGAGCAAAAATTCGTTATGGCTCAAACAGAGCCCTGATCAGGTTTTCCTGGTTTGTTTTGGTCGTGGTGTAACGCTTTTGCACAATCGGAACCTTAATGGAATTAGTCAGATTAGACCTTGATCAAGTTTTATATATAAAATTAAATAGGGCAAACCCTATAGTAAGATATTTTGTATCAATCGCTGAACGGATGCCCCAACTGGGGATCAAATACGAAAAACCAAATCAATGCCGGTTATATTCAAATAAGGTTAACCCTAAAACGGTATTCTAATTCAGGCTTGGAACAGGGCCACGTTTAATTGCCCTAGTACGGCCTGTCACTTCTGTCCCTGATCACGGGCTGACTGTATTCAGGCTTTCCCTAACTAATTTCTGCTCGGGATGTACTAAACGGTTTTAACGAAAAGGTAGATATCGACCAAGTATTAAGAAAATTTTGAATAATCAAAGTTCTACTTACACAAAAATTATATACCGAAGAAGAGAAAATGTGTAAAACACACTTTGGCGAAATCTTTTGTAGACAAGATAATGGAAGGTTTGTAGTCCGTTTACTATTTAAGAATATATAAACACTAAGATGAGAAATTCTCAGCTGAAAGCTGCTAAACGTATTAAATCAAAGCATGGTCGTTTCACAAGAGATCAGCAGCTCAACGAATAGTACCACAAATTTCAGAAGGAATACGAAGATTTGCGATACATGAAGGCAATTTCAAACGGTTATCACATTAAACGATTTAATCATAGTTCATATCTGCCACATCACGTTATCTTGAAGTAAACTAGTTCAAACACAAAGCCCATCAAACAACCTTTAATGAATATAATTCAAAGATTTAGGCTACTTAAAATCATCATTAGAACTATTCTAGAAAATTTGCAGATTGAAGTGACAGGTAGCTGTAAGCTACTGGAAAAAATATACAATTGCACGGGTTTGCAGATGCATCAGAAAAAACATATGCTGCTGTGATATCTTGTCGAGTCACAATTCCAGATAGAGCAGTTGTCGTTAATTTATTAGCTTCCAAAGCACAGTGTCAATAATCAAAGCAGTGTTTGGATTAACCATAAACGGCTACATGGGTACATGGGTGCACAGGTACACGAGTACACGGTCGTACACGGGACCACGGGTACACGAGTACACGTGTACACGGGTCCACGGGTACATGGGTGTATGGGTACACGGGTATATGGGGACACGAGTACACGGGTACACGGGTAACTCAAGTACACGGGTACACGCGAACACTGGTACACGCGAACACTGGTACACGAGTACACGGGTACATGGGTACATAGGTACACGGGTACACGAATAGACGGACATACGGGTGCACCGGTTTACAGGTACACGGGTGCACAGAAATGACCGATACTTACACGAGTACACGCAACCTACTACACGGGTACAAGGAAATTATCGATACATATACGGGTACACGGCAGCTATTACACGGAATTACTAATACATACACGGTGTAGTAATTTCCGTGTACCCGTGCATGTATCGGTAATTTCCGTGTGTTCGTGTACCCGTGTACTCGTGTACCCATGTACCCATGTACCCGTGTACCGGTGTACAGGTGTACTGGTGTACCCATGTACCCATGTGCCCGTGCACCCGTGTACTCGTTTACCCATGTCCCTGTGTACCCGTGTAGCCCTGTACCCGTGTACCGGTGTACTCGTGTACCTGTGTATCCGTGTACCAGTGTAGCCATGTACCCGTGTACTCGTACCCGTGTACCCGTGTTCACATGTACCCATGTATCCGTGTACCCCTGTAACCGTGCCCCTGCTTATGGTTAATTTAGACACTTCACCAATCAAGCAGTTGTTCAAACTGAGTTTAGAGTTATGTTGTAACATTATTGCTACACTTGCTGATATCTACAAAGGATGCATTTGAGGATCAAGAAGCGAAAATTTACGCGTGGTGTGATTTAACGATTGTTTTGTCTTGGCTTTCAGCATCTTCGAAAATGGGAACCAATCTTCCGAGATACAAGAGAGTATGAACGGAAATCAATTGTTACACGGGTCATCTGAAGATAATCCATCGGATTGCGTATCTCGAGATATTTCTGCACTTGATCTGATTGAATATGCAATATGGTGGCACGGACCAAGTTAGCTAAAAAGGAAAAATGTGAACTGTCAGCTCAAACAATGGAATTATTTTTCTTAAAAATGCAAAACACAATCAGTTCAAAATTTTGCTGTACTGGTAAATAATTCCAAACTCGAGTATTTAACTAAAAAAATATCTAACTTTCCAGTAACGATAAGAATAGGTTTACGAGCCATATGAATTATGTTTTCTCAACGATTTGTCTCAAGAAAAAGAATTTGTTCGAATATATATAAAGCGAGAATGGCACAAATTTTGTTAGGGCCAACAAATCTCTTAAGGAAATTTTCAATTTTATAAAACAAAATAACAATTTTATTTCTACTTCTTTATTAGATATTAGATACTTATTTGATAGTTGGCACTCTATACCATCAGCATTACCATATTTTATCAGTTTATGGGAGGCCGCAGTAAAGTCTACCAAATAAAATAATTCTTGGTGAACAAACAGTTAAATATGCAGCAATGGTAATATTACTCAAACAAATAACTCAATTTGAGACCGCTTTGAGTGAAATTGTTGGATGAAATAAATTTTTTGTTACTGGAAGTTGTTTGAAAAAATGATGAAAAATTAGAATTTTAGTCGTACTAAAAATCTTTAAAATTAAATATCTCAAGAACAAACATTAATGTCTCCTTGTTAATTTGATATATTTTAGAGTAAAAATAGAACTATTTTCAGGAAAAAAATTATTTAAATTCCAATTTATCTTCAACCATAGCGCCATCTTTATAAAAGTTTTTTTTTAAATTGTTATTTAAAAATTAATTACAAAAACAATTAATTAATTGTTTTTAAAACCACCAACTAATCATCTATTAAACAAAAAATAGTTTGATGAAATCGGTACAGCCGTTCTTGAGCAATTCAATTTCAAAGTTACATCGGATTGGCAGAATTTTCATTTTTCATGCACATTGGGGTGCCCCCTATGCTCAAACTATGCACTTTCAAAAAATTATAGTATAATTTTGTATTTTTTATTATGTTATCAATACCACTTGCTTGAGGAATTTTTCAAAAAAGTATGGGAATTTATCAACGAACGAGGGGAATTAGTTTAGAAAATTTTTTGCCATTTTTCATTTCTTTATATATTTTTTATGAATTATACATTGGCTACTGGGATATCAGTTAATTATTTCAAAATTAAGCTGATAACTTTTAATATCCCAATAGGCCAGACGTATAACTATTTGTTATCAGTATAATTCGAATGTTATTGGTGAAATTGAATGTTGTCATTACTTTTTAAAGAATTTCATTATGTTAAATTAAAATCAAAATTTGCAATGTAATTTCCAGCAACTCCAAGGTACAAACAATACATTTTTCTCAATATGGATGATTTTTGAAAAATTCCGCAAGTTCAAAATACCTGTCTAACAACTTTTCACTAACTTAAGCAGGTCTATGAATCTCTCGAGTGGGAAAACTATATGAGTTTCTCCAATTTCAATGCGAAATATCCAACTTTCTAGAGTCCACTCCGGTTTATGACCGTAAGATCCTATGCTACATATTTGAATCACTTAAGAAAGACCATGTTGAGTAAAGGACTCGATATATCTTTGAGATTAGGTACTTTCTTGATGGTCCTGATATTTTAGGTTGTATTTGCTTCAATAGAATTGCTTTATTTGGGTATGTTTTATACGGTCCGGTTCGCAGTCTGGAATGATTAAAAAACTGTACGTTAGAACCCCAGAGACAGCCTTATAAAATTAGTTGCAAAGTAACTATACCACTGTTGTAAATAACCGTTATGAATATTTGTTCCTACATGGCACATGAACGCCACAAAAAAAATTATAGCTTGTCAATCTGTTTGTTATACCCGGATGTTGTCAAAATATTATACTGTCAAATTTTATATTATCAAGTTCCAGGTAATAAAAATAAAATTAACCCTTGATCGTTATCACAAAATTTTAAAAAAAATATGATATTTGATTTGATGCAAAATAACCCAATTAATAATTTTACCAATTATCAATTCTCACAAAAAAATTCTATATTTTATTCAATTATTCTATTTATACTTTTCTCACGCCGTTTTTGAAGATAAAAATTTCACACGATTATCAAAGAATATTAAGAAGAGGAAGGAAGGAAAAGAAATTATTTATTTTTTTAAATCTTCAAAGGAACGATTACATCTAATTCTTAATGGATCAAATTGATTTTATTTTTATATCAAAATTATATTAAACCTTGAATCATTTTCTAAGCTGTAATAACTAAAAGAAGACTTCAGAAAATAACCTTGTCAAAAACTTTGCTTGTTTAAAAAATTATAACTATTATTTTTTCAAATATTTTTATTAACACAAAAAGAACTATATTAAAATATTACCTATAAAATCAATAAACGACATAAAAACAAGGAACTTATGAAATCTATCATATACATAATGGAATAATGATCAGTTTAATACTTACAGATTATTGATTAAATATTTCAAAATATTTGAAGGTTTTTATGATTGATTTTATTTATATTGCTTGGTTTTAATTTTTTTTATTTACTTACTGAACAAAAGAAAATATTATTTAATTTTAATTTTAATAAAAATTAACCTTGCACCAAACCTTTTAAAACTTAAAATTTAAATTTTTTTATTATTTCTCTAATTTCTAGTTACCAAAAAAAAACAACTATTTGATAAAACAAATTTTTCGCAATAAACTTGTTTTTCTTTTAAGACAAATAAAAATGCAAAAAATCAAATAAAAAGTGAAAGTTTAATTGTGAAATTTTTGGATTTAAAGTTTTTCTATTTCAGTGAATTTGTAATGTGATAACTGATAACCGAAGAGCTATGACTATTTTGGATTCACGATTACAACATTTAAGGTGACTAGTTTAACCAAAATTGTTATTTTATAGTTGGTTGAAAATTTGTCATTTCCTCTAATTAATTAAACAAGTTTACCTTCAACTTTGTCGATAACTAAATATTTGACACGCGAGATAAATGATTATTGATAATAAATTAGTTTGGTGATTTTTTTGCGGAGTAGGAAAATTTTGCTAAACAAACCACAATCATGATATTAATTATCAAACCTTTGTTGTTTGTTAAAAAAAATAAATCAAGGCTATGAAATGCTATATATCAATTTATATAAATTGATATTCACCAAACTCTTCACAATGTAGCTATTAAAAAGCTATTTTTTTGAGGACATATATTTTAATTAAAATTTACTTCTTGAAATTCTAATTACGATCAGATTCGATATGAATAATTTTTTATTATAACCAATCGTCATGCAAACATTCATCAAGAAATACAATTGTGTGGTTTTATGAAAACGATGAATCTTCAAGAATAATCTTTTGATTTATGTTTGCGATTCTGAAGGTCATCATTTATTTAACTAAATTAAATGAAATGTGAAAACATTATAGAAGTTTCCTGTTTCATCATTTGAAATGATGTAAAATTAATTATTTCCATCTCCATTTTCATACATTTCACAAAAAATTTACAAAAACAATTAATTATCATAACCTAAAAAAAATATTTATATAAAAATATGCTTTAGAACTTTTTAGTTTTTAAATCGAGAAAATTATAATTACAAATCATATGAAAACTTGTCTTGTTATTCGTGTCCCCTATGTGCTCGTTTATAAGAAAGACAGGTTATTTTCATTTATTACTTATATTAAATTGGATACAAATGTCTGCATTAACATAAAGATTTTTTTATTTTTCAAATTAAATTAGTTTTGTTATTTAAGATAATTTTGTGTATTTTGTAATTGTTTGTGATATAGTTAAACCTTTATCATAAAGCTTTTACAATATACATTGATAGATTTTAATATATGTTACTCTGCATTATCGATACAAAACGATATTTGCATTTTATATTTAAATTACTCCTTTGCGACTGTATCTATAACAGATTCTTACCAATTTAGGTTATTTGTAATCAAACGTGTTATTTGAAATAAAATAAAAAACTTTAATAGTCATTATGATGTCGTTAGATTAAGCTTATGATTTTTTGAAATACATAAGTTTTAAATATGTTATGTATAATCTATATTTATGTTAAAAAAAATTATTAAGAAGATATTTTATTTAAATTCTTAGGTTCGTCTCTTATATAATGTTGAAGTCTTTTGATTTTTCATGTGATAAAAATTTGTTATATTGTTTTGTTTTAAATTTTTAGTCATAGCCAAAATAAAAATATAGTTTTATTATAAAGTAATATCAGTAATACTTAAAATATTGTATGACCTTAAATTTATTTCCAATGATGACTCTAAATTCCATTCTTAAACAAAAATGTCAATAAATATAATTGAAATTCATAACTGAACACCAATATTAAAATTCTTTCAATATTAAGAAATATTTGTAATCACAAAAACTATACATCAGGCTATGTGTCATGAATATTTAGCAATTAACACTTTTAATTTTTGGAAATTGTGCAGATATTATGAAAAAAGCCTTTATAATATTTAGTTTTTTAATTAGAAAAAACTGTTTTGAAATGATTTTTGGGTAAACACTTAATTCGTAATTTGGAAGATATTTTATAACAAACATTCAACAGATCAATATGAATACTGGATGTATAAATCGCATAATGAAGAGTGAAAAACTAACGAATCAGAAAGATCGGGTTTTGATTGAATTTTAATTGAATTAGTTATAATTACTTTTGACACGAATTTATTTTTTTTTCTAATGCAGATTATAACAGAAGTCAAATGTTCACGCAATTTTTAAGCTTAAATCATGCATAATTTGAACCACGTAAAATCACCCTTCAAAACGATTTATGGAAACACCCTTTTGAATATTTTGTGTTTTAGAGATTTGTTCATTGTTGGAAATGACGATCAAAATAATTTACAGATGTTTCCAAGCTTATTTTATTCAAGATCGAAGTGATTCACTTATACTATACATATAATTTACACATTATATTATACATATAATTTACTTCAAGCTTTATCCGAAAAACATTAAAAAATTTCATATCAAAATAAAGAAAAACATTTTTCAGGTCAATTATATAGTGGTGCAAAATCGTACTAATTTTCATACTCGATGTAACAAAAGTTTGGAAGAAATTCTGTGCTCTGCATTGTATAAAAAAAACAGATTTAGTTGATAAGTTTTGACTATTAGTTTTCAAGGTCAGTTCAAGGTCAACTTTATTTTCTCTGTTAAAAAACTTTTAGTTTTAGTTTTTTTTTAAATAAAATATTTTTTCAATAAAAAAGCTAAAAACAAAAAAGAAGTATAAACAATCAGAAAGAATTTAATAACAAAAATAAACAAGAAGTTAAATATATCAACGAACCATGCAATAAAACAAATCTCATAACAAGACAAAAACATTAAGAATAGTCGTTTACAAATCAATAATAAAAAATAAAATGTTACAAATTTTATATAGGACAAACAGGCAGATCATTTACACCAAGATTAAATTAACATAAAATAGCAATAACAAAGTGATTAAAAAACAAGCAGTTAAATAAGAACTTATGCAATTCTTATAACCAAAATCAACAGTCCAAATTTTTTTGGTAGTTAATATTTATAATTATAAAAAGAACCTTGCTACACGTAAAATAAATATTAACAGAATATTAAACTGTAACACAAAAAAAATCCGAATCTTTTGAACACAAGAACGTGAGTTTTGTTTAACTCAAAAGAATTCGACATTAGATCCAATGATTTGACATCACACTTTAATTAGATATATGCCATTATAACTAAGGACAAACTCAAGCTTCTTGGTCGATTTGTTTACTTTTTATGTTTTTTTTTATTACTAAGACGACTATATAGTCATAGCCTATCATGTGTACCTATGTCCTTTATGCTATCCTCATGTTCAAGAACTGAAGACTTTTTTTAAAAAAATCATTAGTCTTGAATGGTCCGCATCCTCTATCTTTAGATATCTGGGTCCTAGCATAATGATTCGAAGGTCTGAGAGACCCAAACATTTTTCACCGATTCTTATGCTTCAAGACATATCGGCATGTTGAATCATCCAACTCCAATCCTCACCATGTATTGATTCTTATGATGATGAGCTGTTCGTAGTCCCACCATTAGTCTGCAGTCCTAACGGCTCTGACCTAAAAAAAGCCAGCAGTTTGTTGATTACCCTCTGTAGTGAACATCTTGGAGACCTTACAACCTTTAATGTTTCTCCATTGGAAGTTGATGCAGCGCTAGCTGCTGGTTCTGGGCCGTAATACGTACTGATCCTAGGTATATATACCCTTGTTATGCCACTTAAACATAGTCGCCGCTTCGATCCGGCATGTAGGGCAAATACTTCAGCTTAGAAGACTGTACAGCATGATTCATGAGTGATTTATTTGTGTAAATTTCCAATTGGCCATAGGTCGCACAGCCAAAAATCAAATCAACAGCAAACCGGTCATTGTTCGACACTCCAAACAGTTAAGGAAATACGACTAGAATTGAACTCCAAATTTCTTAAGCTGTTATTTCGTGATTTAATTACGAAATTTTAGAGGATGAGAAAACCTGGACAAATCAAAACAACAAACCCATATACACAGAAAATAATAATGAAAGAGTTGACGAGGAAAACTCTAACAAAGACACCGCCTCTAATATACTGCTTAGCAGTGTTTCTCAACCGGTGGTCTGCGGACGATTATTGATCCGCAGAAAAAGTTTAGTGGTCGCAAATAACTTTATATTTATTAACTACAAGGGAGAAAAGTGCATGTTTTTCTCCCGAGGTGTGTTTGGAGCCCGAGGGCGAAGCCTGTGGGCTACATGTCAATTAAGGAGATGATATGCTCTCTCCTAAGGTTTAAATACTATTTGTTTCACAACCACAATATAATTATGATATTAAAAACTAAACTGTAATAATTTAAAAAAAACGAAACTAAAAATATAAATTTTTCATCGTAGTAGGCGGTTTAATTTATCATAAATATTTTTTTGTACGAGTAAACCGTAAAATTCACTTTTGCGATTCAAAAATTGTACATAAAGCAGGCCTTTTTTCCTATTGACATAACAATGCATAAAGATATTATATTACTATTATTTCGAAAAACTAGTTTGATAAAATAATTTTCGAAAAAATATTTTACTATTTTGTGTAAATATATGTATATTTATTTATGCAAATAATACAGAATCTTACTCGTATAAAAAATCTTGTATGCAATTCAGTCATAAAGTATCTTTTTTACTTTCAAGTGATCGTTTCTCTCGGCTAACGCCTTCACTCTCAAGCGGAAAAGACAAACTTTATGCCCTTAATACATAAATAGCTATTTTGCACGAATTGTATATAAAATTCAAGTCCGCTCTCACATTTTTGTTTTTTAGAACCATAATTGTGTGCGTTATTAGTCTTAGTATAATAAAATAAACAGCTGTTAATTTAATTCTTTTGCGCGATTCCTGCGGAACACAATATTGGTATTTTATTGAGTCAGTGTTTAATGATATATTTTACTTCTTGAGCAAAAGGTTACAAATTTGGAAGAGAATAAAATTCATTCAACACGAATCAACGTTTTATCCTTCCAACTGAGTGTGTGGAATGTATTAGTTTAAAATAAATTATTTTAAAATTGATTGGTAAAACAAGAAAAACGAATAAAAAAAATAATAAATTTTAATAAAATAATAATATTTCAAATAATTAAATAAATTTTATTCAATTTCGATATATGTTTAATTGTTCGGCATTTGCAAAATGAAATAGCCTACAATGAAAGACATTAAATTTTATACTAACGAAAATTGAGAATTCAAAAAACAATTTAAAAAAATATTTTTCCCAACGGAAATTCAATTCAATTTAATCGTAGTAGCCTTTACCTTATCGAATGTATTATTTTTTATGTAATCAGAGCAAAAACGTTTTTGCTGTTTTTTTTTTATAAAATACAATCAAACCAAATTAATTCAGGCTTCAATACCATCAAATAAATTGTTTTATTGTATTCCGCAGCATTCAAACAGAATAAAATTGACAACTGTTTATTTTATTCTATTAAAACTAATAATGCACACAATTATGGTTCTATAAAAACAAAAATAAACCTTTATTTATAGTTGCTGGAAGGATAAAACAATTTATTTGGTTCTGAAATAAATTTTTTGATTGTGTTTTATAAATAATTTGATTGCATTTTTTAAAAAAATCAAAAAAAACATTTTCGCTCCGATTCAAACTAATGCGCATGTCCCTCTCTGGAATATTGAAAAAGGGCAAAAGCTAGATTAAATTTCTATTGTGAAAAAATTAGTATTTTTTAAGATTGATTTTTGGTTTCCCGATTCTCATTAGTAATTAGAACTTTGATGTCTAATTGTTTGGACTTAATGATACAAATAAAATAAAATTCATTTGTTTTAATCGTTTTACTTGTTTTATCAATGAGTTTTAACATAATTCAATTTAAATTAATATCAATTATAATTAATATTACTCTGTTGGGAGGATAATACGTTGTATTGAATTCGTGTTCGTAATAATTTTTATTGCCCCGCAAATTTGTAAGCCATTTTTACTCTTGTATTTGGGATTGTTATATTTCTTTACCTTATTCGCTCGGAAAAAACGGAGTAAATAAGTCATAGAAGAGTTTTCAAATATGTTTGTTACACATCAAAATTCGGTATTTTCTGTTTATGGTTTCTTTAAACTTTATTTCGTTCATCCCTGTTGTTTTAAATGACATTATGTATCTAAGTGTGAGCAAGATATAATCTGCACCTTCACCTTTCTACGATGAAATATTTCGCAAGGTCCGCATAATAGAATACTTATTGGTCCGTAGCATGAAATTAGTTGAAAAACATTGGCTTTGAACAAATGACCAAAATGTTAATATTTTAACGGATGAAAGAAATCTAATAAAAACTAATAAAAGAGCACAAGAAGATTCTGAAAAAAAAGAAAAACTTAAACTTTTAACTAAGAAAGTTACTTGCTGTAAGTATCACATGCAATTACCAACAGCAACAACTACATCTGACTACATCCACTGAAAATAAATTTCAAGAACCAACTCTAAGAACTCAGAAAATAATCACTACCAGGACATAAAAGCCCGGACAAACCAAACCAACAACCACTACAAACGTTACAGAAAACAACAATTAAATAATTAATGGGGAATTGTCAAGGAGCCAGACAGAACAAACAACTGAAACAACCATTTCCTCAGATGAGAAGAACAACAAATGTAAAATTTTAGTAACAGAATGAACAAGTTCAGGTCAGGTTTGAATTCTAAAATTAATATTGTTAAAACAAAATCCACAACCAACGATGAAATGGACAACAAATCAAATTAAATAACTGAAATCAAAAACAGGGAAGACACAACCAGAGGTAGACGCCTAAAAATTACAACGCTTGAAGCTCCAATTGACAATATTTTCGATGAGCAAACAGTAACAGCTGGGAAAACAATAATTTCTTCGTGAGATATAGACTCATGCCAACCCCAACCATATTTTAGTGAAAATTCTAAAATTCTACAGGAACGCTCGTCATTGAAAACCAAAGTTCAAACACAAAAAGAGTGATAGATATTAAATTTGAAGTAACGCCAAAGAATATACTAGTGGTTCACGTCTTCATGGCTCCCAGCGACCATATGAATGAGGAAGTTGAAGAGGTATAGGATAGAATTTTAAGGCATTTTGAGAAAGAAGGCACGGACTGATGCAAAATATTTGTGGGTGATTAGAACACGGGGGATGGTATGAGCTGGTTTAATGGGATAGTTGGGAAATATAGACTGGGAAATAGGAATGAGAGGAGAGATCGATATATTGAATTTTGAGGTTGAGGTTTTAGCTGCAAACAAAGGGATGGATAATGGAAAGTGGGGATGTGGAGGTGCTTGGTAAAGAATTAAAATGAATTAAAGAAGCTAGCAATATTGTATAATAGTATTTATCAGAGTGGATAATGGTCCAACTAGCTCAAGAAACTATAATGATCTCACTAGCAAATCAGATAGCTACAAAGAAGTGTGAAGAACATCGGACGATTAGCTTGATTGTTCATGTGGCAAAGATTTTCTTGAGAATTCATTAGAGGAGATTGACAGATAAAATAAAATAAATCATTAAATCCAAACTGTTCCGGATTTGGAAGAGGGATGGTGTAAAGAGGTGCTAATGGTGTTTAGGACAGTTGGAAAGCGGTATATAAAGCAAGGAAAACGAAAAGCGCTTGTTTCTTAAATAACAAGTAGGCATTTGACTGCATTTTATGGGAAACGTTTATAGAAATATTGAAAGATAAAAGAGTGGACTCGAGGGGTTTAAGGCAGACAAACAATTAATATAAAGGTCAAGAAGTGACGATGAGAATCGGAGATAGGATGACAGACTGGGTTAAGATTGGAAAATAAGGGACACAGGGTTGTTGTCTCTCCCTTCAACTCTTTACAATATTAAAGTAAGAGCAAAAATGGCAAAGGAAGCTCATACAAAGATTAATAGATTAATTAATTGAAAAATAAGCAAGAGTAAGAGTTAAGACAAAAAATTCAAAAAGGTTTTATTTGGAGTGTTGTGACGACCAAGAAAAATCTGTTCAGTAAACATTTTCTTTTAATATATAAAATTAAACTACTAGTACTAACGTTTCTATCAAAGCACTTAAGATCATTGCCTAAATAATATCAGACCGTATACAACGTTTCACTGTATAGCTAAATTCATTTTTTAGTTTATCTTTCATTCAAACTCAATCAACGGATCATATATTTCGATACATAGTTAATTTTTGTTTTATTTTATTTTTTTAGCAGTAAATATTTATTTTTTGTTGAACAACTAACGTAATAGAGTATATTGATTCGGGGACTTCATTTAGTAATGCTTGAACTAAAATATGTCGACGGCTACAGTTCATTTATGTGTAACTACATTTTATAAAAATTGAACAGAAGCTCACAAAACGATTTATTGCGATTCTAAACAAGCTTTTAAAAAAAAATTACTATCAATAAATAAAAACAAAATAGTTTTTTTAAGTTATTGATAAAAAATTTTTATTTTCAAGCTTGTTTAGAATCACAATAAATCATGTTCTGAGCTTCTATTAAATTTTTATAAAATGCAGTTACACGTAAATGAACTGTAGCCGTCGATGTTCGGAATATTACTAACTGATTGAATTTTAAAGGACCTTATTGTTATGATTTGATGGTGTGAGACGGTTTGTTTGAATGTTTTTTTCTGTCTGTTTCATTTGTGTTTTTTATACGGCAGACTTTCAATATGTTAGATAATTTTCGTAGTTGAATTGAATAAAAAAACCAAAGCGAAAGAGATAAATAGAAAGCCTTTTTTAAAAATACCAAGTCGTTGTGTAAAATCACATTGATTCAAATTGTTGGTTTAGTCTATTATTGTGATATCAGTTAATTAAATTTGAATTATTTTTTTGTCTATGGAACACTCACGTTATTAACATAAAAATATATAAATGTGAAATATTTTTTAGTTTCAAACGATTTTTTAATATATATATAACAGTTCATAAAATTAAAACAGAAAAACATTTATTTTGAGTGAAACAGCGATTTTGTGAATTTTCTTATTGTAGCATATGCAGCCCAAATTTTTGACACAGCGAATTTGTGAATTTGCTTATTGGAATATTTGCAATACGAATTTTATATGCTAAATTAAATTCTATACTAAAACAACTGCCTGTTGTATATCTAAAAAATATAATTTTTGAGTAATTGAGAAAAATCTAGTGGATACACCTCCAAACTTGATCAACCACTCGCCAAGCTTTGGCTCCAAAATTGGAAGTAATACTGACATTTCTTATGATTGCTTAAAATCAACTCGATTTCGACTATGTGTATCAAATTGATGGTTGGAATTTAGCAACAACCGAAGTTACTGGAATGTGAAAGTGATCAGAAAGCGAATAAAGAATTCGTTGTTTATTGAGGGTTTATAAAGGATTATCCAGATTGTGTGTTGAAAAGTTTTTGAGCAAATTGTCAGCAATCCTGTTCACAATAAACGGGCTGGTGGATGATTTTTCTGGACAAGAGGATTTGACATACTTTAAGCATTTAAGTTAAGTTTTTTCTTTTTTTATATTATTATTATTCTGGTTATACATATTTTTTGAGGTTGTGGGTCTTAAAATCATAAATAAAAATACCCTAAATTAGGGATTTTTTGAATAATTGTAAGCCCGGCTATTAACAGAAACAGTAAGAAAAAGCTAAAGGAGATACAGATGTGGACGTTGAAAAAGATGTTGCATATCAAATGAATAAACAAGGTTAGTAATGAAGAGGTATTGCAAATAAATAAAATTAATTTTTTAAAACTCACATTCATTTGGCAAATAGAAAATTCTGTTTGTCAAAAATTTTTGAATCAATGTAACATAATAATAGCATTTTATTCAGTTAGGATTTAATGATATATTTTATTCTTGAGCAAAAGTTTAAAATGCGAGCGAGGCATGAGCAAGCATTCCAAATTTGTGAGAGAATAAAATCCTTTAAAAACATGAAACCAAAACTACATTTTATCCTTTCGACAGAGTAGCATGTATTAATTTATATTGATTATTTTAAAAATTATATTTGATCGTTCAACAGTAGGTCACTGGAAATTGTGACTTTCAATAAAGGATTGTTTTCAAATTTATTTCACATTTGTTTATCATACATATCAACTCCGTATTTGTTGTGGAAAGAATCCATAACTGTGTTTGGTTAAGTAAAAATTCCCAAATTTTAATTTCTCTCAAATAATAACAAATGCAAATTCGCAATGATCCGTATGGAATGATCAGTTTTTGTTGTATTCTGAAATATGCGTTAACATGAGGTATCACATATCACTGACAAACGCAGTGAAATATCTTTAGCTAAGGTGATATATTAGGGATTCTGTCGGATAAACTGTATTCAGTTAAAGGTTGCACCCTCAATTTTAGCTATAGAATATTTCTTGATGATGATGAGAAACGAGCCTTCAAAAAATATTAAAAAAAATACAATAAAATAAAACAAAGAGTATACAAAAAAAATTTGCGTAATGTACACTTTTGCTCAAAAATGAATTATATCATTAAAAACTAACCCAGTAAAATACTAATATAATGCAACAACAACAAGAAAATGAAAAAAAAATTGCAAATAGAATAATCATAACAAAAATCAAATAAAAGAATCATATTTTGACTAACACAGCCCAATATTATCCGTTCTATTCGACACATCTTTTTTATGCATTCAATATATTTTTACAATAAGGTATATTATTTTTAATTCAATATTATAGTTTCTATGCATATTATTTTATTAATGTAAATATTTTTATTATGTATAAGTGTAATATTTAACCGCTTGTTAATAACTTAAAATTAATGATGCATGAAAAAATATATTCTATTGTGCAAGCTGATAATTAGTCGACGAAACGTCGTTGATATGTATTAATTAAAATTTATTTACCTTTTTTTGATCTTCAATTTTCTATATTAAATAGAAATAACTTTTATATATCTCAATAATGTTTATCTATAAAAAAATCCTTAATATCCTATTAAATCCATGGAATTATATTACGAGTTTGCACTTTGAGCACAAATTTTAGTTATTTTTTTTTTCAAAATCACTAAAACTAATAATTTTAATATTTAATTCACTTTAACTTCTTTATTTTTTTATAATTTTCGTTAGTTTTTAAGAAAAAATTCATAAACCTGTTGAGAAAAAAAAGAGAAAATAAACACAAAATTATTAATTATTTAATACAATATATATAGTAAGTATAATAGTTATTATTTGTGTTATATAATTTGTATTTCTTTAATTACAAAACATGAATCTTTGATGAGTTTTTTGAGAAGAAAAAAACATTTTATTTGAAATTTCAATTTTAAAAAATTTTTTTCCGGAAAATGTAATATTCATGTTTTTGTTTTATAAACAAAAACGCTTACGATAAAGAAAGTAATACAAATGATCTTGAGATTACAGTTTAACAGTTTTTGTTTCTAAGAATTAAAAATTGTATTTCATTTTCAAGCATAAGTTAAATTAACGTCAGCACCAAACAGAAATAGTTATTGGTCATTCATGTTCAACCTTCACATTTATTTAGGAATTTTATTTTATGTTACGTAATTAATGACTTAAATTTAGGCGATTTTTGGTTAAGCTTTATTGTAAGTAATACCGATTAAATATCCAAAAAAAAAATGTCATTTCCTCGTATCAAATAGAAATTAAAATTTCAATCTGCACTTGCAAGTCTTACGTAAGCACAAAATTTTGCAAAATAAGTGAAATTACGTTCGAAATCTTTCAATTGTATTTTTTGTATGCTACTTCAACTTTCTCAGTATACCATATGACATTTAGGAAGGTAATAAGATCCGGTTTATTTTTAAAAGAAATTTTTTTATTTTATCAATGATATGTTTTAATTTCAAAAATATTTCTGTTTTGTTTAAATTTCGACATCACAGGTGCTAAAGAAAGCTATATCACCAATTTTATCAATGCAATCACTAAAATATCCAACTTCGAAAGAAATCCTGTTTTTTTTTATTTTTGCAATATCCAAACCACTTTCAATTGCGATTGCTTTGTTACAAATATTTGTCGAACATTCCATTTTATTTATATTCTATAGACATATACATATCACCTATTACACTCCCCTTCTAACTTCATAACTAATATAATATTTCTTTAATATTCTTATTTTATTAATTTTTTTTTAATATTAATTATTTTCAATAACGGTATTTTCCTTTCCCTTTTATTTAAAATTTAAAATAAAATCAAAGTAACAAATCACGAAAAAAAAATTTTTTGTTTCAAGGATTAATCTCCATTTTGTTATTCAATAAAAAAAAACATAGAACCACTTGCAAATTAATAAAATGAAGATGAATAAAAAATAATTATGAATAAATTAATAATAAATGACACACTATAGAAACTTACATTAATTAACAAAAATATAAAAAAAAGTCAATAAAATTTCCACCCCGAATAACACGGTTGACTAATTATTTCGAATCGATCGTTAATTTGTGTGTTTTGTTTTTATTATTTAAACCCACAATTTACCACGGCAACGGTCAAAACTAAACTGAATTGATCATAATTCAAATTTGAATTCGATCAACAAATGAAAAATGGGATAGAAAGAGTGGAATATAGGTAAGAAAAAAAACCGATTACAATACCGGCAAAATGAAATTGCATTTTTTTTATGTTTGAAATGTAGAAGAAAACATAAGAAAAAGAAACGTTGAAACCAATTGTTTTCTTATGTCATGATTTCTTGTGGTTGCTGTACAGTTGATAAAAAAAGTATTCGTGAATTGATGATTAAAAATTGTATACAATTTTTTGAATACTGAAAGGGGTTAAAGTCTCACCCTTCTGGAAAGACCAACCAGACACTTGGTTCACAAAACTTTTTTTTATACTCAAGACTTCTATGGGAAGACAATAATTCTGATTCCGTGCGCACTGAGCTAGCTGTGATCAGTCTCGACTGAACTATGACAGCAGATTGAGTTTTCACTGCTCACTTGGTTTGCTCCAGTATGTTCGTAGCCTCTCCAACTACATCTAACCATATCTCGTCTTTGACTGGGAAGATCAATGAACTCCAGCCCTCACTCCTTAATACTATCACATCTCAAAACTACCACCATAATTAAAGTAAGTCCCAGAACCGAAATTATAGCTGAGATCGCCGCCAAATTGCTTACGCAATCGTCGAAGATCCAGATCCAAGGATTGATTTTTTAGGCATTTTCCTATTTTATCACCGTTAATAAAAAGTTGCATTTTTTTAGATAAATAGAAAGATTGGGCCCTCTGCATCCTTATTATGAAAAAACAATTTGCGGAAATGAAAGGATCAAAAGTTATAAAGGATCAAACTTTCAATTTTACCTTGGTCCCCACTTTGATTATTTTTTAGTTTTTTATAATAAATATTAAACAAATTAATTAAAACGTAGTATTTCATAATACTTTATAATTATGAAACAAAAATTTGCGGAATTGCGGAAAAGGATCAATTAACTAAAGGATCAACTTTCAATTTTACCGTGGTGAACAGGGTTATATGATTATTCGTTTTTATTTTTATTTTATTTGACTCGCTTCTGTTACCTTCGATCAAAAATAGCCACCGCCCAGGGGGGGGGGGGGAGTTTACCGCAGCTGAGTAAAAAAATATTTTGTTTCAACAAGATTGAAATAAATCATTTGAATCAATACCCCCCACACCACCCCCCCCCCCCTCCCCCCGATAGTTTTTTTTCAACAAATTTATAATATTAATTATAAAAAACTAAATATAATCAAAGGGGGGGACTAAGGTAAAATCGAATGTTTGATCCTTTATAACTTTTGACCCCCTCATTTCCGCAAATTTGTTTTTCATAATTGGGAGGACCTATTCTTTCTATTTATCTAAAAAAATCAATTTTTTATTAACGGGGATAAAATAGGATCGTGCCATTTTTTGAAAGTGTCTGTTACTACTATTAAAAATTTCAGCAGAATTCCAGACACTATGACCCAAAGTGCAAGCACTTCAATCCCCGCAGCAAAATTTCTACTTCTCCTCCTCATACATCAAAAAATTAGATGATCGTCACAAGAGGTGGCATGGACAACAGCCAGTCTCACCACCACCCTTTCGTTTTTTACCTCAATTCTAAAATATACATTTTATTTGATATTGGGGTCGAAGTAACCACCGATACGATCAGCCATTGTGGAAGAAAAACTTCCAAAATTATCTAATTTCTCACTCTTTGCAGCGAATGTCCCAAAAGTCAAAACAAATGTTACAGATTCTTTCGTTTTAAATATATTGGTCCCAGCGATCATTCTGACGGAATTTTATCATCGGTGACGTTACAGTGCCTATACTTGGTGCTGACTCTATAAACAAGTATGGTCTTTTAGTCGACATCGAAAACTGATGACTTGTCGATCCAATTATATCGTTTTGCTGAAATTTCCACTTCTCCATCCTCTCACAATTATCAATCATAATTTTATTATTTTTATTATCTATCATGATTTTATAAATTGGACGTCTGCAAATGATCTTGCTCACAACACAATGCTACACACGAAACGCGTATTTCTCCTATTTCTTGCAAGGATGGTAGACAAGCTTTGGCTAAACTAATCATAGCCAACACTGAATTTGACGCCATGTTGGCCCAAGGCATTTTTCGATCTTCAAATAGTCCATGGTCTTCTTTTCTCATCCTTGCCGTGCTTTTAATAACGTCACTACTCCTGATAAATACCCTATCTCACATATACAGGATTTTTCTCAAAAACTGCATGAATGCAACTTTTTTGGACCATTGACTACATTGTTGCCTATCATAAAATCCCTATTGATGAACAAGACATTCATTCCAACGGTTTATGCATTCAGAAAAGTTAACTTTCGCATCATCTAAATAGATAACTTCATTATTGTCTCTAGACGTTTGAGGAACACCACATTCATATCGAAACGGTTTTTGAGCGGCTACTGATGCAATTCTCATCATGAACCTTGATAAATGCTACTAAGCTTAAAAAGATTTAGTTTTTAGGATATCCGTTAGCTCGGCGAAAATTAATTCAACTTTAGAACATGTTGCTGCCATCAACAATTATACGTGTGTCCAGAAACCTTTAAGCAACTCCGTCGTTTTTAGGTATGATTGACACCCGTGACACCCATGACACTCATGACACGCATGACACCCACGACGCCCGTGACACCCATGCCACTTGAGACACCCATGACACCGGTGACTCTCATAACACCCGTGACACAATTGATACTTTAACTTCATAAAACTGGGCATAAATCTATAGAATTTAAGCAATCGTCATTTTTCCAAACAAACCGTAAATATTCACAAAGCATACTGGTGTTCGGCATTCCCATACCCGTTATTGAATAAGCTCCAGCTTTATCACGGTATGCGTTTCGGTCTTCTCTTTCAGATTATGTTTGATTCGTCAAGACTTGTGACAACTTTTTCGCTAATTTTCAATAAGCAAATAGGTGAAAACCTATGCCTTTTTTCCAAGTTATAAAAAATTTATCCTGATACTGGAAAGAAGCTTTGGATATCCATATAATCAAAATTAGTCAAAATAGCATGAATACTACATAAAAGTCGGCATAAATCGAAAAAAGTTAAGCGATCGTCATTTTTACTGACAGACCAAAATTATAAACAGAGCATGCTGGCATTCCTATACACGTTATTTGATTAAGCTCAAAATAAATCACGCTACGTGTTAGGTCCGCTCTTTCAGATTATATATATTTCGCCAAAAATTTGTGACAACTTTTTCGCTGATTTTCAAAAAGTGTTATGGAGACTGGACCCATTTGTTCAAGTCTATTTTGAATTTACTAATATTTCTGGCTTTCTTATCTTTCTGCGCTATGGGTTTCAGGTGTTTTATTAGCGTTATACGTCTTGAATGCTTTGCGTTTATTCCTTACTGCCTCATCAACATCCCGTGTGAACCAAGGCTCAGTTTTAGGAGTGATTTATCGATTTGAAATAAACCGCCGCATTCCTTCTTTTATGATTTTAGAAATTCTTATTACCGATGTGCTAGGATCTTGATCAACACAACAAATAGTTTTCCAAGGTGTTTCATCATAAAAGTTTCTCAGTCCCTCCCAGTCAGCGCGTTTATAGTTCCAGACCCGACGAGGATTTGCTTTAATTTGTGTCGGTGATGTAAATTGCACTATTGCTGATATTAGTAAATGGTCCGATGATCCCAGGGGCTGGTCAACTTTTGTCTTCGTAGTATCTGGTTTGTTTGTCAAAAACAGATCCAGCAAATTATTGTTATGATGTGAATTGTCTGCGATTCTAGTGGGACACTCTATCATTTGCGTCAAACCGTGATAATCTGCGAGTATCAGTTCGGCTTGCCTTCCTACGTCGTCAGTGCGCGATGAATACTTAAGCCATTCTTTATTATGAATATTAAAGTCTCCAAGAATGACCAGTCTTGCTTTGGGGTAGTCCGTGGTAATCTTGTCTAGATTAGCCGATATTTTATCGAAAAAGGGACATCCTGAGGGAGAATTTGAGGGGATTGTATAATCCTATTACAAACATAGTTTCATCAACACCTGAGATCTTCAGTGCTATAGAATTATGGTGCTTAGAGTTCAACTCGTAGGCCTTAATTCTCATACATGAAAGTGAATCTCGAACATATACACAGACACCATGTTTGTTATAAAAGGAATGTTCCAATTCGTAACTAGGCATCCGGTATTTATCGAGATCCAATTTTGATGCTTTACCACTAACAATTGTTTCGGTAAGAAACAATATGTCAGGTTTATTTTTTTCGATTTAGTGATGAACCTCGTTTAGATTCGAATTGAGACCTCTTATATTGGTGAAGCCAATGCTAAGCTATTGGTTCACTCTGCTGCATTTTTGTTGAGACAAAGACTTACCCTTTGACATTGCAGCTATAGATACTGAAATTCGGCCAGGCCTTAATTTCAACACTACACAATACAAAAGAATCTGGGTATCTCTGTCACAAAAACACGATAGCAGGTTTCATGCAACAGTAGCTCGATAAGAGAAAAGCAAAAAAAAAATGGGGACACAAAAGAAACTAACAAAATTGAAGAGTACAAATAAAGGGTTAAATTTGAAAATCTCACTAACAACCAAAACCAAATTTTACCTTCCGTGTTACCAAGCAATATTAAACAAATTTATGCTTTAAAATAATAAATAAATTTATTACATCAAAACAATAAAAGGTAAAATTTTACCTGCCAATCTGGTAACGGCAAATATAAAATACCAAACAATTAATTAAAAAATAGAACAATCTCACCAATTATATAATTGTACGCCTCCGTTCTTCAACAATTTTATTTTCATAAACACTAACACTAACACAAACACAAACACTATACAATATACTTATTTTCGATTATTTGTTTTTTTTTCCTTTAAATGAACACTAATACAATCACTAAGCCATACACTTTTTTTTTATTTTCGATTATTATTTTTTTTATTTGTTTTTTTTTCCTATAAAATTTTTGCCTTCTTCGTCTGTTTCTGGTTGATGAATTGAAATAATTAAAAGCCTAAATAAAATCACGTGAGTCCGAAAGAGAATCTCAATCGTTTCAACACAAATTACTTAAAATGCACGAACCAAGGGAAAAAAATGAAAAAATGAGACTCTGACGACCCTAGCATCTAATAAGCCAAGTCCATCGCATCTAGACCAACACTATACTCAAGTAATTTGAGTTTAAAATTTTAGTAACTCCCCAAGATGTGGCGCTTGTATTGTCTATCTACACTATCTACAAACAAAAAACGTTTCAACGCTTGAAAAACAGCATCGTAATTCGTAACAAACACATAGGCTGACCTTTGCCTTTTTGAAATTTGTTTTCGATTTGTTTTTTCTAATAAACTTGAAAAAAGATGCTGGCAGAGAACTGGGTCTCATGGGTGACACCCGTGACCCTCGTGACACTCATGAAACCCATGATACACGTAACGCTCATGACACCCGTGACAGACACTCGTAAAATTCGTGACACTCATGACGTCCATAACACCCGTGATATTCGTGAAATCAGTGACACTCGTGAACTGAACTGAAATAAATAAATATCACTTTCTCCATCCATAATAAGCCACTTATCAACGTTTTGTCGCAAAATCCTGCCACTTCAAGTCTGTCAATGTCAGAATGTATTAATTATAAACAATTTATCTCATCCAGGAGCTCACAGTTTTATCAAATACCTTACGGATAAAGTCATTTGGCCATACATTAGAAAAAACGTTAAGAAAATGGCACAGAACTACATGGCTTGCACAAAAAGTCAAAATTTTTCAATACACACAATATCCTTTGCATAACATTGCTTCAACTTCACAAATTTATTCTGAGATACATATATGGAGATCATTGGTTCACTTAATACTTCTGAGGATAAATTTTATTGTGTCACAATTATTGACTGCTATATACTCGCTAGCTGGAAGCCATTCTTAGCACTCAGCTCTCAACGTAGTCTCAGCATTCTTTTGCAATTGAATCTCTCGTTACAGATTACCTGCAGTAATCGTCAATGATCAGGGCTCCCAAATCGAATCCAATCTTCTCAGTGAGTTGTCTCAACTTATAAATTTCAAGCGCAAACGCACTACTTGTTACAGTTGGAAGTGTAATATCCTCATCGAACGTTGGCATTGAACCCTTAAATCTGCTATCATTGCTTACTACAGGAAATACCACACGCGAATATTACCTTCAATCTTACTTGGTGTATGAACAACTTTTCGCAAAGATTTCCAATTCTTAGCCACAGAACCAGTTTATGGTACGCAATTATGTCTTCCTGGAGAAGTTTTCTACAAAAATATTTTATTCTATTATCTGGAACAACACTTCATCAACAGTAATGTACCAAGGCTTACTTCTAACAAAGTTTTAGTTTTTAAGGCCTTTGAATCGTACTCACATGTCTTCTCACACTCAGATTTAGTACGTAAATCACTTTAAACCGTGGTGAAAAATATTTGTTTATTGCAGAGGACAGCCTTGTTTTAGGTCAGTATCTGAAGGTATTTCGACTCAATCGTCATCATGTTGGACCACAAATTTTACTCCCGTAGACGACATACTGTCTTCTGCAAACAACGTTCAATGTCCTTCTTCGGACACCTTCACGTCCTTACCTGCCACTTCCACAGAGGTTAGAAAATCCACACACCAATAAAAAAGGCTACAATCGTAAATTTTAATCTTACAAACGAAACATTCACCTTTATCCCTTTCGCTGCAGCTACTGAACAGGTCGAACTACCAGAATACTCGCTCGGTTTCCTAATACTCTGGCATACTAAAATCTCTCTTATCCCTTTCTTCTTTCTATTATATCGTTCCATTTTTGATGGCACCAGACCCATGTGTGAAATGTTAGCAATTTCATGATTTAGAAACGAAAACCTTTTACTTTCGTTTTTAAATTTTTGGTCGGTATTTAATGACAATATTTTAGGTGCAGAACTGAAAACAGAGTCATTTATGCTCAGATGAGTATGATTGTTTTTTTTATCAAATTCGATGCAGAATAAACATTTTCGGCGATCAACTGGGATCCTCTTAATTTATTTAAACAAATGTCTGCGAGACAATGTGACTTAATATCAAGAACCATTCAAAGATTATTTCTTAATCAACTATATTACTAAACACCGGTTATTGTAATTAATCTTTTACAATTCTCTTTTATTTAACTCAACATATTACGTCATATAAAACGTCTTCTTTTCATACAAACATTTTGATATTAGCTTCTTTTGTTATTTAAAAAAAAATTAACAGGAATTTTTAATAGAAAACCAAATGTAAACATAAAGCAAAAAAAACAAAACAAATTTAAAAATATCGGTTTCGATATTAGACTTTCATTACAAAAATTTGTATTAGTAATAGAATTATTGTTAATATGTTTTTAATTGTCAATAGATTAGATTATATAACCGATTAATTATATTAAATTGCATTATTTTACTCACTAATATGTTTTCGTTATATCGTCATATAAATAGAAAAGATGAAACAATTATTACTTATCGACAAAAATAGAGATACGTTTTAGCTAGTAGCACTACTACCTCTATGATGTCGCAACGATAGTAAAAGAGATTTATTTCTTCATATACTGACATTATCCGTGTTCCTTTTAGGTAAACTTGCTACCCGAACCGAATTTTAAATGGAACGACTTAAATGTGAGGTGTATTAGATTTTTGATCTACTACAACTCAAATTCTTTCTTACCACACGTTTCCGACATTTTTTTTTGACAATAAATTGTTTTGACTTTTTTGATATTGCTAAACAACGTAAAAGAAAATTATTAGTTTGACAAAATTTTAAGTTTAAATTTTATTTTGAGTTTGTTAAACTTAAGAAAATTAATTAAATATTAAAAAATTTCTGAAAATTCAAATTATGATTCATGCAAAATATAAACAATTAAAGAAAGCTGGACAGAAATATGACATTTAGGCTAGAAATTCTAAATTTGTATAAGCATTTGGGCAAACATATTTGAAATTATTCTCTAAACTGACAAAAACTCTGGCGGTGAATAGAAGCGTAAGTTTGGCACGTAGCTTTACCATCATTTGATATGGTTAACTTGAAAACGAAATTTAGTACAAAAGTAAAGGAAAATGTGGTAAATGGAACACACTTAATCTCTTATATGACATTTTAATTTGATTTTAATTTTTGGTCTGCGTTTCTAAAAGCCTAAGGTACTAACTAGGTAGTCCAGTGGTGGCGAACCTATGGAACGAGTGCCAGAGGTGGCACGTATGAAAAATTTACTGGCCCGTGAAAATTTACGGATTATGCCATCAGATAAAGAAAAACACGGAGACAGCACTTCAATAATACGTCTGATACGGATGTGACAATTATGTTTTGACAGAATTTGAGTCCTTGAACACGGCCTGAAAAAAAAAACAAGTCCGGCCTTCAGTCTTTAGTCGTTAGTTAATCGATACAGGAATAATATAATCCGCGTTCTGGTAAATTCATAAAAAAAGAAATATTGCGACGATGCCTAGGCTGACTTCACCACAGCTCTGGAAACATAGTGTTCTGGATATATAATGAGCTAATATCTATAAAATACTTTAATTAAAAGCTAATCAATATTATGGACTTCGTAGTTCTAATAATAAAAATATTAAAGCAGGCAGTCGTATCCCAACAAACATAAATTCTGTTGTACGAGAAAAAGTAAAAAAACTTTTATCGGAAGTGACAAAGCGGAAGTAAGGATGCAGAACTGTTGTAAACCGTACTAAATGTGTATGTACCAAATTTCATCCAACTCGATTATCAGGTACAGAAGTTATTGATCTTCCAAAATAACATTTGCTTGGAGGACCACCTACCACTTTGTTCACTATCGCTAAAAAAACTAATCAGTTCCTTGCCAAACATATTTGCATCTTTTTGCAAAGTGTAATCAAAATTACTTAACGAACGAATGTTGTTTGCTTCCAACAAACATTGAAACAATAAACAGGTGTTCGGGAGGACCCCACCACTTATCCCAATATTGTCCAAAAACTAGTCAATTCTTTGTCAATAAAGTCTTTATCTTTTTTCAAAGTGCCATTAAAATTGATTAATGAATGAAATCTGTATGCTCCCAACAAACTATAAAAACCAAGTGTGAAAAGTCAGCAGTTGTATGGTAGATCCCCCGCCACTTTGATCAATGTGTCCCAAAAGATGATAATTATCTTCTTACACTAATTGAAACCTTTCCATAAGTTTTATCATAATCACTTCATTATTGTAGGCTGTAGTGTGCATAAAGATACTGAAAGAACTGCCAACAATTAAAAAAAAAATTTTTTACCGGAAGTAAAAAACCGGAAGTTGGGATGCAGAACTTTTATAAATCACACTAAATGCTTATGTACAAAGTTTCATCCAATACGATTATCAGGTATAGATGTTATTGAGCTTTAAAAAGTCAGCAGTTGTGTGGTAGACCCCCCGCCACTTTGATCAATGTGTCCTAAAAGATGATAATTATCTTCTTACACTGATTGGAACCCTATTACATAAGTTTCATCATAATCACTTCATTATTGTAGGCTGTAGTGTGCATAAAGACACTGAAAAAACTTCAAAAAAGTACAAAAAAAATTTTTTACCGGAAGTAAAAAACCGGAAGTTGGGATGCAGAACTATTTTAAACCGTACTACATACTCATGTACCAAGTTTCATCGAATTCGCTTATCAGGTACAGAAGCTATAAATCTTTCAAAAAAACAGGTGCTCCAGGGACCCCCCACCACTTTGTTCACTATCGCTCAAAAACTAATCAGTTCTTTGCCATACATGTTTGCATCTTTTTCCAAAGTGTCATCAAAATTCGATAACGAACGAATGCTGTGTGCTCCCAACAAACATTGAAAAAAGTGTGACACATTAAACAGGTGTTCGGGAGGACCCCCACCACTTATTCCAATATTATCCAAAAACTAATCAGTTCTTTGTTACTTAAGTCTCCATCTTTTTCCAAAGTGTCATTAAAATAAATTAATGAACGAAGTCTGTATGCTCCCAACAAACTTAAAAAACAAAGTGTGAAAAGTCAGCATTTGTATGGTAGACCCCCCACCACTTTGATCAATGTGTCCTAAAACATGATAATTATCTTTTCACACTTATTGGAACCCTATTACATAAGTTTCATCATAATCACTTCATTATTGTAGGCTGTAGTGTGCATAAAGTCACTGACAAAACTTCAAAAAAGTACAAAAAAAATTTTTTTTACCGGAAGTGAAAAACCGGAAGTTGGGATGCAGAACTATTGTAAACCGTAATACATACTCATGTACCAAGTTTCATCCAATTCGTTTATCAGGTACAGAAGTTAAATAGCTTTCAAAAAAACAGGTGCTCCAGGGACCCCCCACCACTTTGTTCACTATCGCTCAAAAACTAATCAGTTCTTTGCCATACATGTTTGCATCTTTTTCCAAAGTGTCATCAAAATTCGATAACGAACGAATGCTGTGTGCTCCCAACAAACATTGAAAAAAGTGTGACACATTAAACAGGTGTTCGGGAGGACCCCTACCACTTATTCCAATATTATCCAAAAACTAATCAGTTCTTTGTTACTTAAATCTCCATCTTTTTCCAAAGTGTCATTAAAATAAATTAATGAATGAAGTCTGTATGCTCCCAACAAACTTAAAAACCAAAGTGTGAAAAGTCAGCATTTGTATGGTAGACCCCCCGCCACTTTGATCAATGTGTCCCAAAAGATGATAATTATCTTCTTACACTAATTGGAACCCTATTCCATAAGTTTCATCATAATCACTTCATTATTGTAGGCTGTAGTGTCCATACAGACACTGAAAAAACTTCAAAAAAGTACAAAAAACTTTTTTTACCGGAAGTAAAAAACCGGAAGTTGGGATGCAGAACTATTGTAAACCGTACTACATACTCATGTACCAAGTTTCATCCAATTCGCTTATCAGGTACAGAAGTTATAGAGCTTTCAAAAAAACAGGTGCTCCAGGGACCCCCCACCACTTTGTTCACTATCGCTCAAAAACTAATCAGTTCTTTGTCATACATGTTTGCGTCTTTTTCCAAAGTGTCATCAAAATTCATTCACGAATGAATGTTTTATGCTCCCAACAAACTTAAAAACTTTGTGAAAAAAACCACCTGTTGTATGGTGGACCCCCCAACCCTTTATCCAATGTGCTCCAAAAGCTGATAAAATCTTTCTCATGTTATTTAAAAGCTTTTCGCAACGTTTCATGAAAATCGATCGGTAATTGTAGGCTACAGTACGGATAAACACCTGAAAAAAAAACTTTTTAACCGGAAGTGACAAACCGGAAGTTTTTTTTTTTTTTTTAATAAAATGTGATGTGTAGTAGGCATTACAACATGTGTCACAACAACACATAAAAACCTTTTAAGACCAAGGTCCCACAACAACATGCGTTCTAAGGATGTTAATGGACGCAAATCTGTTTTTTTTTTTGTTTTTTTTAATTTTTTTTTGTTCAATAATGGATAACTAAACCATAAATCCTATCACATATAAAATATGACATAGGCCAATATTTCGTGATAAGATAGAGAAAATAAAAATAAAATAAGAGATAAAAGCAAATTTGTTTTAAAAATTTGCAGGAACAAAACTAAAATTGGTTTGCCAATAGTCCAGCTAATGGCATAATCCTTGATTATAGGACGGAGTATATTTTTCAATGATTAAAGCTCAGATATATAGTTATATGAAGGCTCGTTTCTTCGAGTAAGCTACTAGCGTTCCAGCATCAAGGAATATTCATTAGCTACGACTGAGAGTGCTACCGTTGACTAAATACAGTTCATCCGCCAGCACCCCTAAGATATCACCTTGGCTAGTGATATCTCACTGCTATTGCCAGTGGTATGTGATATCTCACGTTAACTCATATGCCAATAGCAGGGACTGGAGTACGCGGGGTTGTCACACCCGTGGATCAAAAAATAGAAAAAAATTAACAAATTAATAAAAACTGATCCCTCCATGCGTATAAGTTGGTATGCAGAAATATTGGAAACAGTACTAAAACCTTATATACTAAGTTTCAATAAGATCATAGCCCGGGATCAGAAGTTATTCAAGATTTAAACTTAGAGGTGTTCGGGAGACCCCCCGCCATTTTGTCCAAATTTGAAATGAATCCAGATCTTCCATTTTTAAGTGAACCTGTATCATTTGCCAAAGTTTCATCAAGATCCTATGCAGAAAACTGAGATCAAGATCCTATGCAGAAACATTTCATAACTATTCGAATAAAAAATTCATTCGAATAAAACTAGTTACTAGTTTTTTTATTCGAAGTGTTTTCATTACTAGTATTTTATTCGAAGTGTTTTCATTACTGGTTTTTTTATTCGAAGTGATTTTACTACTAGTTTTGTTATTCGAAAGGTTTTTTTATTCGAAGTGTTTTTACTACTAGTTTTTTTATTCGAAAGGGTATTTTCATTGGAAGTGTTTTTATTCAAATAACTATTTTTTTTATCCGAGAGAATTTGGAACCGAGAGATTCATTCGTTTTAAAATTAGAAGTGGAATGGAACAATCGAATAAATACTTATCGAGAGGTTGAAAAACAGTTGAACTAGGTCTGGTAGGTAGTTTTCTTTTCTTGATTGAAAAAATTATTTGCAAAATGTTTCTGAGAATAGTTCAACTATACAAAGAAAAAAGCTTTGAGCTATAGTTATTTTATCAAAATTTAAAAGGAATAATTGAAGAATTATTTTATATATATATATATATATATATATATATATATATATATATATATATATATATATATATATATATATATATATATATATATATATATATATATATATATATATATATATATATATATATATATGTCATGCGAAAAGTGACTGCTTGAGGAAAAGAATGCCGAGCCGGAGGTAGGCTTCGTCAGCGCGAAGGTAGATGGCATTTACATATACAGTTGTTATGCTCGACCAAGTGCTTCGATCCAGGAGTTCGGCACGTACATACACAAACTAGTAAATGATGCTCGGGATAAAAATCCATTACTTATAGCGGGAGACTTCAACGCATGGGCTATCGAATGGGGTAGTAGGGAAACCAACGAGAGGGGTACAGTGTTGCTCGAAGCATTAGCAACACTAAACTTAATTCTCCTGGATGCTGGCAAAATACCAACCTTTTGTAGAGCTAATACCAGCTCTATAATTGATCTAACGTTTGTGAGTGGTTCACTAGTTCGAGAAGGAGCCAACTGGGCAGTTAGTAAGCAATACACTAACAGTGATCATCAAGCTATTTGGTATGATTTGAATAAAACGCGGCAGTCATCTTCGAGGGAAACCAAAAAATTATTTACTGGGTGGAGTTTAAAGACGTTTGACGAAAATGCTTTTCGATTTATGCTGAGCGATGCGAAGCTAACAGGATCCGCATCTGATAAAGCATCAGTACTAATAAATGGCGTTACCAAAGCCTGCAAAGCTACCATGCCGAGAAGAGTGCTGAATAATAATCGTCCACCAGTTTACTGGTGGAACGAGGAAATTTCAAAGTTGCGTATGATATGCAACCGAACCAGAAGAGCGTACCAAAAAGCAAAAAGGAAAAACATCTTCACCCTTCAAGAGCAGTACCGGATAGCACGCACATCACTTAAAGTTGCCATAAGAGAAAGTAAGCGACGATGCTATAGGGATTTGTGTGTGGAGGTCGACCGTGATCCGTGGGGTGTTCCATACAAAACTGTAATGAAGAAATTAAAGCAGACATATACTACTGCACCAACGAGTTCGGATTTGCTGAAGAGAATAGTGACTGCATTGTTCCCACAGCAAGAAGATGCAAATAAAATTTTGTATTCTAAAATTGTAATAGTAGAATAGATACCTCCGGTTACGCAGAAAGAAGTACTAGATGCGATGCATAAAGTAGGAAACATGAAAGCGCCCGGTCCAGATGGAATTCCAAATGTTGCTCTTAAAACCGCAATTCACGCGCAGATAGACAACTTTATCGATGTGTACAACTCTTGCTTACAAGAAGGGGTTTTCCCGGGAGAATGGAAACAGCAACGACTAGTACTATTACCTAAAGGGAACGAAAAGTTAGCTGAACCATCTTCATACCGCCCAATTTGCATGTTAGATACAGCTGGTAAAATCCTGGAACGAATAATATGCAATAGATTGGAACAAGCTATAGAAAGCAGTGGAGGCCTGGCTATTTATCCGTAAAAAACGCTCAACAATTGATGCAGCCCAATTCGTCATAGACATGGCAAAGAAAGCAATTGAGGGTAAAAAATAGAAAGGAGCCATAGTTACTTTAGATATTAAAAATGCTTTTAATTCAGCACGATGGCAATTAATAATGGAAGCGCTTGATCAATTCGGATCTCCTGGATGTCTAAAAAGAATCGTAGCCGACAATTTCCGTAACAGGGTGCTAAAATACAACACTGATGATGGTCCTAAGACATACACAGTTACAGGTGGTGTGCCACAAGGTTCAGTTTTAGGCCCAATGTTGTGGAATTTGATGTATGACGACGTTTTGAAACTTCAGATACCGGAAGATGCGAAAATAGTTGGATTTGCAGATGATATCGCTTTGGTAGTGGTGGGAAAATATCCAGAAGAGGTAGAGTGGAAGTGTGGCATAGTCATTGATCAAATCAGAAAATGGCTTATTTTAGATCATAAAACGAAGGATCATAAAACCGAATCAGTTCTGGTAATAAGTAGGAAAAAACGCGAAATAATCACACTCAACCTTGGGGCGCAGGAGATCACATCACAGCCTAGCATTAAATACCTCGGGCTAATTATCGACGCGAGACTATCGTTTAAAGAACACCTAGATACAGTCGGAGCCAAGGCAGCTAAAATTAATACTGCGCTGGCACGTATTATGCCAAAGATAGGAGGAGCACGGCAATGTAAAAGGAAATTGCTGGCTAACGTAGTAACTTCAATCATACTCTACGGAGCACCTGTATGGGCCGAATCAACAGAATTTGACTCATACAAACAAAAAATTACGTCGGTATATCGACTGAGTTCAATCAGAGTAGCTTGTGCTTTCCGCGCTGTATCCAATGAGGCAGTTTGTGTAATTACAGGAATTATGCCGATAGATATCCTAGCTAAAGAGCGTCAGATAGTACACAGAGCAAAGGGAGAAGCAACTGCTGCAGAAGTGAAGAGAGATGCGCGAGCTGGCAACGAAGGTGGGAACTATCTGAAAAAGGAAGATGGACGTTTCGACTCATACCATCAGTAGAGAGTTGGATCAGCAGAAAACATGGAGAGGTAGATTATTACATAACCCAATTCTTAACAGGACATGGATCTTTTGGGAGTTATCTTTTCAGATTTAAGATTAGGGAGTCACCATATTGTCTGACTTGTGACGGACAACTGGAAACAGCAGAGCATGTGTGGTTCTACTGCCCACGCTTTGAAGAAGCGAGACGAGAAATGTCAGGAGTTCTACAACAAGAGCTTTCTCCAGAGAGTATTATCAGCTATATGAAACGATAGACGGAAAATTGGAACGCAGTAAGCAAATTCTGCACAAATGCTGTAAAAGAATTAAGTGTTGGTAAAAAGGCTATTGTTAAAGTTTAAAGAAGGAGCCAACGATGCTAAGTTCTACCTATGAAGTAATACCTAACGGCAGTGCCATAGGATAGGACGAGGAAAAGAGGGTTAGGGTTTGGTGAGTAGGCGTATGATACAACATACGAGTCTCACACTGTTGAGTGTATCTCATTCTTCGTACATGGGTATTCCCCCCTCTTAAAAAAAAAAAAAAAAAAAAAATATATATATATATATATATATATATATATATATATATATATATATATATATATATTATATATTTATATATATATATATATATATATATATATATATATATATATATATATATATATATATATATATATATATTTATATATATATATATATATATATATATATATATATATATATATATATATATATATATATATATATATATATATATATATATATATACATATATATATATATATATATATATATATATATATATATATATATATATATATATATATATATATATATATATATATATATATATATATATATATATATATATATATATATATATATATATATATATATATATTAGACTGGTCGTTAAAAACTAAATTTTCCGAGACGCCCCCCAGAAAAATTCTTTGTGGTCAAAAAACCACAACGGCACTATTTTTTTTTTTTTTAAGTGAAAAGAACACGTGCCGCAAAATCATCGAAGTTTATTTTTCGATAAAATTGTTAATATCTCATAAAATATGGAGATGTCAAAAAAAATCACATGGATCATTTTTGCAGGAAATTTAATTTTCTACAAAAAAGGTCCACGTCATTTTTTTCCTAAAACCTATATTTCTGATGATATTTTGAAATAAAACTTGAAATTCTTCGAAACCCGTAAAACCAAATGATCAAAATTTCGACGAAAAAGTACAAACTTTGATTTTTTTTGTCGCGATTATTTTTTTATACATTTCATTCTATAGCATAAGAAGAAAATTAGGAGTTTTTCGTCATCTTTATTTTTAACGTTTTTTAAAAATTACGAAAACTTACAAGTTCGTATTCAAAATATCATGAGAACTATACGTTTTCGGGAAAAAATGACTTGGACCTTTTTCGTAGAAAATTAAATTTCCTACAAAAATGGTTATGTGATTTTTTTGACATCTGCATATTTTATGAGATATTTGAAAAAATCTACGAATTTTTCAAAAAATCAACTTCGACGATTTTGCGGCACGTGTTCTTTTGATTTAAAAAAAAAAAAATAATGCTGTTGTGGTTTTTTGACCTCAAAGAATTTTTCTAGGGGCGTCTCGGAAAATTTAGTTTTTAACGACCAGTCTAATATATATATATATATATATATATATATATATATATATATATATATATATATATATATATATATATATATATATATATATATATATATATATATATATATATATATATATATATATATATATATATATATATATATATATATATTTATATATATATATATATATATATATATATATATATATATATATATATATATATATATATATATATATATATATATATATATATATTTGTTATTTATATATATATATATATATATATATATATATATATATATATATATATATATATATATATATATATATATATATATATATATATATATATATATATATATATATATATATATATATATATATATATATATATATATATATATATATATATATATATATATATATATATATATATATATATTTGATGCGAAGAATTATTTGGAAAAATTTTAAATAGAACAATAAAATCCTAATGATATCAAGCAATGATAATTTTACATTATTTTTTATAATAGGAGTAGGTACTTGGTAGTTTTGTTTTGTTTATATATAAACGAATACATAAAGGAAGCATGGTTAAAATATCCGCATCAGTTCTATTCGAAGATTTTAAAAATAAAGATTAAATTATTCAAAGAATAAAAAAAATCCCTTTAGCTAGAAAAACGGTTAAGGGTAGAATCTTCGAAGTGGCTGAAAAATTCACTGATCAGCTGAAAAATAGATAAACAATCTTCAAGCAAGAGAGAGAAATTCTTCAGAGAGAAATTAACTCTGTTTTGATGGCAGCACCACATAACAAAATCAGCTTGCTTAGCAATTTTTCTTCGCTATATATTGTGAGGGAAATAAAATCAAAGAAGAATTAATAAGTTTAACTTACTTAGCAACAACAACAAAATGAGTAGAAATTTGCGATGTTATAAATGCCCTTGCTGAAAGAGAAGTAGATATTTCCAATATTGTATTAATAACTAGTGACGGTGCTAGTATGACAGTACTAGAAAATGGGTTTGTTACTCTATTTGCCCAGCGTGTTGAAAATCCAATTCTGGGTTTTCATTGCAATGTACACCAGCATATTTTATGTGCAAGGGCAATTTTCAAATCACTAATAGATATTATGAACCTTGTCACAAAAATAGCCAATTTTATATCTACTCTGGCTTTAAACAAACGAAATATTTTAGAATTGTTAAATATGAGGTTAACTCATTGTACAGAGAATTACTCATGTACAACACTGTCTGATGGTTCAACCCTGATAAAGTTTGACAAAGATTTGTAGAGTGTTTAAACGAAGTTAGGCTTTTTTTTGGATAAATAGAAAATCATTGAAAAATAAAGTCAATTAGTGGACGTCGATGGGCTTTTAAAATTAATGTTATTTGGTGGCTTTTATGTACATTTAAATAAATTACTTGCTAAACTGCAAGGTAACAAGACTTTAATTTTTATTATTAATTTAAGCCGAGCATTCGAAACCAAATTAAAAGTTTTAAATCGCGACCTTATATCCAACACATTTAAATATTTTCAAAATCTAAAGAAATTCTTTGTAGAATCCCATGAAATACCGGATGAAGTTAAATTAACACAGGAATTTTTCCGCAATAATTCAGTCAGTTATTGAGGAATTTTTCTCCAGATTTACAAAATTCAGAGCGATTCAAAAATGTTAACAAATTTTAAATTATAAAATTTTTGAAATGCATTGAGCAAAATTTTAGAAAATGAAAAATAAAAAACAAAATATTTGCGAAATAAAAACAAGTGTTATCAATTTTTAATTTATATTAAAATGTTTCGCCAAGTGCCGACAGTCGACACAATTGAATTCACCAGATATTTTTATTTTGATATTTTTAAATTGCTAAATTTAAATCGTCGCTTTAATAATGAAAAAACGTATACACAAAAGTGTACTTACGAAATAATTGAGGTTAAATATGGATTTGCGCATGAATTTGCGTTAATTAACCATACATTAATTTTTATCTTTAATTATATAAATTGATTCGAAAATGTATAAACACCACTTTATAGATACCTTTATGTATTATGGATACATAAAGGTATCTATAAGGGCAGCGAACTGATTATATAAAAATAACGTATAAATAGCAATAGGTTATTTAATTATTAAAGTGACGTGATGAAAGTCAAATGTACAATTGATTGATGAAAATCAATTGAGTGTCAAAATTCACTATGGAAACAAAAGGTTATAGATTTAATTTGATTGGAAAACCTAGAGTAGCATCCCCGAAAGCATTAACTGTTTAACTATACTAACGACGGTTACATTTTCAAGTTTTTCTTCCACATATGCTAGGGAGTTATTATTTTCAAAAATCAATTGATAAAAATCAATTTAATTTTAACCGGCCGATCTCAAAACAATTTTGAATTATTTAACGCACTTTCTCAGTCAATGGGTATTTTATTATTTATTTATTCAACTTTAAATTTCCATATTTCGGAACCATGACCATAATCAGTGACCATGACCATAATCAATTTTATAAAAGACAGTTTAAGAAATAGAATGACTGATAAATCTAGCTCGGCATTCCGTTTAAAGTGTCGAATTACGAACTCTGCATTAAATATTTGTCATCCAAGATCCAGCAACAAAAATCGAATTATTTAACTTAAACTTAATATAAATGTTTATATGTATTTCAATTTAATCTTTAAGAATTTTATTGTAGAATTTAAGTTTTGTTAATAAAATTCTTCAAGGTGATGTGGGCCTCCGCCTAATCCAATAAAGTTAAAATTAAAAAAAAAAAAGTCATTCAAACGTTTGTTTTTTTTTATTTGTACAATATGTAATTGTATTTTTTAGTACTACCAATGGCTTGGCACGTCAGTAATTTTATAAAAATAGATTGTATTTTTTTGGCACGCGTACGGAAAAAGGTTCGCCACCCCAGGTAGTCAACTGGGTAAAAGTGTATTATATAATATTATTTTTTGGCATGCATTACATCTATACTCACTTATTTTCCCGAAATGGCAAATTGTAGCGTTTGAGGTAAACAGATCTTGAGTGGAATGAAAATGACATCAGTCTAGAGAGTCCATGACACAGCAGAAAATCACAACTACGAAGGGCATAATATAAGATTACCACTTGCAGCAGGGAACAACCAATACAGATCTTGGCATAAAACATATGGGTAATTCCAAACTAACAATTTTTATTGATATTTTCTTAAAATTAAATTTGAAACAAGAACGCAAAATAATGAATTCATTAATTATTTAACAAATAAAGAAGACGATCCATCTTCCAACAGATACAAAAATATTTTTCTCATTGCTCATGGCAAGAATTAACATGTAATCGATGGAAGCATTTACTGCCGACGTTTGATCTGTGGTGGAACGGTCTACCAATACTGAGACTTGATTCCGATAAATGGCCATCAGATTTAAACTTACCAACCAACAAAACCCTTACAGAGACCAAACAGAAACCCAGCTTGTTTTGCAATACAGAGTTATATTTACAGATCTATTCAACAGTACAAACAAGATCCATCTGTAAGCTTAAAACACAAGTACCTGAGTACCATGGAGTTGAACTTGTCAAACTATTTGTTCAAATAATACCAAGCCTCATATCATTCTTCCAAAAATCCACTCCGTAAGAATATTCATTGTTTTTCATTATCATATAAATTATCTCCATCTAGTTTTAGCTAAGCAGCTAATGGGAAATTTACTACAATCTCGTGTAACGCCAAGCCAAGTATGAGTCAATTACGCTGGACCGATACTATCTACCAAATCGCTAAATGCCACACTCAAGAGATTTACATCTCGAAGTGGAATACCATCAGACTTCTATTACGATAATTGTAGTAATTTTATCGGAGCAAGAAGAAAATTATCCAAAGTCTATTAGTTTACACAGACATTTAATCACAATCAGCCTATTCGCCTCTCCGAATTTTGGTTGGCTTTGACCAAATGGCGTCAAATCAATGAAGCAACATATAATTTGAGCTAATAGTCAATTAGCGCTCAAATTCGAAGAGACGTCTTCGCTCCTAAGTCAAGTGTAAGCCATACTCAATGCATAACCGTTGACGTCCTTTACAAATGATGACCCTTCTAACCTAAACGTGCTAGCACCAAGTCACTTCAGAAGTCAGGAAATGGACCAAGGATTCTGGAAACGGTGCTTACAAGAATATTTATTCGATTTCTGACTGAATAATAATTAAAACAGACAATAAATTTTTCAGAAGCAACCACTTTGAACATGAACATCGTTTGAGATTATAATTTTGAAATCAATATGTTATCCAATATTGAATCCCTTTTTCCACCAATATTGCAATTAAGTTGTATTAAAAATCAATTAAACTGACACCTTCGCCTTACCAACAAAGACAAAAGACCAACAATAGATTTTGATGGTGATATACGCGGTGGCAGGGGAGGAGCGGAATAGAATTTCAATTATTAACATTTGTACTATCATCTTTATCTCATACATATTTAAAATAAGAAAAAATTTAATTTAATTAAAAATTTAAACAGCAAATAGAAACAAAAAAAAATTATTAAATAAAATTTAAAATTAAAAATTTCATAAAAAAAATAATAATAACAAAAAACAAATGCTTTTACAAATTGCAAAATTTAATTTAAATACATATGTGTTGGAACTAAAAATATGAATTAAATTAAAAAAATAAGAGAAAAATAAAAAACAAAAATCTTAAAAGAAATTTTAAAAAAATATGAAAGGTTCTAAAAACCACAGAAAAATCTACAAAAATAAAAATCTGTTTTGAAATACCTTATCGAGAGGAGAAAACTTATTACTAAAAGGTGTTACAAAAAATTATTGAACCTTGAAAACCCCTACCCTCCCCTGGAAAGAAATTCTACCGACACCCATCTATGACGCCCTTTTAAATGATAGAAAATCAAAAAAAAAATCTATGGTCAAAACTCCAGCATTACAATAAGATAAAATTTTGTGTTGTAAAAAAAATTAAAATAAATTATAATTATTTTTTAAACATTTCTCTTTATATACAAAAAATAAAACATATCAATTTGATATAAAATTCCATGTTCAAGAAATTATTAATATAATTAAACTAAATTAATTTACGAACATAAATTAAAATGTTTTGTTTGATTTTGTAATTTTCAATTATTTAATTCTATTGATCTCTCTCAACTTTGATATCATAATACGAATAAATACATCTAATAACACAATCACAAATTGAATATTACATGAAATTACGTATACGGAAAGAATCTTACAATAACGGAGAGATTATGAATTTAAAAAAATGTATTTGCATTTCTCTTAATTAAATATAATTAAAAGAAATTAATCCTAATGTTAATAATAATTATAGTGAAATTAGAAATAATTATAATTAAATTTAAATAATTTGGTTATTGCTATGCTATTGTCTCTCCATATCCTTGATGACGGTGAATCTCTACACTGCCATAATATTGTTGTGGCTCATTTTCCAACCTATTTGACCATTGATTTTGTTTTGTACCATAACTTCCTGCTGTCATTAATAATGTATTCATACCACATGCATGTGAAGGATGTTCTATTGTTATCGATCCATTAGATGCATATCGTCCTTTTTTCTTGTTACTAAAAAAACAAATAACAACACAGTTTAAATTGCCTTAGAATTGTCAGTTTTATGTAAATCTTACAACAAAAAGCTTTCATCAATTTTATTGAATAGTTTGTCATGATTTTTCATCAATGGCTCGGATGAAGATAATTCCTTGTATAATCTTGGTTCATTTGAACAGCACATAAAAGTAATTAAAATAACTGCATAGATAACCAAAAGTGCAATAATGAATAAACAGGCATTTCGAAATCCTATTGAATCGTATAAAAGTCCACTAGCAGATGGTCCGATAAATGCACCTAATGCAAATGTTGATGTCCATAATCCTGATATTAATCCATATGTTTCAATGTTATCAGGAAGTCCATGTTTTCTGTTTTGAAATCAAATTAATTAAAAAATTTAAATTTAACAATTTCATATAATAATTACATTGAAGTCCTTAAAGCATCTGTAAATGTTGAAACTAATACTGATCCAATACCAATGCCGTGTAATATTAATCCAATAATAACGGTACTTAGTTTTGTTTCCAATGGAAGAAATGAAACAGGTCCGATTAGGCAAAAGCCAGCACCTATAAGAACACTACCTATTAACGAACATATTTTTGCGTTCATCCATTTGTCAACTGTCCATCCCCATAATGGTGCTGTTGAAGCATAAATTGCTCCATTTATAACAAAAACGGATCCTAACAAAACTGGGGTTAAATTGAATTGTCTCAAATGTGGTTCTAATGTAGCTCCTAAAAACCCTATTGAGGCACTTGCTGCACATATTCCTACTGAACATACCATTACACCAGGAATTTTTAAAATTGTTGTCATTGAAACTAAAAAATCGACAAAATAAATACAAATTAATTACATTAATTAAACTTTAATATATTTGTACAAAACAAAGTAGCTTACGCGTTCTCTCAATATTACCAACCCCTGGTGGATGTTTTGGTAATATACACATTGTCAACAACGCGGCTGTAAATAATGTAGATCCAAGAACCACAAATGGTAAATAGTATCCACCAACACTATACAATGCTCCTCCAACCATTGGTCCAACTATTAATCCTAATCCAAAAAATGTTTCTAATGATGCAAATGTTGTTGCAACATTGTTTGGAAACTCTTTAGCAATAATTGCAAAAGATGCTGTCAAAAAAGCTGCATTACCCATTGCCTCTACTATTCGTATTGCAAACGCTAGAGATATGAACGAAGCATGAGTCTAGAAAGAAAGAATTAAAATTAGTTTATTCACTTAATCATATTTATTGTCATTTAAAGACCAACCGGCAATCGATCCAGTAATCCGAATAGAATTGCTGATATTCCTGTTGTAAAAATTCCTCCATTGAAAAGTACTTTTGGTCCGATATTATTAATATATTGGCCATAAACGGGAGATATAAGAAATACTACTAACTCGAATACACCAAATACTAATCCATATTCAGTAGCTGTTGCTCCTTTTTTCTCTGCCTGAAAATAAAATTGAGAAATGTTTGCTTACGTTTCTTAAAAACATTATATTTTAATCTTTTGTTTTATATTTATTAGACAAATAATTCTGACCAAATTTAATCATGCATAACAAAATAAAGATAATAAAGGCATTATACATTTAGTATTTAAAATTATAAAACTATGAAACTTTACTAAATATTACGTCATGATTTTTATTATTTTTAATAGTAATCGAATTAATTTAATTTGTTCGGAACGATTAAAAAATCCTAAATCTACAGTATCGATTTAGATTATTTTAACTTAATTTTCTGATTCAATTCGACTTGTTTAAATAACATTTAAGTTAGTTTTCAAAACAAACAAGTTCGCGATAATTTCATCATTTCCTTACACAAAATCATAAGCTTCAATTAAAATTCAGTGTGAAAAGATTATCAAAATTATATCTTTTTTAAATTTTTGCATTGAATAATGTCAACATACTTAAAAAATATTAACCAGCTCTATTAGCTTATCAATTATTTATTGAACCAAGGCCTAATTATGAAGCTACATTGGAGAACAAAATTGTTGTTTAAACATAGAATATTTTGTTTTAGTTAAATTTGCGATAAGGAACATTGATTTTTTGACAATATAGTTAGTATAACAGTTATTTTACAAATAATTGTGTTCATGATCAACTTAGCAACTGTTCTTAAAAGAATCAATATAATCTCAAAATAATTGTTTATGGTAAATATTTAAGTTTTACGATTAAACAACCACAGTCTGTCGGCATGTGAATGTTAAATGATCCATAAGCAATCTCGTTTGCTTCATTGCTTTTGATTATATTTATTTTTTGAAACAGGTATACGTGGAAATCATGCGCTGATTCGTGATATGACAAGAAATTTGCATTGCCTTCTTCGATTACTACACAATTAGTTTCGTCGGTGACTCTTTTCGAATAGGTATTGGTAAAACCAGGAAATCATACGTATTCATTACAGTTAAATTTTTACGGTACAACTGTCTCAAAAGAATAAAAATAAGCTACAAAACTAGACCCTAACACAATGGGATTGGTGGAGACCAAGAGATTGCTAACAAAATCTATTACTCTTGGCTTTATAGTAATATTCCAAATTAGAATATAAAGAACTTTGTCAATAAACCATTAAAACAACTGACTTTAGAGATAAACTGAGTATACTCTATCTATTTTTCTCTACTCGAACCAAACCAAACAAGCGACTTCTTTCAAAAATAGTAAATTAAGATAGGACGTAAAGCTAAAGATTTTGGACGGATGTGGAGTTTGCAAATCGAGGCGCTAGCTTACGTAGCTTACGTCAGTGCATCATATACTATTTTTTATTCGCCGCAAGCAAAATATTTTAAAAAAATTTGTTTAATCTAATTTCAAATTACAAATTTGCATAAATTTTAAGATAAAAATATGTGAATCAAGCAACCTTTGACAAAATATTTGTTATTTTTTCCAAATTATTATATAACCATGACAACAAATGATAACAACTATTTTAATTGGATTATGAAATTTTGAATTTAAGGGTTGCTTTGATAAAAAATTCTATTTTTCATAGAATTTAAACAAATACAAAATGCTTTTCACTTCTTTGGACGTAGCTATGACAAGAAAATAAATAGTTAAAAAGTGACACTTTAAGGCCGCAAATCACAGTAATAAAGTAACACTTTAATATGTAGGCAAATAAAAAATAAATTAGTTAAACGAACTTAGCATATTTAAAAGACATTTCAGTACATACTTTTTACGCAATCTAGTCAAACGTAAATGATTTACCCCTGGTCTTTGCATAAAATCTATAATTTGTTATACGACGCACACGTGAAGTCTGAAGACCACTTTTTCAATGTTACAAAATTTTCATAGCAATTTTTTTTCTCCAACCGGACTAAAAATTGTACTTTTTGTTTGGATATATTTTACAAAAAATATGCCATAAAATAAATTTAAACTTTTTCCAAATTTATAAAAATTGTAATAAAATCAAAAACTTAAAATTTTTCAAAATTCTAAAAATATTCCAAAAATTCTTACAAAATCATAAATTGAAACTTTTTCAAAATTCCAAATATATTTCAAAAACTATAAAAAATTCAAAAATCTCCATGTCCAATTTCATTTTCAATTACATTTTCAGCAAGCTACTCAAAAACCTTCCATTTAGTGTTTCGAGAAGATATTACAAAATCACTTCATATTTTCAAAATTCCAAAAATATTGTAAAAATTAAATGAAATCAAACTTTTTTCAAAATTCTAAAAATATTCCCAAAATTATTACAAAATCAAAGATTAAAACTTTTTTCAGAAATTCTAAAAATACTGCAAAAATTATAACAAAATCAAGAACACAAACTTTTTTCAAAATCCCAAAATTATTTCAAAAATTGTAATAAAATCGAATATTTATACTTTTTCTAAATTCTAATAATATTCCAAAAACTCTTACAGATTCAATAATTCAAACTTTTTCCGAAATTCTAAAAATATTGCAAAAATTAAAACAATACAAAAATTGAAACTTTTTTCAAAATTCCAAAAATTATAATAAAATCAAAAATTTTAAATTTTTCAAAATTCTAAAAATATTCCAAAAATTATTACAAAATCACAAATTGAAACTTTTTCAAAATTCTGAAAATATATAGATGAAATTCACAAATTCAAAAATTCCAATTTTTTTCCAAATTCAAAAAATATTCCAAAAATTCTTACAAAATCAAAAATTGAAACTTTTTTCAAAATTCTAAAAATATATATATAAAATTCACAAAATCAAAAATTCTATTTTTTCAAAATTCAAAATATATTGCAAAAATTAAAACAAAATCAAAAATTAAAACTTTTTCCACATTCTAACAATTTTGCAAAAATTATTACAAAATCAAAAATTCAAACTTTTTTCAAAATTCTAAAAATATTTCAAAAACTATAACAAATTAAAAAAAATCCATGTTCAATTTCATTTTCAATTACATTTACGTCATAAAAAGCTACATTTTTTTTCCCAAAAAATTGGCTAAAAAAATAAATGAAATCATTTTTTGACACACATGACAACATTTTTTTGACAAACTTATATTGCCATAATTCTCTATAATAATAATAAATTTTCATGTCATACAAATTATTAATTTTATTTTTTTCCAAAAAATTGCCTAAAAAAATAAATAAAAATCTTTCTTTTGACACACTTGACAACATTTTTTTGACAAACTTATAATGCCATAATTCTCAATAATAATAATAAAATTTCATTTTAAACAAATAATCAATTTCATTGATTCGCATGTAGCCACTGAACTACTTAATGAGCTTGATTTACATAGACGTAAAACTTGGCGTGATACAGTAGGTAGGACGAGTTTCAAGAAGTCTAGTCGTAAGGCATGTCATTTACTTCGTAAGCTAGGTAATGAAGCTTCATCTCCAACTTCCTCATCAAATAGTAATATTACTGCAAATAATATTGCTTCTCGTTTGGTTAATGTTACTAAAGTGCAAGTTCCATCTGATAAATACAAAGAAGTACAAAGAAATCTTAAAATTGAAAAACAACGATTAACTGAAGATCCTTTTCTTTCCTCAACTTTTATATTATCTGAGCTTGAGGAAGTAATTAAATGCATTAAAATGGGTAAGGCTGCAGGACTAGATGGTATTTATCCAGAATATATATAACATTTCGGCCCAAGAACTAAGAATTGGATTCTGGAACTCTTTAACAAAATCTTGAATTCAGCTCAACTACCATCTTTATTTAAAAAAGCAAAAGTCTTAGCTGTAGTAAAACCTGAAAAGAATGGGTCTGATGTTGCTCACTTAAGACCTATCTCCTTGTTGAGTACATTGTTTAAACTATTTGAAAGGATGATTTTACATCGTTTTGAACCAATTATAGATGAAAAAATTCCTAAAAGCCAAGCTGGTCTTAGGAAAAACAGAAGTTGTACTGATCAAGTTTTGGCTTTGTCTTGTTTTATTGAAGCTGTTTTGAAGAAGAAATTGAAAACTGGAGTAGCGTTTGTAGATTTGTCTGCTGCATATGACACTGTTTGGAGACATGAATTACTTTTAAAACTAGCAACAACCTTACGCTGTTCCTGTATGATAAATCTCATCGATTTGATGTTAAGTAACCGGTTTATTCAGGTCTCATTAAATGGAAAAACAAGTAACAGCCGTCGTCTTAGCAATGGTCTCGTTCAAGGAAGCATTCTTTCTCCAATTTTGTTCAGTTTATATGTGACTGATTTACCATCAACTAAATCAAAGCTGTTTCAATTTGCCGATGATATTGCTATAGTTATTCAAACAACTACTTTAAAAGATTATGAAATAGTTTTGAGAGAGTGGTTTATCAATATTGGCCAATTACTTTCGTAACTGGAGACTAACACCTCATCCTTCTAAATCGGAAGTATGTGCCTTTCATTTGAACAACAAAGAAGCTCATAAAGAATTAAAAGTCAAGTTTGATGGGATTTCAGTTCGTTTTAATTCTACCCCTCAATACTTAGGAGTCACACTTGACAGAACATTGTTTTTTAAGACGCACTTAGAAAAACTGAAAAAAATTATGTTCCAGAGTGAATATCATTAGAAAAATTGCCGAAACTAATTGGGGGGCTGATGTATGTACTTTAAGATCTTCAGTTCTTGCACTAATATATTCTTGCGCTGAATATTGTGCCCTTGAACTTGGGTCATTAAGACGTGAAGCAACTTGTATTAAAGAAAAGTGTCATCTACATCAAAACTTAATTCTTTATGACATTTTGCAAGAGTTACCTGAATCTCGTTTACCATCAAGAAAACCATCATGGTTATTTGTTCCGAATTTAAGTTCCGAAGTAAAGTTTGATATGAAGGAAAGATGGAAATGTATGTGGAACTATTCACCTGTTCCAAATGCCAGCTTGGCGATCAATCTTTCTTGTTGTGTTTCCGGCTTCGATCTTAGTCGTAAAGAGTGGACCAGACTGAATCGTTTCAGAACAACACATGGCCAATGTAATTACCTGATGAACAAGTGGGACTTATATCCCTCACCTTTATGTGTGTGTGGAGTTATTCAAATAACGAACCACAAAGTGAATGAATGCTCCTTATTCAAATTCAATGGTGGTATAAACAAGTTAAATGAGGTTCCTGTAGAAGGCGTTAATTATTTGAGAAATTTGGTTGTGGTCTTGTGATTTTGTAAAAAATTTTTGTGTTTCTTTAAATCATACGATTAAATAAAATAAATTTTATTTTTTCCAAAAAATTGGGTAAAAAAATAAATAAAAATCTCACATTTTTTTGACAAACTTAGAAAGCAATAATCTAGATTTTGGTCTCACATACCAATCCCAACCATCAATATTTCTCCAAATTCAATGTTTCTACTCGTAATCACTTAAAATGAATGTTTTTTAAGCAAAAAATATGCAAATTTTCTTGTTTTGACACACTTTACGATTTTTTGACACATTTCCGGGACAGTTATCGAACACATCGTCCTGTCGCATCTTTTTATTGAGTAAACCTATTTTCAGAAAAAAAAAATTTTCAAATCCATCCATCGGTTTTCTAGATTTCGTCGGTTGTGACGGCCGACCGGCAGACAGACATACATTTTTTTTGCTTTTTTAGAATCAGTAGGTCCTAAAACGTCGAGAAATGCCAAAAAAACTGGATGTAAGAATTTCACTTTGAGCTCATGATTGTAATATTTAGGTCTTTCAGACCGAAGTAACTATAACAAATTAAAAAATTTCCTTGTCCATTTTCATTTTCAATTACTTTTACGTCATAAAAACAGCTACATTTTTTCCCAAAAAATTGACTAAAAAAATAAATGAAATCATTTTTTGACACGCTTGACATTATTTTTTTGACAAACTTATAATGCCATAATTCTCTATAATAATAATAAATTTTCATTTCAAACAAATAATCAATTTTATTTTTTACAAAAAATTGGATAAAAAAATAAATAAAATTCTTTCTTTTGACACAATTGACAACATTTTTTTGAGAAACTTATAATGCAATAATCTAGATTTTGGTCTCACATACCAATCTCGGCCATCAAGATTTCTCCAAATTCAATGTTCCTACTCGTAATCACTCAAAATTAAAGTTTTTAAGCAAAACTTTTGAAAATTTCTTTATTTTGACACACTTGACGATTTTTTTGACACACTTCCGGTACAGTTATCGAACACATCGTCCTTTTGGCTCTTTCCATTGAGTAAACCTATTTTCAGAAAAATTTTCAAATCCGTCCAGCAGTTTTCTAGATTTCGTACGTTGTGACGACCGGCCGGCAGACAGACATACATTTTTTTTTGTTTTTTTTATTATCAGTAGGTCCTAAAACGTCGAGAAATGCCAAAAAAAGTGGGGGTACGAATTTAACTTTTAGCTCATGAATGTAATACTTAGGTCTTCCAGACCGAAGTAAATCATTACTTTCTAACGTTAAATTGTTAAAAAAAAAGATGATTTAAAAATTATGAAATGTTGAATGGAATAAAATAAAACGTGATGTGTCCTGAAAAATTGCAGTAAATATTTTTTGCATGAGTAAAATGCATTTTTTCGATTCAAAAATTGTTCGTAAAGCAGGCCTGTTTTTCCTATTGAAATAGCAATGCCAAAACTGAAATAACAATGCCTAAAATTGAAATAACAATGCATAAAGTTATTATTATAACTATTATTTCGAAAAACTGCTTGGATAAAATAATTTTCTAAAAAAAATTTTACTATTTTGTGTAAATATATGTAGCAAATAAAACAGAATCTTACTCGTACAAAAAATCTTGTATGCAATTCGGACATAATGTATCTTTTGGCTTTCGAGTGATTGTTTCTCTCGGCTAACGCTTTGAGCCACAAGTTCACTCTCAAGCGGAAAAAACAAACAAAGAAGAACACGTCATCGTTTGTTAAAAGTATCTCAAAGTATCTCATGACCCTGCTCAAAAGTATCTCAATTGCTTTAATCAACATCGAAGACTAATACAACAAAAAGAAGTATGTAATACCAATTTACAATTTGCTTGTTTATACATATTCCATTTTATTTTATATTAATTTAAATTAATATATTTTATGCTTCACAATGATATAAAGTTGTTATAATGTCTTGGATACGCGATATATAAACACATTCATAAAAACCGGGAAGTTATGAGAGGGCATTGTGAATTCATAACGCCCACTATTAAGACGCTAAAACACTAAATAAAATTATTTTAACAGTAATTTTGTCTACAAAATGTAAATAATTCTTATTCAATTTAAGCTAGTAAAAGATTTTTACATTTGTTTAAAAATGTTTAGCAACATTTTTGTCATTAAATGTCCATATAGTTTTCCAAAACTATCAAATTATTTTAAACGTCATACAATGTTTTTGTCATACGCTACAAAATTTAGGAGAATTTGTTTACATAGCAACGTACAAACAACAAATATTTATTTTACGCACAAACGAATCGTAAAACACATTTTACATCCTAGTTATCGTGGCTGAAAGTTGAACTTTACATCTGTAAAACAAAATCCCGTTGCTATATGAAAAGTTAATATATTTTTCTACTTTACCGCCTGTAAAATAATCACCCGTAAAATATTCATAAAATTAGAACAAACAAATATAGTAGATTTTTATACAAGTAGTGAAAACGTCTCTTTTTGCGTGACTGAACGGTTTGTCCACCCGACGCGATAGCGTCGAGTGGAATAAGTTCAGGAACGCAAAAACGTTTTTACCACGCGTAGAAAACGCTATTTTTTCTACGCTTGTAAATATAAATGACAATTCAACTCACTAAATAAAGCTTCGATAAGGTCCAATAAAAACGCTTCATTTACTATTTTTTAACAAATCAAAACAAATTGTTACTCTGGTGGGAAGGAACAGCGAATATTTTCGAATATTTTCGGCCTACTTAATATATTAATTTAAAACGAAAATTCACATACAAAATTATGTGAAAATGCAATTTGCAAATAGTAAAAATGTCCGTTTTCATTCATAAATGATTGCATGTTTATGTTTTTTTGTCAAAAATAAATTACAAATTTATAACATTTATGCGCCTACTAAGATGAAATAATATTTTATTATGTATGATTATGTTGTATGAAATAATGTTACTATTTCTGTTCGTTAAATTGTCTGCTAAATACAACTCGTCACCAAATTATTAGTCGATTATTTTTCAACATTACCACTCATGCCATATGAGGTTAAAAACCTCAAATGACATTCGTAATAATGATTATGACAAATAATCGACTATTATTTGACGACTCGTGATATTATATATGATATTTACAAATTCATCCACTAAAAACTTACAAAACGACATATCTAAATTTGACTGTATAAAATATAAAGAATTATATATCGCATTTTTACCGGTGTGAAATATTGCTATTATTGTGTTCGCCTACAGATGGAATAATAACAGGTGAACACAATAATAACATTATTTTACACACATCATTTTACATGTCGTTTTGTATGTTTTTAGTAGATGAATTTGACAATATGAATAATGAAAATAGTTCATATATTTTCTCTAAAAACTTTTACAGATATTACAGATATTTTTTTTTACCGACTGGAAGTCATCGTTTAAAGTATAAATTTAAAAAATTGTAGGTAAAGTTTCAATTAAAAACAAATAAAAATAAATTTTTTAATAAAATTTATTTATTTATTTAATAAATTTTTTTTTTATTTTTTTTTTTTTTGGCGGAAAGAACTCAGAGAATATATTTTATATCTGACAGTAAATTATCGGAGGAAAAAATTATACGATATATCTGATACAAATTTTATTTTATCGCTCCGATTTCTCCGATATAGAAAAAAAACACACTCATTATTAGTTTAATTAATTAATTACACACAATTGATATAATGATTAGTTTCAATTCGATTCGATCAAAATATTCAAAATATTCAATCCCTTCAAAATACTGCGATATTGACAGAAATAAAAACAGCAACAGAAACAGTAAATCAAATTCAACCTCAAATATTCAATTATTTATTCAATCCTTTAAATAACTACCGCCTGTAGGCGACCACCGAAACTTATTTACTTTCAGTCATAGTGACTGAAAACATTTTCAGTCACTACTTAGAAAAAGATTCCCTTTCACATAGGTTTTACTATATATTAAAATGACATTTTCGTAGCTTGAAGTAGAAAAAATTATTGTATGAAGTTTATAGAGAAAATCATGGCATGTTTAGCATAATTTTCAAAATGTCTAGCGAGTTTAAAAAATTCAAAAATTGATTTATACTACAATAAAGTTGTGCAGTTGTGCGTAAAACGTTGTACATACACTCAGGCTGAAAGGAATATTACGCCTTTGGTTCAATAAAATATGAACTCAATATGAACCACTGGCGTACTCTTCTACTTTCAGCCCTCGATTTGTAAATAACTATTAAACTTCAAAATAGTTATTTTTTTGGCATACTATGTATTTTTTTGCATATCAATATAGACTAACAAATTAAATTCTTTCTTAGTTTTTAGCTTATTAAGGGAAGCATAAAATCTTGTATGCACCACTGGCGTTACTGGGTATTACGCCCATCAAGTGACATCCATCCCTCGGGCCAGAGGCCCTCGGGCTAGATTACGTCGCTTTCCGGGCGCAATAACCTACATAACGCCCTAGGTACATAAATAGCTATTTCACTGTTAACAAAGTTATATTGCAAAGCTCCGCCACTGGAAATGGAATAATCAAGTACTATAAGATACGTAAAAAATTACTGGAGATACAACAAAAAAGCATTTTAAATTGCATTCTGGAAAGCTTCTACGATGCAGAAAATGATGTAACTGTAATCCCTAAGCCATCGGAAATGGATAGAATAGCACATGAAATTGTGGAATTATTTCCATCTGAAGATAAGGTCAGCAGTATTACAATTTGGTATTGAGCTATTCTATTTTTTGTATGAAATTTTATTTTACTGTTATAATATAAAACAACAAAACAAATAATAATATTACTATTATTTTTAAATAATTCTTTTACTATTTTCTAGAATTTCTACTACATTCGGAAACAAAGTGCAAATGGTCTTCATCCTAAGGGAAAACTGTTTAATCGTTTTAATAACGTAAACAGAGGAAAACGACGTTTCAGAGCTAAAACGGATGAATCTCTTTCAGAAATAAATATGTACAGTTGTTTTTGAAAGAATAGACAAACTCGATGAAACCGTTTTATTTACGTACAAAAATCAAATGCAGAGCCAAATTACAATAAAACAACACCGGAATCCAAACAAGTGTGGATCGATTCTTTAACATTAAGAAAAACGGAATTAGTAAGCAAAAATTAGCTATTATTTTTATAGAGTGGCCTTACTTAAAAAGCAGCAAAGGTGCTCTATTTGTAAATAAAATCAATGAGTTTAACTCATACATATTATTTATATTATTATTTATGTATTCCTTATATATAATTTTGTTTTTAATTTCTATAATTATAATAATTATTAATAATTGAATTATTTAATAAAAGTAATATATTTTTGAAATATTTTTGTGTTTAATTATATGACTAATATAATGTTGATTCAAAATTTTCATTCAAATACTTTGGGCCTTACTTCATCATTCTTTTATTCATATTTCAACATTTTAAAATGTGAAATTTCAATATCAAATTGCAAGGAAAATGTTATTTTTACGTTTTTGAACAAATATAAAAATTAACATTGAAAACTAACATGATATGATATTTTAAATGTTGGCTGAAAATTATAATTGTAGAATAAAATCAAATATTTAAACTTTTTCTAAATTCAAATAATATTCCAAAAATTCTTAAAAATTAAAATTTTTCCACAATTCTAAAAATATTGCAAAAACTATAGCAATGTCAAAAATTGAAACTGTTTTCAAAATTCCAAAAATTATAATAAAACCAAAAATTTAAAATTTTTCAAATTCTGAAAATATTCCAAAAATTCTTACAGAATCAAAAATTGAAATTTTTTTCAAAATTCTAAAAATATATATCAAATTCAAATATTCTATTTTTTTCTCAAAATCCTAAAAAATATTGCAAAAATTATAACAAAATCAAAAATTTAAACTTTTTCCAAAATTCTAAAAATTCTAATTTCATGTCATACAAATATATTTCATGTCATGCACATAAGCAATTTTATTTTTTTCCAAAAAAATAAACAAAAATCTTTCTTTTGACACACTTGACAACATTTTTTTGACCATAATTCTCTATAATAATTATAAAATTTCATGTCATACAAATAATTAATTTTATTTTTTCCCAAAAAATTGGGTAAAAGAATTAATCAAAATCTTTCTTTTGACACACTTGACAACATTTTCTTGACAAACTTATAATGCCATAATTCTTAATAATAATAATGAAATTTGATGTCATACAAATTATTAATTTTATTTTTTTTCCAAAATATGGGCAAAAAACTAAATAAAAATCTTTCTTTTGACACACTTGACAACATTTTTTGGACAAACTTCTAATGCAATAATCTAGTTTTTGATCTCACATACCAATCCCTACCATCAAGATTTCTCCAAATTCAATGTTTCTACTCGTAATCACTGAAAATGAACGTTTTTTAAGCCAAAAACATGAAAATTTGCTATTTTTGACAAACTTAATGATTTTTTTGACCCATTTTCGGTACAGTTATCGATCTGTCCCTAGAGTATACCTATTTTTGGAAAAAAAGTTTTTGAAATCCCTCTAGCGGTTTTTTAGATTGCGTAGGTTATGACGACCGGCCGAACGGCAGGCAGACAGACATACATTTTTTTTTGCTTTTTTAGATTCAGTAGGTCCTAAAACGTCGAGAAATGCCAAAAACAGTGGGGGAAAGAATTTCACTCTTTGCTCATGAATGTAATACTTAGGTCTCTCAGACCAAAGTAATAGTATTTACGATACGGCACAAAAAGAAGAGAAAATATGGAGGGTTTGAAATTGCAAGGCTCTGAAATATCAAGACTTCGGTCTGGGTTAAGGATTTTGATATAGTTTTCGGCAAAAAACTTTTAAGAGGACATGATTTTTAGTTTTGGGCAGCGATGTATATCAAACATAACTCTATATTAAAGTACAAGTATTTTTTTATCTCTGTTTAAAAATTTATTACAGAACTAACACACAACATCATAACGTTGTCGGAAAATTGTAACAGATCATATATTAAAACAATTTAGTGAAAAGATGATACACTCAGCAAACTACTCAAAAACCTCTCTATTTAGCGTTTCGAGAAAATATTACAAAATCACAAATTCATATTTTCAAAATTCCAAAAATATTGTAAAAATTAAATAAAATCAAACTTTTTTCAGAAATTCTAAAAATATTCCAAAAATTATTACAAAATCAGATATTAAAACTTTTTTCAAAAATTCTAAAACTATTGCAAAAATTCTAACAAAATCAAATATTGAAACTTTTTTCAAAATTCCAAAAATTAGAATAAAATCAAATATTTAAACTTTTTCTAAATTCCAATAATATTCCAAAGATTCTTAAAAATTCAAACTTTTTCTAAAATTCTAAAAATATTGCAAAAACTATTACAAAATCAACAATTGAAACTTTTTTCAAAATTCCAAAAATAATAATAAAATTTAAAATTTTTCAAAATTCTAAAAATATTTCAAAAATTCTTACAAAATCAATTCTAAAAATGTTGCAAAAATTATAACAAAATCAAAAATTGAAACTTTTTCCAAAATTCTATAAATATTGCAAAAATTATTACAAAATCAAAAATACAAACTTTTTTTCAAAATTCCATAAATATTTCAAAAACTATAACAAATTTCAATGTCCAATTACTTTTACGTCATAAAATCAGCTAAATTTTTTTTTTGCAAAAAATTGGCTAAAAAAATTTTTATTTTTTGACACACTTGACATTATTTTTTTGACAAACTTACAAACTTATAAATGCCATAATTCTTTATAATAATAATAAAATTTCATTTCATACAAATAATTAGTTTTATTGTTTTTCCAAAAAGTTTGGTAAAAATAAATAAAAATCTTTCTTTTGACACACTTGACAACATTTTTTCACAAACCTATAATACTATAATTCTCCATAATAATAATAAAATTTCATGTCACACAAATAATTAATTTTATTTTTTTACAAAAAATTGGGTAAAAAAATAAATAAAAATTTTTCTTTTGGCACACTTGACAACATTTTTTTGACAAACTTATAATGCAATAATCTAGTTTTTGGTCTCACATACCAATCCCAACCATCAAAATTTCTCCAAATTCAGTGTTCCTACTCATAATCACTTAGAATTAACGGTTTTTAAGCCAAAAATATGCCAATTTCCTTGTTTTGACACACTTGACGATTTTTTTAACGCACTTCTGGGATAACTATCCAACATATCGTCCTTTTGGCTCTTACCATTGAGTATGTCCATTTTTAGAAACAAAATTTTTAAAATCCATCCAGCGGTTTTCTAGATTTCGTCGGTTGTGATGGCCGGCCAGTAGACAGACATACATTTTTTTTTACTTTTTTAGAATTAGTAGGTCCTAAAACGTCGAGAAATGCCAAAAAAGTGGGGGTAAGAATTTCACTTTTGGCTCGAGAAGATACTACTTAGGTCTTTCAGACCGAAGTAAAAATACATAAACGCGGTTTAAATAAGGAAAACTCAAAATGACTCGCAGTTTTAATTCAAAAATCTATAAAACAACTCATCTATATATCTATTATGCTGAGGAATTTAAATTATTCTTAGCCAAAATTTCGTTTTCCGCGAACAAAAAACAAGAGCTAACCTAAAAAAATACATATGATATTCGTGTTCAGCATCTCAAAATTCATAAGAAAAGTTGAGTTTTATTCAGAGGGACAAAAAAACTCAAAATTTGTAAGCTAGTGTTATCAAATATCAATCACAAAAAAGTGACAAGTTGATTTGATATGCAATTTGGTCTACAGATTTAACCAAGCAGAATCGATAACTATTGCCACTAAAACGACAGTTGTTTATCTAGAAATGCTGTTTTTATCGTTTTTTTTTCAAATATGATTTATTAAAAATATAATTATTGGAAACATAATATTTAAATAATATTATATCGTATCCGTCAAGCTATAAGGTTTAGGAAATTAAAGTTCATTCATAAATATAAATTTAAAATCAAAACACAAATTAATCCTTAATTTATTAAAAAATAAAAAAGCAATAATTATGAACTTTATCCCAGAATTTTTTTTAAAAATTTTTAAAATCAATATAAATTAAAAAAGTTAACTCACCTCTTGTGGAAAAAATGGCGATTGTAGACTTACACAAATCGCATTACAAAAATCGGCTAATCCTATTATCAATAAAGTCATCCATTGCCTTTTTGTAAAACTTAACGCCATTATATTAAATTATATCACACTATCTCACCACAATAATAATAAATATTTATGATATTAAAAGTTTTTACAACTAAATTTTATACTAGCAGCCAATGTAGAAGCACTAATTTTAAAGCTATTTTTTTACAAAAAAAATTAACAATTTAAATATATTTCATTTCAGGCTAAGGAGTATAATAAGGATTATTTTGATTTTCTTTTTTTACAGATTAAGAATGTTTTGTTTTAAGTTTAACGACCTGGTATTTATTCTTAGCTTTTTAATTTTATTATTATTATTAATATTATTATTACTTCTGTCTTAGGTTATTTATGATTTATAAATAAAAGTTTGATAAATAATTGAATATTAAATATTCGTCAAAAAAAAATTCTCTATTTATCATTTTAATTTTTTCCATATAAAATCACAAAGCTTCTTATTTAATTAAATAATTTTAGTTCAAGCACAAAATAATTTTTTTTTAAAATCACAATACATAATCTATTTTAAAATTAAAATTTTGTTTACAGGACTATGTTAACAGTTTCAATGATACTGTCGTAATGAAGATTGATAATTATTCCGTTTTAAAAATCAACATGTAATGTTGATATTAAATTGTTTTTATTTATACTGGAGTTTTTTAAAATGGTTATTAGAAGGAGATAAAGAGATAATAATTTGTCGCAAACAATTCATTACAGGGTGAGTTATAAAAATGTTGGTCATTTACAATTGCCAATTAAAAATCAGGTAAAGTAAATAAAATGAAAAGAGTAATGTACGCAAATTTACTTGAAAAGATAAAAGCTAATCATTGAAATTCCATAAATTTCCTAACAGTTAATAAACTTAAAGAAATCAATTCAAAATTAAATCGTAGACAGACCAAATTCCAAATCTTTATTCTATGATAACCTATAATTCTTATTTTTATGACAATACAATTTTGTGTTTTCCTTTATAATTATGATTTTATTGAACCTTTAGGATGATAAAACAGAATGACACAGGCAAAACAGAATGAAACATCACCAATACGAGATTATAGAAGTCATGGTAACAAAAACTTATGCGTTTCCGCATGGAGGGATTCTTTCCGCATGGAGGGGTCAGTTTTTATTGTTTTGAAATTTTTTTTTTATTTTTGATCTACGGGTGTGACAACCCCGCGTACTCCAGTCCCTGCTATTGACATACGAGTTAACGTGAGATGTCACATACCACTGGCAATAGCAGTGAGATATAACTAGCCAAGGTGACATCTTAGGGGTGGTGGCTCAATCTTAGCTGTGAAATAATCCTTGATGATGAGACCCTATTGCTTTCTTAAAGAAACGAGCCTTCATATAACTATGTGTGGGCTTTAATCTTTAAGAAAGAAAGTGCCTCACAGGATCAAGGAATATGCAACCGGCTGGATTATTGGCAACTACATTTTTGTTTTGTTTCAGCAAATGTTTGTAAAAGTTTGCTATTTACTTTTATTTTGTCTATTCTATCATAAAATATTGGCCTATGTCATATTTTGTAAGTGATGGGATTTTTTGTTTAGTTATTCATTTTTTAACAAAAAATATAAAAAAATAAAAAAAGAAAGATTTACGTCCATCAGCACCTTTGAACGTATGTTGATGTGGGACCTTGGTCGTAAAAGGTTTTTATGTGTTATTGTGATATATATTGTAATTCCTACTACACAGCACATTTTATTAAAAAAAAAAAAATAGCTATTTATTTCGGATTGGTTTTTGTGAACAATTGAATGAATTCACACATCGTAATATCTAGAAATTTAATACAAAAAAAAAAAAAAAAAATATCAAAAACAAAAAAAAAAATATCAAAGAAATAGCTATTTATGTACCAAAAGCACTATATAGGTTATCACACCCGCAAAACGACGAAAATTAGCCCGACCTCTGGCTCAAAGGGATGGGTGTCGTTTGATAGGTGTGAAACGCAGAACGCCCGTGGTGCATACACGATTTAATGCTTCACTTAATAAGCTAAAACTAATAAAATAATTTAATTTGTTAGTCTATACTGATATAGAAAAACAAACAAATGTATCCTACTATGTCATGAAAATAAATAGTTTGAAGTTTAAAATAATTATTTATAGTTTGTACGTTGCTAAAATGATTTGCTAGTTTTGGAAAATCACATAAACATTTATTGTCGAAAATGTTGCTAAATACATTTAAACAACTGAAAATTTTTTTACTAGCTGAAGGGGAGTCTATAGTTTGACGGCCGACCATAGGGAGACGATACCCAAAAAAGTCACTTTAGCTCGGAATTAAATACGCTTTTTTTTCGGCAAACGTTTAAATTTTTTATAAATATGAAATTAATACATCAAAATTTTTATAAATATGAATTGACTTCCAAAAAAGAGAAAAAAACATTTAAATTTGTATGAATAAAATTTTTTTATCAAAGCAGCATTTTCAAAATTTCATAATCCAATTGAAATAATTGTTATTTTGTTGTCATAGTTATACAATAATTCAAAGTTTCATTATCCAATGAAACTGTTTGTTATGTTTTGTTGTCATAGTAACATACAATAATTCAAAATATCATAATCCAATGAGAATCAACTTATTTGTTGTTGTCATAGTTATACAATATGTTTGAAAAAATAACAAAATAACACAATAACAAATAACAAATGCCACTTTACAGCCGCCGTAGTATAAAATAAAGAAGGCGCTACTTTTGCAGCCGCAGTAAAAAAGTAAGACTTTAACTAACTCCCTAGCGGCAGTAAAGTTAAACTTTACAGCCGTTTGCCGAAAAAATAATTTTATTTAGTTTTTTAGCGTCTTATGGGCGGGCGTAATGAATTCATAATGCCTTCTCATAACAACCCGATTTTTATGAATGAGTTTTTAATCGCCTACATATTAAGGTGTTACTTTTTGGCTGTGGTTTGCGGCCTTAAAGTGTCACTTTTTAACTTTATATTTTGTTGTCATAGTTACGTCCAAAACAGTAAAAACGTTTGTATTTGTTATAAAACACAGAAATTTTTATCAAAGCAACCTCTTAATTCAAAATTTCATAATCCAATCAAAATTATTGGTTATTTTTTGTTGTCATAGTTAAACGATTTTTTTGTAAAAACATAACAAATATATTGGTCAAAAGCTACTTGTTCAACATATTATTATTTCAAAATTTATAAACATTTTTAATTTCGATTTAGATTAAACAACTTTTTTAAAATATTTTGCTTGCAGCGAATAAAAAATAGAATATGATGCACGGATGTAAGCCCTTTTGGGCTTAATGTGGGTGCAAATCTCCATAGCTTTACGTCCTTGCATCATAATGTACTATTATATATCGTGTAGCCAAGACTTTATAATAACTTTATATTAAAATGAAGCATACATTTATTTAAAATTATAAAGAAAGTCACTGAAGGTCATAATTTCAAAAGAGAAAGAAAATTAAACTGTAAAACAGTGTGGTTAAATCCAATTTATTAAAATTGCACGTTTTTTTGTACAACAGAGTTACTCAAGTCAGCGAATCCAAAAAATAGTAATTTCAAGAGATAAAAACAACTTTGAATTGTTTGTTGTTGAAAGTTTGTTGAATCATCCCAGAATTCTAATATCGCGAGATAAAGAGGACTCTGACATGTTGTTGAGATTGAATGTTAAAAAAGTTAGTTGACAAATGAGTCTAACTGCATTGCAGAGTCCTGAATCAATCTAGAAGATTTATGTGATTTAGAATCAGTCATTTTGGTAATAACTAGTAACTCGAATATAACATGTAATGTCATTAATCTACATCTGGAACAATGCCGCGTTAAACAACCTTCAAATGGGACTTAACCAATCCGACACGCTGTCTAATACCAAATATCATTTTTGAGTTAAGTTTCGTTAAAATTAGTCTTTACATCTCTGAATTTTATCTTGTAATCCTCAAAAAATCATTAGGGGATAGCAAAAGAAATGTGTCCAAACTTATTAAAACATTTTATTGAATTATAAACTAAGACAGGCGAACGATATTTGTTGAACGTAGGCTACGTTCCTCTATGAAAGAAAAAGGGCAAAAGAACAAGAAAAATGATTTGAAATTTGATTTTTAAAATAAAATTTTTCAGAATTGATTCAACGGATTGACCTCAACATTAAAAAGTAAAAACGGTACCCTATTGGTGAGACTCTGGTGAACGCCCAAATTTCTACATCGATTTTTTCACAAACTATAAAAGCTATCAAGTTGAAATTTTCTACAGTTATAACATTGTGTTGTCACGCCCATTAAAAACCAAAAATTGCAATATTTGTTTTTATCTGTATTTTATATACAGAGATAAAGAGCTAGTAAAACAATGGTTTTCTTTAAGGAATCGGCTTTGATTTTGAAAAATATTTTTAAAAAAATTATCGACCGTGCTTTAGTTTAGATTTAAATGTTTTTTATAAATATTTTGATGTGTGACATTTAGTTTTTCGCGTGTAATAAATATTATCGCAAGTTTAATTCACTAACTAGAAAAATAAAAAATATTTTTAGGTGTTTGTGCAGTATATATATTTTATGGTTATTTTATCTTAGTGCAAAATTGAATATGTTTGTGCATGAAATAATATATTATAGTGCAAATAGTGTAGTTTGAAGTATGAGCTTAGCAAGTGCTCCAGTTACTTTCGTTTGTGAAAGCAGATAGATATTCACATAGCTTTTGTAATAAATGCACAACATTTATTAAATATAATGTTGATTATATAATTTATTTAACAAATTTTTTAAACAAATTTAAGAAAATTAAATCCAAATCTTTTTGTTACAAATGTTGATAGTGGCTTATAAAATACGCGGTAGGTGGTTTTTGTATGTGTACATGTAATATTTCCCTCTTTTAATTTAATCATTTATTTAACAAATAATTTAATTATTTAATTAATTTAACATAAACAAATTTAAGATATTTAAATAATTAAAAAAAATAAACATAGCAAGCCAGCTACACACAATTTGGATTTTTGAAAAAACATAATCCACGTACAATTTTGACAACTGATTTTTTTGAATTTGAAACCCAAAATAATTGTTTTTTCTTGCAGTTCAAATGGTTTTGGGTTGTGTTTAAATTGTTTTTACTATATGGTAAGTTATTTAAAGTATTATTTTGATATCTTGGTACTAGAAAAATAATCTATTTAGGATAGATAACTACAAATCTCAGATGCAGGCTTTGTGCGTACCAGGCATACAATAGTACATTATGATGCTAGAACGTAAAGCTAAAGATTTTGTACATATGTGGAGTTGGCAAATCGATGCGCTAGCCGAGATTTGCACCCACATTAAGTACAAAATAGCGTACGTCCGTGCATCATATACTATTTTTTATTCGCCACAAGCAAAGTATTTTAAAAAAAATTGTTTATTCCAATTTAAAATTATAAAGTTGCATAAATTTTAAAATCAAAATATGTGGAACAAGTAACCTTTGATAAAATATTTGTTATTTTTTTCAAATTATCGTATAACCATGACAACAACTAATTTAATTGGATAATTATTTTAATTGGATAATGAAATTTTGAATTTAAGGGTTGCTTTGATAAAAAATTCTATTTTTTTATAGAATTTAAACAAATACAAATGCTTTTTACTTTTTTGGACGTAGCTATGACAACAAAATATATAGTTCAAAAGTGACACTTTAATCACAGTAATAAAGTAACACTTTAATATGTAGGCGAATAGAGAATATTTTATGGTCATATGTGCAGAAAGTAGATTTTTCTTTTATGTTATTCTAGTACAAAATTGAATATTTTTTGTGCTTGCGTTAGAAAAAAGACTTTTTGTAACACATGCATAAAAAATATTTAATTTTGTACTAGAATAGAATAAAAGAAAAAACTACTTTTCCGCACATATGACCACAAAATATTTTGTATGCCTGGCACGCACGCCGCCTGCGTGTAAGAATTGTAGTTAGATCTATCCTATATATAATATTTTTATAGCACTAAAATATCAAAATAATAATTTAAATAGCTTACTATATAGTAAAAACAACTTAAACACATTGCATCATTTGAAATTGCAAGAAAAAACAATTTATTTGGGTTTTCAAAGTTTACAATTTTGACAGCTCTTATTGGATTCCTATGTTTTTTTATAAAACCGGTAGTTCGATTCTTATGTTTATTTTTTACCGGTAGTTGGATTCTTATAATTTACAACTATTACAACGAAGATGGTGCAAATATCTCAAATTTGCTTACAACTTTGTTAAATAAATGATTAAATTAACAATTAAATAAATATTTATAAATTTTTTGCATTTGTTACAAAAAATAGTGTGTATTACTAGTGCGAATGCGTTTTCCAAACGCGAGTTATTGCCGCACGCCCTACGGTCGTGCGACAAACTAACTCTTGTTTGGAAAACGCATTCGCACTATTAATACAATCTACTATTTTATTATTTCACTCGCATTTGGAAACACTTTGTAATATTTCTATTAAAAATATAGGTAGTAGATTTCAGTTCGGTGCTAAATTGTACTAAACTGCTAAAATTAAATTTGATCTACAAATCTACCAATTTTCCAAATTTGATTTCATTAAATCGATCAAACATGTAAAGTCTTATAAAATTTTGATTTAGTCAAACAATTAGTTTAAATAAATAATACTACAATATAAATAAGTTTTAAAAATATAAACACAGCAATCCGGCTACAAATAATTTCAAAATATTAAAAAATTAAGTCATCCACGTAAATCTTTATACTGAAAATCTTGACAACTAGTTTGAATTTTTAAAATTCAAAATAATTATTATTTCTTGCAGATCAGATTGTTGTGGGTTGTGTTTAAGTTGTTTTTACTATATGTTAAGTTAGTTAAATTATTAATATTATTGCAATAGATAAATTACTATTTTCTACTGCTTATTGCTGTATGTTATATGTCATTGACATCCAGCTTTATAATGATTTCATAAGTTTCAAATCTCATATAAAGGGGCGTTCTTTATTTACAATTAAAATATATACTGTCAACCAAAACCCCCGATATATAAGCCTGATTCAAATTTAAAAAAACTTAATAAAAAACACTAAACCAATTTTTTGCATATGGCAATGTTCATTGTTTTTTAATATGGCACCAATGAATTGAGGTTGAAGAATATAGGAGGATTTGTGTCAACTCAAAAATAACTTTTTTGTAACAGATGCACAAAAAATTCAAAATCCAATTTTGTTCTCAAATAAAAGAAACAAAAAATGTATATTTCGCACGTATGCATATGCCTACAAAATATTTTTCATTCTTCGAAATAGTATTTTTCGCATGCGAAAATATTTGTTGCACGCGAAAAAAATATGTCAACCATCAAAACAAGCACACGCGCGTTTGCCATACAATATTTTTATACTATTTGTTCATTCTGCAACATGCTAGTAGGACATGCCATTACTATGAAAATGCTTAGTAACTATTGCAAAGTCTCTTGTTTGAATTGAAATTACTTAACTTAAAATTTTTAAAAGGAAACCTGTAACGTTGAATTATTATTGCATTCAGAATGTCTTGTGAATTATCTGAAGAAAATATTCCTTTTTTGAGGTACAGATCATAAGATGATCAATTGTATGACCGGATGCCGGATGATTAAAACTAATGAAGACCGAAACAGCCTATGGAACTTTTTCTAATTTGAAAACAGAAATTGCTTTAATTTTAAATTCGCATGCCGCACATGCGCATTTCAACATATGCAAGTTTGTTATAATATGACTTTCTGGTTTCTTAGAAAATTCATAATTGGCATCCTGACTCAAATCCAAAATTTGTTGAGCTTATTAAAAAAACACACTTAACTATCTTTCCTGAAAGTTTCAAGCAATTCGAAGGCAAGAGGGCATATGTATAACTTATTTTTATATTTAGATTTAATTTAACAAAATAAATTTATATTTGAAATCTTTAATCTCAAAAATTTCACATATAGAAGTGCTTTAAAGATGTTATAATAAGATTAGTCAAAATTTTCTCCAGAAACGGTCCGGCAAATTTAAGCTACGAAATGATTTTTCTCAAAAAATAAAGAACAGAAAAACAGACCACCAAGTTGAGGTCAATCGGTTGAGAAAATCCTGATAAATTTTACTTTGAAAATCGTCAAGAAATCGCTTTTTTTCAATATAGCGATTTCGATTTTCGAAAAGTAATGGATCTGCCAATGTACCTATATCAAAGTATTTTAATCCAAAGGTGGTATGGAAATTCATACTATAAAATTTATCACAAACCACAGTGTACGTAGGCTATGTATTCACGCAGGACTACAGAAAAGTGTAACTGGTTATTTTTAATTGGAAAATAGCACCAATAGAAAAGTTATTGAGCTAGAGCTATATTTTGAGTTGGCCAAGAGTTCGTCCTAAATTCACTAAAACAATTAACTTAACCATAGGTTCTAAAACTAGGAAAAGGAATCGATCAAAAATACTGCCACGTTTTCTAGCTTACTTCGACTTCACCTAGATTTCAGTTCGATAAACATATTTCCCAAATCTTCTTCAAATCTTCTACTAGATCACGATCACTGATTAGTTAGCACAAATTCCAAGGCTTTATTAAGTAACCAACACAGCTATGGTTCCATAGCAATCAAATCCATTCCCATCTAGAATATTCTTTCAATAGCTTCAGTAACTCAAACAGTTGATTGTAGGAATTTCAAGTCCAAATATAGTACAGCGTCCAAAATAATACAAAAATTTCTCCTAAATAACACTTAAAAATTTATTCACATTTAAAATAAAACTTCTATTTACACGGTTTTATGTTTACGATACAGGGTTTTATGTTTTTTTTTTTTTTTTTTTTTTTAAGGCGTTCATGCTCCATGTAGGAGCGTTGCCAGGCTAATCACCTTTGAATATTCACCACGGTCATTCGCAACAACGACATAATTACTATGGCAGCCGATTTTTTTAAGGTCGTTTATTACGTCAGTCTCCCATTGTAGTCGTGGTCTTCCTCGCGGTCTACCACTCCCTGGGGTACTAACGTACATGGATCTAATCATTCCAGACTGTGAATCGGCTCGTAGAACATGCCCAAACCAAGCAATCCTATTAGAACGGATACAACCTATTATATCAGGACCCTCAAGAAGGTCTCTGATCTCAAAGTTATACCGGGTTCTATACTCTCCATCGTCTGTCTTAAGTAGACCAAAAATGTAGCGTAGGATCTTACGCTCAAATACAGATAAATGCGATTCGTCATTTTGTGTAAGGGTCCACGTTTGTGACCCATGCATCACAACCGGTCTAATCAATGTCTTGTATAACTTGAGCTTGGTGTTAGTTGATACATACGGTGATCCAAGGAGAGGTTTAATTGAGTAGAAAGTTCGATTACCTGCAGCGATTCGAGCTTTTATATCTGTAAGTATGCTGTTGTTTGAGTCAAGCATTGATCCCAAATATTTAAAAGATTCAACTCCCTCAATTCGTTCATCGCCGCACATCAAATCTTTCTTCTCAGCCTCTCTTGAAACATTCATATGTTTGGTTTTCACTTCGGCCGAGGATGACAACATCATCAGCGTAAGCAATCATCTGTATACTGAGTTTATTGACAAGATATTGTTATTAGTCGGTAGTTTCTTTTGACGGCACACACATATTCCAAGGCTAGATTAAAAAGTATAGGAGAGATAGCATCACCTTGTCTTAAACTTGGGTTTTATGTTTACGTAAACGAAATTACAATTAATTTCATTTAACAATTATATGTCGATTATATGTAACGATTATATTCCACTTAAACTATTTACACTATCGCAACCCAATTTAAAATAATTTTACATTACTGTTGTCTAATTAAAAACTAATTCTAATTTTACCTCTATTCTCTATTTATAATTCTGCTTATTTTCTCGTATATTCTAGGAAAATTTATTCTATAAAAAGAAAGCTCCAGAAATCTACGTAATTATTTTGGATATATTTTATTTCATGTTTTCACCCTTTTTCTTAGAAACAATGTGACATTGATTTTATTTTTGAAATATAGTATATCATAAATTAAGGTTGAACTCAATTTTGTTTTGCATTTCATTGCGATTATGTAAGTTCAACTGAGGTAATTAATAAATATTAAATACGGTTCTTGTGTATTGCGGCACTTTGAACTTATCTTTGTTATAAAATGAATCAATGAACAATCATGAATTTTTGCTGGATGATACACCAGATAAAAACGATTATCTCCAAGTCCAAAACATTATCTAAAATTTAAAATTTTGGAGCAATGACTTTATCAAATTTTTCTTAATTCTTTACTTGAAGAAGTGCAATTTATCTTAAATCAATTAACATTAACATTTATCAAAGAAACTATTCAAAACTTGTTTGAATTTATTTCTGTCAAAACTAAACGTTTGTGGCTTTGTGAACATATAAAATTGTGGAATTTCAAATATATTGTGATTAGAAAATGAAATAGGTTTGCAATAACCCCTTAAATTACTGTTTTAACTTAATTTTATCGGCTTCCTTTTAATTTTATCGACCATTTCATCAAATCCGACTACCAAACTTGCTAATAAAAACTAATGACTACTCTTTTGAGTTTTTGGTGAGCTTAGAACAATAACTTCCTCTTGCACAATTTTTTTACATAATCACGTCTCAAAGTTTATTTCTTTAAAAAATTAGCTTCCATAAGAACGAGACTTGCATTCAATGGTTTTAGTTGAGATTCGGATATCCATTCTTATCCAACATAAAGCTCTAAAGATTTACCCCAGCTGTGAACGTTGCAAAACTAAAATAAGCTGACGGCTAGTAACAGCTTGTGGAATCCGTTTAAGAGTCCTTCCAATAGATGAAAAAGTATTTTGATTTAATTACTAAAACTTTTTCCAGACACTTTTGAAATTGATATAGGTATAGATAGACCATATATAAATATCATTAAATAAGACCAAACAATAATTTTAACATTTCTCTACCCGTCTTGGATAACTCAAAACATGCATCTAGCATATGTCTATCATCATGTCAGAAAAACAAAATATTTTTTTAAGGCGATTAAATAAAATTTCTATTTATCAAATTTTCAGCAAATTACAATATAAAAAATTTCAAAAACTTGGAATCAAAGTCATTGACCAACCTTTTCACACATTAAAAAATAAACAAATTTTATAACACAATTTTTAATTTATTGTTTTGTAGATTTTTAGTTTTTATTCAATTACAGTTTTTTGCTTTATAATTATCCTATAATTATTAATCAGTTGTTAAATGATTTTATATATTTATTTTAAACTTAAGTTATTATTAATAGATAAGAAAAAATTTGGTATAAAAAAAATTTACTGCGCATATGGAGCCTATGATAATGTTATGACTTTTAACGATTTTGGACCGTAACGATATTTTTGTTCTCTGAATATTTTAATAATAATTTTGGTTTGTGTCAAGTTTAGGTTATCTGTAGTCATACTATTTCCTTTACTTACAAGTTAAACTAGTGTAAACTGCTTTTACCATATATCTAGGTTAACGGAAAAAAGATTAGCTGGCGCCATGACTAATGTAATTTAGTTAGGTAAATACTTGTTGCCCAAATAATGATCAATAAGTCACCGAATCTTTGAAATAAAAACTTTCAACTAGAAATAATGTGAACTTCACATTTAATTTTCATTGATTCAATTTTTCAATCATTTTAAATTTTCTAAGACGCATTCTCTATTATGACTTTAAATATTAATTGCTGACTCTGATAATTGTAATTTTATCGATCGTTATTTTAGTTATGTTAATCGTTGAACTGCATATACAGCATTTTGCAATCAGAAATATTAAATTTCTATGGGTATTACGAAATATATTTCATTGATAAAAAATCTCAAAGATCAAGATCATGTAAATATTTTTGTCATTTATAAGACCGAATTCGAAATAATTATTTTTTTGACATTTTTCTGATCTTGAAGTATATTTTCAAGTGTATAACTGGAACCAACAAATATGAGTTGAGTTTAAAAGTCAGTAAGGTGAAGATACGAATTTCCAAAAAAAAAAAATCTGAACAGAGGTCAAGCAAACTTCTAACAAAAGATAATTTCATAATTTTACAATATCTTACCATGTTGAAGGAAAAAAATGGACGATCAAGCACCTAATTTTTAATTTTAGTTATCCCGTCAATATTATTTCCCATTTATTCTAAGACAATTCAACACAATTTCATAAATGTCCGACTAATGGCAGCATAATAAGCAGTTTTCTGTGGTCTTCATCTCTTTTGAGTGACCATAACATTGATTTTTTTTTTTTTTTTTTTATAAATAAATAAATAAAAATCTTTCTTTTGACACACTTGACAACATTTTTTTGACAAACTTATAATGCCATTATTCTCAATAATAATAATAAAATTTCATTTCAAACAAACAATTAATTTTTTTTTTTTCCAAAAAATTAGGTAAAAAAATAAATAAAAATTTTTCTTTTGACACACTTGACAACATTTTTTTGACAAACTTATAATGCATTTGTCTAGTTTTTGATCTCACATACCAATCCCTACCATCAAGATTTCTCCAAATTCAATGTTCCTACTCGTAATCACTTAAAATAAACGATTTTTAAGCCAAAAATATGAAAATTTGCTATTTTTGACACACATAATGATTTTTTTGACACACTTCCGGTACAGTTGTCGAACACGGCGTCCTTTCGGACCTGTCCCTTGAGTAGGGATGGTAAGGATTGGTATGTGAGATCAAAAACTAGATAAATGCATTGTAAGTTTGTCAAAAAAATGTTATCAAGTGTGTCAAAAAAAAGATTTTTATTTATTTTTTTACCCAATTTTTTGGAAAAAAATTAAATGGTTTGTTTGAAATGAAATTTTATTATTTCATTAAGTTTGTCAAAAAAATGTTGTCAAGTGTGTCAAAAGAAAGGTTTTTATTTATTTTTACCCAATTTTTTTAGAAAAAAATAAAATTAATAGTTTGTATGACATGAAATTTTATTATTATTAGAATTATGGCATTATAAGTTTGTCAAAAAAATAATGTCAAGTGTGTCAAAAAATGATTTCATTTATTTTTTTAGCCAATTTCTTGGAAAAAAAATGTAGCTGTTTTTATGACGTAAATGTAATTGAGAATGAAATTGGACATTGAAATTTTTGAATTTGTTATAGTTTTTGAAATATTTATGGAATTTTGAAAAAGTTTGTATTTTTGATTTTGTTATAATTTTTAAAAGTTTTAATTTTTGATTTTGTAAGAATTTTTGGAATATTTTTAGAATTTTGAAAAATTTTAAATTTTTGATTTTATTATAATTTGTGGTATTTTGAAAAAATTTTCAATTTTTGATTTTGTAATAATTTTTGCAATATTTTTAGAATTTTGGAATAAGTTTGAATTTTTAAGAAATTTTGAAATATTATCGGAATTTAAAAAAAGTTTAAATATTTGATTTTGTTCTAATTTTTGGAATATTTTTGGAATTTTGAAAAAGTTTATTTTATTTAATTTAACAATATTTTTGGAATTTTGATTATAATTTTCCGGCAACGTATTGATATTTCGTTTTGTAATAAATTTTTAAACTAAATTAAATTTTAAACTAAATAAATTTTTAAATTTTGATGTTTAGTTTTGTAATAAATTTTTAAACAGAGATAAAAAATACTTGTACTTTAACAAAGAGTTATGTTTGATATACATCGCTGCCCAAAACTAAAAACCATGTCCTCATAAAAGTTTTTTGCCGAAAACTATATCAAAATCCTGAACCCAGACCGAAGTCTTGATATCTCAGGGCTGTGAAATTTCAGCTTCTCCATATTTCTTATTTTATTTTCCTTGTACTTTTCCTTTTCCGAATTCAATAAAACTTCAAGGATTTTATTTTTTTATTTCTTAAGTTGGAACGCATTAGTTACGAAGAAAAACAATTTTCATTTGTATACCATAGGGCCAAAATCATAAAACAGTATTGGGCATGGATTTTCTTAAGAAATCCCAATTGCTTTTAGGCTATGAAACTGAAGTTTGGAGACTGGCACACGGTACAACTTATCAATACGAAATTTCCTCTATGAATAGTCTGCGAGTGTGGACGAAGGTCCCTATCTAAATGAACAAAAACAACAATGTTTAATAAATTGCTCGTTCTAAATGAAGTAGTTTTTCAGAAAATAGGTACAGCAACTGATTACGCACGACATCAAATCATCACCGAAAGCAACCAGTTTATGTACCTCCGTACCCAATGTTCAAAGAAAAAAAACCATTTTAAAACATAAAATTGAAAAGATGTTGAGTGATGACATCATTGAAGAATGTGAATCGCCCTGGGCATCACCCGTCATTATGGTTCAGAAGCCGAACAAATCATATTGCGTATGCATCGACTATAGGAAGTTGAAATCAACTGCAGTACCTGATATCCGATGCCACGAATTGATGAATTGTTGCATTTGGCAAAACAAACCATTTTTATGACAACTATTGATTTAAGGTCTGGTTACTACCAAGTGTCTGTTCGACGCAAGGATCGCGATAAAACCGCATTTGAGTCGCTAGTCGGAATATTTCAATTTAAACGTATCATTTGGCTTACGAAATGCCCTCGCCACGTTTAAAGATTGATCGATCGTTTTAAAAGTGGGGTTCCAGAAGTTATCATCAGTTATTCTATCGGAAACTTTTCAAAAACATAAAAAGTTTGATTGGCTCATCCGAATTATTTTAAGAGTCAACAGATAAAACTCTTTTTTGCTTAAATCAGAAGTAGTTTAGAATTGGAGTAGTTCTACTGCAGGAGGAGGGGGAGGGAGATGACGAGCGTCCGGTTGAATATGCTAGTCGATTATTAAAATCCGCAGAACTCAATTATAGCATAACGGAGAGAGAGGCTTTTGCAGTAGTCTGGTCATTACAGAAGTTTTTCGGGTATATCGAAGGGCCAACGTGAACTTTTGCACAGATCATCAAGTTTTGAATTGGCTTATGACTCTTTGTACCCCCGTCGGATGCTTGGCAAGTTTGATTTAGTTCATTCAATCTTTTCATTTATATTTTTCTTACACTCCAGGTAAAGCCAACCTAGTTGCGGATATTCTGTCACAACCACCATGTAATGATGATCAACATTACCTAACAATTAGGTCTGGTAAATATGCGAGTCCTACAAATGGAGGACACGGATATAAAAAAAATATTAGATTATATTGAACAATCAGACAATATGGATTTACACAATCGGACATTACAGAATTAGGTATCCTATGTAAACTTGTGCCTGAAACTGATTCCGAAGAACTTCAACTGCTTATTCCCGAAAACTCTCGAAAAAAAATTCTGCGTAGTTATCACGATGCTCCTAGCACTGGTTACTATGGTGTCGATAGGACCTACTATAAAATACAAAAGAAATATTTTTGGCCAGGGATGAAAAAATTTATCGCTGATTACATTAAAAATTGCCCTGAATGTCGGAAGTACAAAGTTTCTAATCAAAAACTTGCCACCTTATTGAAAACACCGATTATGTTTCAAAGATCAGAGGTTTTGACTACTGATCTTTTTGGACCGCTAGTTAAATCTATGTCAGACCATAAATGGATTTTAACTGCAACTGATACATCACCAAAATGGGTCAAGATATATTTCCACTTCAACAAGCTACGTCCGAGATATGTGCAAAAACCCTAATAAATGAATACTTCCTAAAACATGGAGTTCTTTGAAGAATAACTTCCGATAATGGTGTACAGATTGTTAGTGCCATCATGCAATGCGTGGCCGCCTCTTTCGGTATTCATCAAAATCTTACACCACTTTATCACTCAAAATCAAATCCAGTTGAACGACGTTAAAAATAATCACCATTCTTGGTCTGAATACTTACGTATGAATTCTACATGAACAGAATATCTGATGTTCAACATGACTTTAAAACGATAATTCATGAAAAAAAGTTTGTGCCACAAATAACGCCATTTTTACTTAAAATGAATTCAATTATGGAATATGTACGCTAAAACTATGAAAAGGCCCAAGATAAGTGAAAGTTTTATGCTGATAAAAGTCGAAATAATCCTGTAAAGTTTAAAGTAGTAGATCTATAGTGTTGATTGATAATAACTGATTGATATTATCGGGTTTTTCTATTTTAGCTTGAATTGACCTTACTCTCAATTCGATAAACGTAATTCCCAAATCAAATTCTGGATTCGATAGCTGACAAGTAAGCAATAACACCATAGTTTATTAAGTATTCAACAATGTTATTATTTCACAGCAACAGGAAAACAATTCTGCAAACATTATTCCAATGAAGAGTATTCTTTCAATAGCTTCAGAAACTACAACGGATAGTTATAGAAATTTTCAGTAAAAACACAGCGTCCAAAATAATACAAAACATATTTCTATTAAATAATACTTAAAACTTGATTCACATTCTACTGTAACTGTTTACACAATCGCGGTTTAATTTAAAACTTATCTATCATTCTAGACAAGGAATTCCTTGTATACAATTTTTTCTCATTTCTAAAATATGCTAGGTAAATTCATTCTTTACCAAGAAAACTCCAGAATTTTTTATGAAATTTATGTCATTATTTTAGACATACTTTAATTCATGCTTTGACGCTTTTTCTTAGAAGCAGTGTGACACGTTGATTTTAAATTTGAAAGATTGTGTAAGGTTAATTAAGGTTGAATACCATTTTGGTTTGTATTTCATTGGGATTATGCAGAATCGTAACAATATGTATAAGTTTAATATATCATGAAATACTTTTTTGTTGGTGAATGTTACAGCGAATCGATGGCATATGAAGATGGCACATTTAAATTGCACCAATCTGTTAAATACGAAAGAAAACCATCTAGTAAATGGATTGGATTGCTCTGGGAAAATTAAAGAAAAATGCATACCAGGTCTGCAAGCATAATTTTCACGACATTCATTTTAATGTTTTGAGACGAGAACAACAAAATTATTGGAGCTAATTCAAGCTGATTTTTATGACTCTATGGAAAAACCATCAATAAACAGAGCTAATTGTCATACAAGCCATCTAACAACAGTGACCAATTCACTCCAACAAAGTGGAGTTGTCAAACGTCAATCGGACCGAGATCGGATAGTCATCGACATGTTAAGCTTTATGTTATTAAGCTGATTCTACAGCGGTGTTCTTAATAAATCGATCGTTTTTAAGTGTTGGTCTGACAAAAATTCAAATATAAACCATTTTTGAATATTTGGATAAAGCCGGGGTACATGTTCGAAAAAATCCTCCAAAATAGGACACCACGACAGGGATTATGCCGTTTGTTGGATATTGTTAAAATACTAAACGCCATTGGTCAAAAGATGTGATGTTGTTTTCTTCAAAAACAAAATTTGTACAGTTTCGAAAAAGCAATCTGAAGTCGAAGAAACAATTGTATTTCTAGAAGAATCCCATGTAGTAGTGGAAAATTATTAAAGGAAAACATTGAAATTGATAGAAGAAAAATCTGAAATTGACGATGAAATTAATAGCAACATTGATTATGAATCATGTTTGCAAATGTCTTCGAGCGAAGATTAACTTACACCTGACTTGGACTGCTTTTCTTGTAACACAAAACCTAAAATATTGTCTCATAGAAAAAATGCGAAGTCATTAGTGATTTATCCTCACCAGTCTACAGTGGAGGAAGCATTGAATCAATTGCAAAATGATAAATGCAAAGAAGCAAAATATGAGTAAATTTTGAGTGCAAAGTATGACATAGCGCATAAGCCAATATTTCATAAAAATAAAATAAAATGATAAAAAGAAAAATTTTTTAGGAAAATTTTCACGAACAAAATTAGAATTTGGTTGCAAAAAGCCAGCTATTGCCAAAAATCTGGCGAGTTAGAGTTAAGACAATTCCAAAGTGAACTTTTCATGGAAGTAATGAAAGATGACAAATCAATCAGGATATATTGTGACAACAGAAGTTCTCCAAATTTGGCATCAATAGATGCATATTATTATAAAACCAAATATATTGATGTGAAGCATCATTACGTTCAGCAAGGGGTTGCTAAAAGACTCATAATATTTGAGTCAATTGGAACAGATGAAATGGCGGCAGATATTTTGACAAAGACCCATCTTAATCATAAATACTGTATTTGCACGACGAAGCTTAGACTACACATATGCTGTTACTTGTTTTTCTGTTTTTGCGGCTCCAATTTATATTATGTATATTCTCAAGTCTGCCAGTGTTGCCAGATCGCGGAATTTATTCCTGTTTGCGGGATATTTCATATAAAACGGGAAAGCGGGGAAAAACTTGGAAAGTGCGGGATTTTTCACATTGAATAACAGAATCGTTTTAAATTAAAACTTATTTTGAAATGGTTGCACCAACCAAGTTTTACCAGGCTTCAGAAAGATGTCGATCACCCGATAATTTTACTTAAATGCATATGCCATCTATCGGCTTTAGTATTGTCAAATCCGTGATGGAATTTAAGCCTTCTGCATTTTAAATATTTCTTAGGGAGATAGGTACGTTTTGAAAATGCCCAACGGACCATCATGTTATCTAAATTTCAGGAATATTTTGATGCTGCAAAACGAGAAATGAAATCACCTGGAACTACAAGTTGGCTCTCTATGCATCCATCCTTTTTAAACATATTAAAAAAATTGGGATGCTTGGCATCACTATTTTATTTCTGAGCAGTTGTTTACGTATCCAAAAAGAGCTATTACAATTTAAAAATTTTTATAAAATCATGAAATCAAGACATATTTACTTCTTTTAAGAAATGTCCTTCTCAATTTTAATAGATTTAATGCTCCATTTTATATCAGTTCTTTCTTATTCTACAAGTTGTAAGGAGAATCGAAACAATAGTAATATATTGTGTAAGTGTTTAATGCAATATTTTATTTTTCAAGGAAAAGTTTACGATGTAAGCGAGGCACAAGCGAGCTTTACAAATTTTGGAGAGAACCAAATTCATTAAAAACGAACCCAATACAACGTTTTATCCTTCCGATAGAGTAACATTTATTATTTAAATTGAATTATTTTAAAACTTGTTAATAAAACAAGTAAAACGAAAAAAGAAAAACAATCAATTTTATTGTATTTTTTTGAATAATTAATTCCAAACAATTAATTAAATTTGATTCAATTTCGATATCTATTTAATTATTCGGTATTTGAAAATGAAAAGTCTATAAAAAGCCTAATGAAAGCCCTACCTGATGAAAGACATCAAATTTTATACTAATGAGAAACCAAAAAACAATCTTTTGGAAATTTAATTCAATTTAATCATAGCAGTCTTTGCCTTTTTTAATATTCGAGAGAGGAACATGCGCTTCAGTTTGAATTGACTGTTTTTTATATAATCAGTACGTCTATCCGGCATTTCTCTGGGATTTGTGAATTGAGAAAAAAGTGCAATAAATGAAATAACGAAATATTTTCTAATACGAATTTGTTATTTCCCGCGGCACGGAATACTAGTTATGAAAAATTGCTACAATTTATTTTCCAATTCCTATTTCACGATGTACCGGAATAGGGCTACAGGTCGAAAATGTTTGCTTTTGATTTTTTATAACATGCAATCAAATTTTTATAAAATAAAATAAAATTTATTTCAGTACTCAATACAATCGGGAATTTTGGATACGTCAACGGGAAATTCATTTTTGAAAATCTGGCATCACGGGCTTCATCATATAGTATCGAAAAATCACATTATCAAATCATGTTATGGAACCAACGTTCGAAAGATTAAAAGTTCATACCCCGAAATTTCATATCATCGAATGGTTCTGAAATTTTAAAATCATAGCATAGAAAAATCACATCACTGAAAATCATATATCGAAAAATTATTTGATCGAAATTCATAAAATAGAATAAAAATTCAAATTATCGAAATATCATAACATCGAAAATATTCGATATAATGAATAACTCGTTACATTAAATCGTCGCTTTAATAATGAAACAACGTATGCTATTTATACGTTGTTTTTATATAATAGGTGCGCTGCATTCCCCATAAGGGTATCTTTGAATTGGCGTTTTTACATTTTCGAATTATTTTATGACTGGGGGTAAGAATTAATAAATTATAAATTAACGTCCATGCAAATGCATGCGCACATCAAACTTTAAACTCAAATATCTCGAAACTATACTTTTGCGTATACGTCATTTCATTATTAAAGCGACGAAATCATTCCATCAAATTATAGGGTATGTCCTACTCAATGAAGGAATATTGTAAGTTTAAATGTCAGATATCTGTCAGATAAATGTCAGATATGTGTATTATTTTATTGATTTATATTATATTTCTATTTCATTTATTCAAATTTTTTTATTACTAAATTTTTTGAAACAATTCATTCAAGCGAATTATTTTCAAAACACATACTTTAACCTTAATATGCCATTTCCTCGGCGATTGAAAATTTGGTAAAAAAAATATAATAAATGTATAGAAATATAATATAAATGAATATTATAATAAATATTTAATATATACTACGGATATCTGACATTTAAATTTACAATATTCCTAGCACTGAGCAGAGCATACCCTATTTTTCGATTGACTGATTTTTCGATGGAATGGTTTATTCATTATGTATATCGAATATTTTCGATCGGATCGTGCCATATCGTCGAAAAAGCAAACCTTCGGAAAAATATCAATAAATTAAAAAATAAAACTCATACTATCGAAAAATCAAACACCGAAATCACAACATCGAAAATCATAACACCGAAATTTCACACTGTCAAAAGTCATTGCATCGAAAGTTTTCGATGTACTAAAAATATTATACATCGAAAAATCAAATGATCAAAATTCATAAAATTGAAATGAAAATCATAATATCGAATTATCATAACATCGAAAATATTCGATGTTATGAATAATAATTCATTACATCGAAAGATCATGTAATCGAAAAACAGGGTATATGTACTCTCCTCATAGATGAAAATATTGTAAATTAAAATGTCGATTAGTCGATTTGTCGATATTTTTTAAATCTGAAAATTTTGTATGTCAGTTTTGTGAACGAGTGAAAAAAACTCCTTATATATGAAAGATTCAGCTCCATCCACTTCATACTCCCAAATCACTCCAAAACCCTGAAACACTAACAATGGAATAGAAATATAATACAAATCAATATAATTACTTATATGGCATTTCAATTTACAATATTTTTATCTGTGATGAGAGTATACCCTGTTTTTCGATAGTATGATTTTTCGATGTAATATAATGTAATGTCTATCGTAATTCTATCGAAAATTTTCTTTTTTTGATTTTATTCGATTATATGCTTTTCGGTGATGTGATATTTTAATGCAATGACTTTTCTACGAAATGAATTTACGGTGATATGATATTTCGATTTTCTAAATTTCAAAAGAATTCGATGATATGAAATTCGTTGGTGTGATCTTTCGGTTTACTGATTTTTGGTTCTATCACACGATTCGATTATTTGATAATAATATAATATTTCGATAAACGAGTTTTTATTCGATTTTTTGAATTTTCATCATCTGATTTTGTTTTTTGGTGTTATGATTTTCGGTTGTTTGATTTTTCGTTGTTTGAAAATTTTAAATTTTTTTGAAATACATGCATTTCTATAAAAAGTTATCTTCGACTATTTCATTTCTCTTTACCATAACAACAGATTGGACCTATAGCCTAAGATTAAGAATCTCATGTTTTATCGACTTGGTGAGCCAAGTTTATGTTTATAACTATTACTTAAGTTATATTGTTATTCCTCATAGAAGTCAGTATGTTGATACGTTTCAAATCGTGGCGACATCATCACCGTATAGGATAAGGTCACTTCTATTCCATAGACTTGTATTGATTTTTCTGAACATACTTGTATAAAATTAATATTAGTAGTTTTAATTTCGTCTGACATTCTTGAAGGCTCTATGCAATACTGCAATTCAGCTGTCTTTGGTGATGTTAGTTCCTGAAATAAATCACTACCTTTGGAAAGACCACAGAAGAACTGAGCGTATCAGTACATCATATATATTTAATATCATTTGCTAGTCAAACTCATACCCTTTTGCTAAACAATGTATTCTAGGAAGTTGGAAACTAAAGGTCAGCCATAATTACCACGAAGTACGCACGAATTCCTATTGATCCTGATAAATATTTGAAGCTGTTCAATACTCTCACACAGTATTATTGAGAAATTTTCCTTATTTGTTTAATCCTTTACATAATTGTATACATATACAAACTAATCTATCCACTTTCTACTTTTATTAAGTTTCACTCTAAAAAATATTTACTTTTTCTATCTCGTACTAATAACTATATTTTATGTACAATACTTTGCATTTTCTAGTTTGTTTGAAAACAAACACAAATGTTTGGGCTAGGCACCATCAAAATAATTTTTATAATAAAAGTTTATGAAAAAATTTCCAAACGTAATAATATATTTAAAAATTTTTTTAAATATTGAGTCTTCTTACTTTATATAAATAAAGGAAAAGTTATAAGAATGAAAAGGTTAAAGTTTATTATAGATTTATGTTTCAATTACAAATAAAATTTTTATAAAAACTTTTAGATTTTACTTATTGTCTCAAGCAAATTCGTATTGTTAAGTAAATAGTTAATCAACAACAATGAAAATATAAAAATGATAATGACAGAAAAAACACTTCGTTCAAATAATAACAACAAATTTTGATAAGAAAATTATTTGTTGATGTCTGAAAATATGTTATTCTAACAGACGTTTGGAGTCAGTCAACCATTTTGATAATTCAAAAGACAACCTTATTCCAAAAACAAGTGTTTTCTAAATTGACAGTTGATGTTGAAAAACCTTACGAAAAGAGATGCATTAACTTTTTGAAACAATTTAGATAAACATAATCAGAACAAAAATTTTATTCAATGACAGCTATAGGGTTGACAATGTTATTAAAACTTTCATCTTATCAGTTTTTTATTTTATATTTATTACGAATATTCAATGATGATCTGCAGTTTGTAATAGCAAAAAAATTATTAATTAAATTATAGAACTCATACAAAATATATTAGGTCAAATATTTCTGTTTTATGTACGATAACAAAAATATTTTAAATGTACTTTAGAAATTATATTTAATTTTTACTTTCAATTTCCTGGTGAACAAATTTTCGCATACCCGCACTACTTTATCGACCTTTTTTAGTTTCTTTCAATATTTTTTTTACTGTTAAACGTAATAAGAATTTCAGCATCAATCGAACTTTGTTTGAGTTCAATTAATTACATCTTGTTATTTCTTTTGTTAGGTGACTAGTTACTACAGACCTACATCGACTACTAAGTCGTATGTAAGGAACTATTGAAAATTTTTGATTAAAAGACTTCTTATACACTTTAATAAGATTTTATTTTTCTATGCGAAAAGTCAATCCGCTAGTGAAAAAGAATAACAAATTATAGTTGCTATGGTTTTTCATATAATTTTACAAAGTATTTTAAACAACGTAACCATGAAAAAATAGAATATGAATTTTGAATGTTTTGTTGTCGATTTCTAATTTTATAATTTATAATAAATATCGATTATATATTACTATCATAGAAAAAATTGCATTTCCTACGCGAGATAAAAACGTTTTTCGTTCGTAAACATGTCTCACTCGACGAGCGCGTCTCGTGAACAAATGTTTCCTCACGAAAAAAACAATGTATCTCTTGTAGAAAAATATACTATTTTCGAAGTATATTTCTGTTTCTAAAGAAGGTCTCTTAGAGACAGAAAATATTTTTAGAAAAATAAAATATTATTAAAGTGTATAAGAAGTCTTTTAATCAAAAATTTTCATTAGATTAACACTTTAAGTAGTTCATCAACAATTATAAATTTAAGGAACTATTACAGGATAAAATTTCCATGAGTAACTTATCACACTTTGCTCGTAAGTTTTTAATGTGCTATAATATTTATACAAGTCCGAGATAATTGAAGGATTTTGTGCCTTTGTTTTCCAAAAACCCTGTAGTTTCATTCATGGTGGAATTAAATTGTAAAACAATTCGAATTCACTATTTATATCTTCTACAAATTTGTTTCAAATTTATTAAATAATTTTTATTTCTTATTTAATACTATCTAAAAATCAAAAATATAATATAACAATTAAATACCTTAAAACTAAACTATTCTAATAACCATAATCTAAGTGGAATATTTTTAAACGCTTTATCTAATAAACTTTTAAATAATTTTGCAATACTTTGTGATGCAGCTGGTCTCATTTCTTGAACCAAGTCATTAGCATTTGTATTTAAAAATTGATTGATTGCTTCACCTAAAAAATAAAAATGTTATATAACAAAAAATTTATTATTTATAAATATTTTAAGCTTACCTAAAACATTTCCGCTATTAATATTATCTTTAACTTTGAAACGAGCATTTTTCATGGTAAAATCAACTCCTAATTTGTCCACAAACATAAATACATCTCCGTTACGCTCTTTTTCTTTTCCATAAAGTTTTGCAATTGCTGTTACATCAGCTATTAATAGAATGAAAAGAAAAGAATTAATAAATGTTTTTGTTGCAAGAAACTGTTTTAAAAAATTTACTGAATTCTGCCCAAAATTCTCCATTCGATCGAACTGGTAATAACAAAACATTTCCGATAACATCATATTTCCCACGTACCTCTATACGTGGCAGACCGAGACTCATATCAATGCGTAATTTCTAATAATAGATAATATTAATTCAAAATTAAAATAAAAAGGCAATTGTTTGTTTTATTCATACCTTAATATCAGATCGAACATCTTTGACGGTATAGTTACTGGCACCAGCTGCAACAATTTCCGAAAATAATGCTTTAATTCTAACCGCACCGGCATTGTTTTCCATTGCTAACTCTTCAATGTGTAATGGCTCCACTGGTGGAATTTCTAGTTCAGGAAGTCCTTGTGCTAAGAACGGTTTAAGGTGGTTAAATGATGATTTTATGCATTTGTTTATTTGTGGATCACTTCTGCTGCATGGGAGTATATAATCAGCTGAAATTTACAAAAAAAAACATTTTTAATATAAATTTTATCGTATGTCAATATATATAAAAATTTTTTTCGTACGAAAAATAAATGTTGCATAGATGATAATTAACAAATTAGAATATAAAAGTTTATTATTTTGTAACAAATAATTGTTTGTATAATTTTATTCAATAATTTAATTGGAATAGTATTTACTACATAATTAAACTTAGATAACAAATAATGAATCATAAATATATTTTAATCATCTTAATATTAAGTTTATTCTCGTAAAACTTTTTGTTTGTGTGTTGAAATAAACTAAATGAATGAGTTAAATTATTAAAATTATATCGTTCTAAATTTAAACGCTGAGGTGTATGTTCCATGTAAAGCCGAACACAATATCTTTGAATGATTAAATGGTTATGTTTTAAACATTACTCTTTGAATCTGAAGTAATTGTTCTGAACCATGGAACGGTCCACAGAACATGCCACAGTATAAAAAAGCAAACTTGTTGGAACGTATACCACTGATTAAATATGATCCTTCAAGAATAAATGTGATCCTCCATTTTATATCTCAAGTCTCGAATTTTTTTTTAATATCTTATACTTATTGAGAAGCCGCGCGCTGATGATCTCTCAGAAATTGTTTAACGGAGAATCAAATCAAGACACCAATAAAACCAAAATTTTTAACCGGACCATTTCCGATTTTCTCAAAACTTTCAACAACGATAACGGATGTTCATGAAAAACATCGATCTATTTACACTGTGCGTCCAAGAATATAAAACATGATAGTGGTCTATTTAGTTTACAAATATGATAGGATAGCTTAAAAAATTTAACACATGTATATTCATATAGAGCAATTACAATGACATCAATTAATGGTAAAATGAATTCTTGAATTCGAGTAATGCGAATAATGTGCTATACAATTTGCTTTTTATAACAGGATCGTCCCCTTATTACAAATAAACTAAAAAATTTAAAAATCAGTTCCTTCAAAAGCGAATCTTGATTGGAGATTCTAAAATCTTTTGAAAAAAATTACATCACGAATGAAGTGATCAACATATTCATTGAGCTTAAATGTTTTAGAATTAGATTTTTTTATTTTGATATCTGGAGCAAACGCAGGTTTTAGAGCATGTTATTGATGTCAGTGACAACTTCCGAGCCATTGAGAAAATGATCGGGGAGGAGGTTGATTCGATGTTAGGTTTGAGTATTATTGAAGACAGTTCAAGTCCCTAGAGTTCTGCAGTAGTACTAGTTCGCAAACCAGGAAAAGTGCGTTTATGACTCTAGAAAACTCAACAATGTAACAAAACGTGTTGAATTTCACTTCCACTTCCTTAAATTGATGGAATATTGCGTCCAAACTAATTTTATCTCTTAAAAGATGCCTTTTGAGAAATACCACTCACAAAAAGCACTTACGTGAAAAACAGCCTAACTGTTCCTGGTTGGGCGTTGCATCAGTTCGTTTGAATGCCGTTTAGACTGTGTAACGCACCCCAAACAATGACAAAATTAATGGATCAGGTAAGTCCACCCATTTGAAGTCACGTTCGTTAATTTGGATGACCTGTTGATAGTGAGAGACACCTTCGTTGCCCATATAAAACTTTTGAAAGTGGTGATGCGCGCAAACTTAACCATAATCGTTAAAAGAAGTAAATTTCTACTCCCCGAGATCAAGTATTTAAGTTATGTTATAAGAAGAGGCATATTAAAAATCGACGCCGAAAAAATTGCTGCTATATCCGAATTTCCAGTTTCTCAAACTATAAAACAAATTAAATTCTTGGGTATGGCTGGTACTACCGTCAATTTATTTCTGAGTTTGGCTCCAATTAAAGACATATTGAAAAAAACTTCTGGTAGATTATCCTGGACTGTTGAGGCTAATGTGGCCTTTAAGTTATTAAAGAAAGCATTTACCACAGCACCAATTCTATTAAATCCCAATAATTTTGAGCCCATCATACTGATGGTGTTGGCTGCGTGTTAATTCAAACTGGCAAAGATGGGATAGAGCATCCCATAACTTATATGTCAAAAAAATTAAATTCATCACAGTGAAATTATTCGGTAAGTGAAAGAAAATGTCTCGCTGCAATACTTGGCATAAAAAATTCAGAGCTTATGTGGAGGGTTTACAATTCAAGGTAGTTACTGATCACGCTTTTTCAAAATGGCTAATGCAATAAAAACATTTATCAGGTCGATTAGCCAGATCGAGTCTGAAGTTGCAGGGATACCATTTTGAAATAGAACATCGCAGAGGGAATCTAAACGTTGTTGCTGTTGCGCTTTCTGTTTTCGGTTGATGCGATTTCAGATGTCGAACTAAATATACCTGAGCTCGATTTAGAATCCAAACATTTTAAAATATCTGATTATCTTGAACTTCTGAAGAAAGTAGAATGTGATTATACCATTTTCGATCTGCAAATTTCCAACGAGCTTGTTTATAAAAAAATTAACCACTCATTAGTTGACGTGTTACCGGAAGGTGAGATTTGGAAGTTATGGATCCCTGACGTGTTAATTTCAAAAGCCTATAATTCACCGACCTCATTCCATGGTTTAGTTGCTTAAACTCTCCATAAGCTTCGTTTCTTTTACTGGCCCGGTATGACAATTCAAATGCAAAAGTTTTTATCTGGTTGGAGCACCTGTAAAAGAAATAAAAGCTCCTAGCTATAATGATACTAATTGCACCAATGACAACTCTTTCAAGAACAGAACGAATGGTACAAAGACTTTGCATTGATATTATTGAACCATTAACTCGAACAAAATCTGGTAACATTCCCATCCTTATTGTCTTAGACCACTTTACTAAGTTTTTATCGTTGTTTCCTCTACGTAAGCTCACTTCTGAGCCAATCTGCAAATTATTTAAAAGGCATGTATTCCATATGTTTGGTTGTCCTGAAATGATAGTCTCCGACAACGGTTCACAATTTAAATCAAAATATTTAAAAATTTTCTTAAAAGATTTGGGGTAGAACATATTTATATAGAACTTTATTCACCACAAACAAATGCAATAGATCAGCATCAGCAAATGTTACGAACTAGAAGATGTAGTTTCAAAACGATGGGATACCTATTATTCCACAGATATTCGGCCGTAGCGAAAACTCCTCTTACTTGCTTCACAGACTTCTTCTTACTGCACTTTTCTATTTCTCTCGTTTTTTTATTAGAAATTTGTTTTCTTTTCGAAACAGAAATTTTAATTTTGTTTTGCAAATTATTTCACAACTAATTTTTTTTTTGTTCCTTCTATAATATTCTTTGCCCGGCTAGTTTAATGAATACCAGTTTTAAACTCAGTCGTGGGTTCGAGCACTTCTTATTTATTAAATATTTGTTTTTCTTGTTTAGGTAATCTTTTAGAATCGGAAATTTCAGGGTGAACGATTTCAGTTCATATTTTAGACTTTCACTTTCTTCCTGTCCTGTAACGTTTTACTATGCAAAAATTATTCAAACGAAAATTTTAATATGTTATCAATTTTGGATCAATTTGCCTTTGAAATTTTTAAATCGAACACCAACACTGAATTATAAATAAAATCAATAAAGTTTTTCATTCTTATAAAATTTACTCTTTTTTAGAGAAAATATGACATACTGTTTAAAATATTTATTATTTTTCATTAAGCGTTTTTCGTAACGAAATAGTACATTATAGAACAAGGTTGAGAAGTAAGCTATTATTGACCGAGAACTTTTAGATCCTGAGGCGCGTACCGCCGAGGGATATAATTTTCGAGGTCTATATTAGTCTTCTCAACCGAGGTATATATAGAATTTTTTTAACTACTAACACTAATTATCATATTTGCTTTGATTAGATTTTGATATTAGTTATTTTCCATTTCATTTTCCAAATAACTTAAAATATCAAGTAGCCTGTAAGTTTAGTTTCATACAAATAAAACGAAATAAAGGAATGCAATTATTATTTGTTTGTGTTTCTTTGTTCATTTCAATTAAAAAATATGGAGGGGCTAAAATCTCACAGCTCTGAGATATCAAGACTTCGGTCTGGGTTAAGGATTTTGATATAGTTTTCCTCCAAATACTTTTATGATGACATGGTTTTTAGTTTTGGCTGCGATGTATATCAAACATAACTCTTTGTTAAAGTACAAGTATTTTTTATATCTGTTTAAAAGTTTATTACAAAACTAACACGAAACATCAATACGTTGCCGGAAAATTATAATCCAAATTCCAAAAATATTGTTAAACTAAATATAATCAAACTTTTTTCAAAATTCCAAAAATATTCCAAAAATTAGAATAAAATCAAATATTTAAACTTTTTCTAAATTCCGATAATATTCCAAAATTCTTAAAAATTTAAACTTTTCCAAAATTCTAAAAATATTGCAAAAATTATAACAAAATCAAAAATTGAAACTTTTTTCAAAATTCCAAAAATATTCCAAAAATTAGAATGAAATCAAATATTTAAACTTTTTCAAAATTCCAATAATAATCCACAAATTCTTAAAAATTCAAACTTTTTCAAAATTCTACAAATATTCAAAAATTCTTACAAAATCAAAAATTAAAACTTTTTCCAAAATTCTAAAAATAATGCAAAAATTATTACAAAATCATAAATATAAACTTTTTACAAAATTCCAAAAGTATTTCAAAAACTATAACAAATTCAAAAATTTCCATGTCCAATTTCATTTTCAATTACATTTACGTCATAAAAACAGCTACATTTTTTTTCCCAAAAAATTGGCTAAAAAAATAAATGAAATCATTTTTTGACACACTTGACATTATTTTTTTGACAAACTTTTAATGTCATAATTCTCAATAATAATAATACAAGTTCATTTCAAACAAACAATTTTATTTTTTTCCAAAAAATTAGGTAAAAAAATAAATAAAAACTTTCTTTTGACACACTTGACAACATTTTTTTTGTCAAACTTATAATGCCATAATTCTCAATAATAATAATAAAACTTCATTTCAAACAAACAATTAATATTATTTTTTTTCCAAAAAATTAGGTAAAAAAATAAATAAAAATCTTTCTTTTGACACACTTGACAACATTTTTTTTGACAAACTTATGATGCAATAATCTAGTTTTTGATCTCACATACCAATCCCGACCATCAAGATTTCTCCAAATTTAATGTTCCTACTCGTAATCACTTAAAATGAACGTTTTTTAAGCCAAAAATATGAATATTTGCTATTTTTGACACACATAATGATTTTTTTGACACACTTCCGGTACAGTTATCGAACACAGCGTCCTTTCGGACCTGTCTCTTGAGTATACCTATTTTTAGAAAAAAAAATTTTTGAAATCCCTCCAGCGGTTTTCCCTGCAGCGTAGGTAATGACGGCGGCCGGCCGGCAGACAGACACACATTTTTTTTTTGCTTTTTTAGAATCAGTAGGTCCTAAAACGTCGAGAAATGTCAAAAAAGTGGGGGTAAGCATTTCACTTTGAGCTCATGAATGTAATACTTAGGCCTTTCAGACCGAAGTAATAAAGGAAAATTTGTCATTATTAACCTAGGTAATGCTTTGTTATTATTATTGACCCAGCTTGAGAAAAATGACTTCTCATTGGGGCATTCGAGTAAATAATGACGATTTTTCAAGTTAGTAGTTAAAAAAATCATTTGTTTTTCCTTTTAAGTCGCGCCAATAGATGTTTCACATTATTTAATAATTATTTTGATTGGATTATAAAATTTTGAAAATTTTGGCTGCTTTGATAAAAAATCATATTTATAAAAAATTTGATGTATTAATTTCATATTTATAAAAAATTTAAACGTTTGCCGAAAAAATAGTGTATTCAATCAGTGTGTTTAAGACTCAACACCTAAAGTAGCACTTTAGCTCCTAATTAAATAATAAACTATTATATTTACCATCGTAGAAAAATTAACGTCGTTTTCGTTCGTTAACTTATCACACTCCATGCTGGCCATTGCTGTTACTCACGAAAAACAATGTTCTTATATCTTGTAACAAAATATACTATTAAATGTATTTAAAATAAAAATATTACGTTAATCACGGCTTAATCGTTATGTTTTGTGTATTTTTGTTTTATAGTATAATTTGGGGGATTTACATTTTCAATTTTATAACAATTTGTTTTGAATTCATTTTTATTTTAGTGAGAAAAATAGTAGAACATCAGGGGCTAAATGTTAGTTGGTCACATTTATTTTTATTAAAAAATTGAACCAAATTATTCATTGGCATTAACTTGTACTGATAATTGAGAAATTGTTTTTGGAAAATACGTTCCATCTTATATTTTTCGTTTTTTGTCTAATATAATGTTGGCGACACATTTCACTCACCGCAACGGAATATATACCATGAAAGTCATTTTTTAAGGTCGGTAGTTGCGTCTTTGTTCTAACGTAGTTTTAGGATATTGATGTACATTTTTCTACCGATTTAAAATTCTAAACTATTATACAGGTCATAAATAAGCCAAGCAACCAGCTGTTGGAGTGCATACAATATATCGCAGGTAGTGAAGCAAAGATTGTTTTTTGATGAACAAAAAATATTGAACAGCCTGTAAATTTGTCACATTCAAGATGATTTGTCAGGCTTTAACAGAAGATTTAGATTACGCTTTGAATAAATTTTTTTTATATAATTTTCTTAAAGAAATCAAACGTAATTAAATGTTTTAAGCGATGTTGTGTTATGTTAGTAAAAATTTTATGTATATAGATTACATATTTTTATCTGTTTCATTGTTCAATTGCTATAAATTTAATGGTGTGTCTATTTGAAAATTATTTGTGATTCGTGCAACACATTTAATATTGGTAAGACTGCCAGAAAATTCAGCAAGAGATTTTTATAACATATACTGAAATCATAAAACGAAATTGTTTTGAAATCAGTGCTCAGTAACTGGGAACTTAGTATTCCACTCATATCTTATACAACCTAATTTTTGATTAGTGTCTTCCTCATAACTATAGTTTAAATCAATTTTAAGGGCTTCGAAATTCCTACAAGATTCATTTGCCTAGTAGATGTAGGTCTGAACTTGCAGATCAAAGCTTTATTTGATTTACTTTTTTATTGCCATCATAAATTCCAAAAAACTAATATTGAAAAAAATTCAATTCTATTTTATTTTTAATGATTATCCAATAATTTACACAACAAGTAATTGTATGTATTATATCAACTTCGATCAACAATTTTAAAGATATCTAAACCATTATGGTTGTAATGCTAGTACTGAAGGCTAATTCAATACTTCTTTCCGTTCTCAATTATTTCTAGTTATGAAATTTATTTTTTATTAGCACCAATCATGATTACAATAAAATTGCACAACAATTAGCTTCAGAAACAATAATGTTAATCCAACAATTTTTCAATTATTTATTCACACACTACTAAACAATTACTTAATTAATTAATATAAATAGCAAAATTAATATTATAATAATACTTTAAATGTTTTAAGGTCAAAAAGTGAAAATTCTGTGGATGAATAAATTGAGTAAGGTCGGGATAGTACAATTATTATGTTTGAGTTATTAGCATATATTTTAACGATTGATGTGATAGCTAATAAATCAATATATAATCTTTTGCAATATCTTTCACAATCTACGATATTTTATAATGGAAAATAGTTGCTGTTATTTGTTATGGATGAGCGTGATTAAAGTCTAAATAGGCTCGAAATCTTATATGGCAATTGCTTAAATCAGCTTGTCAACTGGCACAAACAGTAGTAGTTTCATAAATATAGTAAATTAATATTTATCATAAAATTGTTTTATTTGATACAAATTACGCACGCCTATTTTATATTAAAGCAAATTTTGAAAGCGGAAAAGTACGTACGTACGGAACTATAAGCACAATTCATAATTCTTTTCTAATCATACTGCTTTCAAATTCATTAAATATTTTTTATTGAAAAAATGCCTCAATTTCAACTTTATAAAGTTATAAAATTAATGAGAACAAAATTTCTGCAAAATGTAATACAAATAAATATTTATATCATTTGAAATAAAGAGTTGGCTTTTGGCTATAAATAGTTATGTAAAAAAAAAAAATGTTGCATTATTAAGAAAATTATATGATGAGAGTAAACATTAAAACTTAAAAATTGAGTTATATGTTTTAGGTCAGTTGTTTTTAAAGTTGAGATTACATATTATTATTAACACTTTATATTAAAACAAATCGAGTTAAAAAATAAACAAGAGTTAGGACAGATCATCAAATGGAAAAGTTTTTTCAGAATTTAATTCATTGTTATATACGAAATTTAAAATTTCTCTCTAAAATATAAAAGAATTTTTGTATTTATTTTATATAGTTTTCATTACTGATTGAAGATTTACTATAGTAATATATTTTTTTTACCATCGGAAAGTAGAGATTTTAACGAACAGAAAGCATACCAACTTTTTGAAAAAAGCTGATATTTTGACGGGTGAATTTTCGATTGAAAACTAGGGTGCTTTTTCGATATTAATTCAAAATAAGGTGAAAAAATAAATATTTCAAATCAAATAAATTACAGCGTATTTGGGACATAGGTAAGGTAAGTTTTCACCAAATTTCGTGAAAAAAATTTTTTTGTAAAAGATAAAAATAAAAAACAAAAAACTTGGTTTTTTGAAATTTTCACATAAATTTTGAGGTTATGTGAAAAAAGGGTTAACACAAAAGTTTTAGATCTTTTTATTACCTACAACTTAGCCATTTACCTTTTTTCCATATAGGACTTTTAGTTTTGCCGGAAATCGAGATAAACCGTTTTTCACCCTTAAAAACTCACCCCTTCCCCTTCCCGACCTTAGATCGACGGTAAATTATTTTTCCTTTCATTTTTATAATATTCTCCTCCTTTTCTAATGGGTTTCATCCTACTATTATTTTTTTTGTTTTCCAAAATTATCGACACTGGTCTATAAGTATTAAATTCTAAGTATGAAATTCTTACCCCCACTTTTTTGGCATTTCCCGACGTTTTAGGACCTACTGATTCTAAAAAAGCAAAAAAAAAGTATGTCTGTCTGCCGGCCGTCCTTCCGTCCGACCGGCCGTCACAACCGACGAAATCTAGAAAACCGCTGGAGGAATTTCAAAATTTTTTTCTAAAAATAGGTATACTCAATAGGAAGAGCCGAAAGGACGATGTGTTCGATAACTGTACCGGAAGTGTGTCAAAAAAATCGTCAAGTGTGTCAAAACAAGGAAATTTGCGTATTTTTTTTATAAAAAAAACTTTCATTTTAAGTGATTACGAATAGGAACATTGAATTTGGAGAGATCTCGATGGTCGGAATCGGTATATGAGGCCAAAAACTAGGTTATTGCATCATAAGTTTGTCAAAAAAATGTTGTCAAGTGTGTCAAAAGAATGATTTTCATTTTTTTACCAATTTTTTGGCAAAAAATGAAATTAACTATTTGTATGACATGAACATGAACGATTGAACATGGAAATTTTTGATTTTGTTTAATTTTTACAATATTTTTAGAATTTTGGAAACACTTTGAATTTTTAAGAATTTTCGGAATATTTATAGAGTTTTGAAAAAGTTAAAATTTTTGATTTTATTATAATTTTTGGAATGTTTTTGGAATTTTGAAGAAAGTTTGTATTTTTGATTTTGTTATAATTTTTGCAATATTTTAAGAATTTTGAAAAAGTTTCAATTTTTGGTTTTATTGTAATTTTTGCAATATTTTTAGAATTTTTGAGTTTGCGAATTAAGAAATTTTGCAATAATTTTAGAATTTTAAAAGAAAATTTCAATTTTTGATTTTGATTTTGTAAAAATTTTCGGAACAGTTTTAGATTTTTGAAAAAGTTTAAATTTTTGACTTTATTATAATTTTTGGAATTTTGAAGATAGTTTGTATTTTTGATTTTGTTATAATTATTGAGATATTTTTAGAATTTTGGAAAAAGTTTTTTGAATTTTTGATTTGGAAAAAGTTTCAATTTTTGATTTTGTAATATTTTTTGATTTTATTATAATTTTTGGAATTTTCAAAAAGTTTGTACTTTGATTTTGTTATAATTTTCGGAATATTTAAAGAATTTTGAAAAAAGTTTGAGTTTTAAAATTATGAATGTTTGCTTTATTTTTAAAATTTTGAGAATATTTAACTTTTGATTTTATTATAGAGTAAGGGGGGTAAATATGGACCACCAATCTTTCTTTTTGAACTAAAACTCAAAATACATGAAACAAAATACTTCATTTTATTTAATTCAATAAAGAAAACAGTTCATTATTATTTGCACTTACTTTAAGATAAATAAGCCATCAGCAAAAAAAAAATATAAATAAAAAACTAAAAATATTCAAAATGAAGAGAAAAGAAAAGTGTAGTGTAATATGGACCAGGTATTCCATATTACTCCACTTATTCATTAGGAACAGAAGTCACATATAAAAACTTGCTTTTCGCATCCGGCACATTCTTCATGACTCCAAAGCTTGCGATGACACATTCAATCCAAACCTCGCCACGGCGATCATCTGAATAAAGGGTATTACAATATATGCACGCTGCGTCTTCTTTCCCTTTGGGGCTTACGGATTCCAAATCATCACCATCAGACTCGTCATGGAAAATGCAAACAGCATCCCCATCTGAAGAAGATGATGAAAATATTTGTTTTTAGCCTTCTTTCTTTTTTCTGCAATGAAACAAATAAGAGAAAAAATAAGATATTTAAAACAGTTCGCTGCTTGTTCCTTAATGGTCTTACGTGCAGATTTTTCCATTCTAGAATTCAACTTTTTGACGCTTGACCCATAAGTGCTGGGCTTATTGGAGTTTTCCTTCCCAGAATTTAACTTTTTGACACTTTCCTTTGAAGTGCTGGTCTTATCGGAGTTGTATTCTGAAGATTTTCGCAATGACGTTTTTAAAGAATCCTTGTAAGGTGACGATGTTATTAGTGTTGACTTTCCTGCTGGTCTACCTCGGTTGGAAATTTTCTTCTTTCTTATCGGAATTGGAGATATATCAATTGGTGAAATTATTTTTGATGCGGCTGTAAGCTCAGCAGCAATATTTTCGTGCTCCGTTAACATTTCTGGTGCTTCGGAAATTGGTTCTGCGTTTTGAGGTTGAACAAGCAATGGGTCATCATCTGCGGCTAAGAAGTCATCATCTCGAAATATATTTCGATTAAGGGGAAATATACCGGTAGTACGAAAGCCATTTACGGCAATTTCACCAGTCTGAACTCGCAAATAGGCATTGCCATATAATTCTGCAATATCGAAGTGAGTTAAACCTCTGTCGTTTGCTCTCATCCACAAGCGGATTTCTTCGGATAGATGTTTCTTTAAAGGGCCCATAAAAGTTTTATCCAAGGGTTGGATTTTATGGCTCGAGTGCGGTGGGATGGATAAAATACAAACGTGATTTTCTCTAGCCAAATCAATGAGCTGAATATTCCTTGTATGACTTGAATGGCCATCTAAAATGAGCTGTATTGGTGACTCCGCGGACGGCTTCACATGTTTTATGAAGTGTTGGAACCATATTGTGAAAATGGGGCTTTTGAACCCAGCCGGAAGGGTTGCATTCATAAATAGATCCTGGTGGTGCTCCTTTTATCAACAAGTCGTTACGTTTTTTGCGAGGAAATATAAACAAAGGTGGAACAAATGTTCCACCAGCACTCATGCAAACTGTGGATGTAATTGTAGAACCCCTCTCCGCAGAAGTAAGAGCACCAATCTGGCGTTTACCTTTCAGAGATAATACCTGTGGAAGCTTAGAAGGCACGACGCTGATGCCAGTTTCATCAACATTGAAAATGTTGTTTGCAGAATAATTGACTTCATCCATTTCTTTTTCTAGAAGGTCAAAAAATGTGCAGACATTTGCTTTTGTAAATCCACGTGCTCTGGCCAATGAAGTTCCTGTGGGTGAGCGAAATGCTAAGTTTGGATGCCGTTTTAGAAACAAACACAACTAATCTTTGCCCGCGGCTTCATTTTCCTTTGAAAATGGATGACGAATGTTGTTTTTTTCTGCCAGTTGATAGGCCAAGCTTTTAAGATCTAATCTTGTTAGACCAAATAATTTTGATTCCATCAGCAGAACGTAATCAACCAACATCTTCTCAAAATTTTCTGGAAAAACTGGTTGTTGCCCCAATTTAGTGTTTACAAGCGTAACAATTCCAACGTTTTGCTGTTGTGCTAACCTTATTAAGGTGGATTTTGGAACATTATGGGCTTTGGATGCTTTTAAGTAGCCGCAAGCCTTAGATCGAACCATTTCTATGGCTTTTTTCATATTGTCTGGGTTCCTCTTTTTGCGTTCGCCAGAAGCCATAGCCTATGCAAAACGTATATAAAAAAACTTAAACTAATGCTGAGTGTAATGATAACCGGGGGTAATATGGACCACTAGTTCATAATAAGCTATGCATTGGTAGTCCATATTGCCCTCAGCACGTGTTGGTGAAATAAATGATTTTTTATTCAAAAACGCTTGTTTTTAATTAACTTATTTATGCTTATAAATTATAAATGGTATTCACTGACTCTATATAATTAGTCACTTATATCAAAACACGATGATTTTAAAGCCAAAAAGTAAAATTTACTCACCAGAAAAATATAATCAGTACACACTATTAATAAAAAAAAAACTTCACAAAAACACGCGTCTTCATAGAACTGTAAAAGCACACTGACATAAACTGTAGGAGTTTGCGACAAGTTTGAACATGAGTAACGGGAAATCACATGTACGCAATAGAAAATAACCGTGTGGTCCATATTACCAGCGTAGTCTATATTACCCTACTTTACTCTAATTCTTGTGATTTTGAAAAAAATTTGTATTTTTGATTTTGTTATAATTTTTGCAATTTTTTTTAGAATTTTGAAAAAAGTTTTATATCTTTGATTTTGTTATAATTTTTGAAATGTTTTTATAACTTTAAATTTTGGATTTTATTTTAATTTTAAGAATATTTTTGGAATTTTGAAAGAAATATGAATTTTTGATTTTGAAATTTTTTCTCGAACCGCTAAATGGTGAGGTTTTAGAGTAGTTATCTGGATGTATCATCTTTTCACTAAGTTATATTAATTTATGGTCTGTTATAATTTTCCCGCAACGTATTAATATTTCGTGTTTGTTTTGTAATAAATTTCTAAACAGAGATAATAGAGCAAGAGCCCGCGACGGCCAGACCTTTGTATTTTATAAAAGCTGAAAGTTTCTCTGCGCATACCTCCTACTAAGGTAGGAACGATTAACGATATATGAAGTTTGGGTCATAGTAGCTTTGGCTGGGGGTAGGTTACAAAGGGGCCTCCAAAGTTTCGTGAAAGTACGTCACCCATTGCCAGACACTTACTATCGTGGAAACCCCCTGCCAGACACCCTTAAACTTTAAAGTTAGTTAGTTTAAGTAGGTAGTTAGTTTAAAGTAGGGTTACTTTAAAGTAGGGGGTATGCGCAGAGAAACTTTCAGCTTTTATAAAATAACGAAGGTCTGGCCGTCGCGGGCTCTTAGTCTATAACAAAATACATGTACTTTAACAAAATGTTTTATGTTTGATATACATCGCTGTCCAAAACTAATATCTCAGAGCTATAAGATTTCAGCCCCTCCATATGTGTAAATTAGAGTCAGATTGGACGACACCTTTGCGTCAGAATTCTGATTTCCTCTTGGTGCCAATAGTTTACCATCCGAACGTCACATATTTTCGTATAATGGTTTGGGTGACGACGGGTCAACCATCATGATCACAGATAATCAGATTATTACCTCAGTTTGTGACATAGGGTTCCTAAAAATATTTTTGATTGTTTTCTTAAAAAAATATTTATTTATATAAGATTAGAATAATAACTCTCAATTAAAAGAACTGAATTAATAATAACAAAAAATTTTGTTTGGAAATAACTGAGAAAAATTCTAATAATTGAAAATAGAAAGAGTAATTATTTCAAACTAGGAGGGCCCGGCGTGCTTCGCTACGCTTGTAAATACAGTTTTTGCGTAGACATTTTTTGACGTAGAAGCAATGATTTTAAAAAGTGGTAATGAGAAATGCTAGCATATAATTTTTAATTTTTCTTTTTAAATATATGAATGAAAAATAATCAGAACTCTAGCTGATCAGTTCGGATATATGAAAAATTAGCGATCAAATAAGTTTTCAAGTAAGCTTATTTGATCTCTAACTTATTTGATCGCTAATTTTTCATATATCTGAACTGGTTATGAACAGAGTTCTGATTATTTTTCATTTATATATTTAAAACGAAAAATTAAAAATTATATGCTAGCATTTCTCATTACCACTTTTTAAAATCATTGCTTCCACGTCAACAAAATGTCTACGCAAAAACTTTATTTATATGCGTAGCGAAGCACGCCGGGCCCTCCTAGTATTTATAAATCTTATATTTTCTTAAAACTCAAACCTTACGCAACAACAACAAAGATATCATTTTATAAAACAAATATATCATTTTATATCATTTTATACAAAAACAAAACAACAACAACAATTTTTCATCTTATTTGAAATTTGCCGACACAACAAAAAACTTATACTTTTATATGATAATTTTATTGATTTTCCTCAAAAATTGTATCTCTTTCTTCCTAAAACATACTAAAACAACTGAAAAAATCATAAAAATAATAATAACTGAAAATATAAGAAAAATTTGCTGTCTTTAATAATATTTAAAAACAAAGAAAAATAATACGTTTATCCCCTCCAGAAGCATTTCATAAACTAAATTTTCTTATTTCGAAAATCATAAAAATAATAATAACTGAAAATATAAGAAAAATTTGCTGTCTCTAATAATATTTAAAAACAAAGAAAAATAATACGTTTATCCCCTCCAGAAGCATTTCATAAACTAAATTTTCTTATTTCGTTTTTGTTGTTTCGTGTTTTTTTTTCTCTTAAAGCAGGCTACAGACCTTCAATCAATTTGTCAATCAATTGAAAACGAAAATAAACGAAATAAAATTTAGAGGATTTTTACACTACATTTTATTTCGTTTTCGAATTTATTGACAAATTGATTGAAGGTCTGTAGCCTGCTTATCGTTTTTGTGAACAAAAAAAATATATACTTGGGCAATTCCATTTGATATTGTATAGGGAGGCCGTTAAATTCAAAAATACATTTTAATTCGTCTATAACTTTTTATTTGTGATCCGAAAAATCCCAAAAGTCTTTAAAATCTAAGTTACACTAATATCAGTTAGCAGTGAAAATTTGAAATGAATCAAATTCGAATAAAAAGGCCTTGGGCTCCAGAAAGTTTTTTTTAGCGTATTAATATATTTCAAATTATTAGTAGAAATTTTTTCAGATGAAAACTTTACAGTTATAATTCAATTGGTTCATTTATTTTGTTGAAGAAACTTGACCGACTAAAAATGTTGCTTTATTCCGTTCAATTTTCAAGTGCTCTAGAGCAAAACTGAAAAACAATACTAAACTACAATAAGAGATGAACAAATTATACTGATTGCTTTATGTGTGCGTCCGGCATGCACCCGTTGACAGCTCAAGTAGAATACATGATTGTCAATCATAGTTATATTACGCGAAACGAACGAGTGACAAGTGCATCAAATAATTCAACCTTCCTTCTACTGTTTTAGAAAATTTTAAATTCTGCTTTGAACAATGATATTTAAATTAAAATTGAAATCACATTGTTAACCAAATAAATATTTAGAGTCGAGTCGTCAAATATTGCGAGTCATTCCAAATCAACATTTATTTTGTATTTATTATCAATATTTTATATTTTTTTATCTATCTAAATGAAAAAATTTTAAGCCACAAAGATTTTTTTTAGTTGGTTTTTAAAATTTTCAGCACAGCTAAGCGAACAGGAATGTCACTAATAAACGTACCTATACAAACGTATTTTCTAACTCAAGTTTTATTTACTTTTCTTCATCGACATTTAAAAATTTTTGGTACAGCACATCTACAATTAATTGGCAAATATATAAAGATGCCTTGATTATTATTATTTATTGATTTAATTACCAATTATATTATATCGGGTTGTTCGGAAAGCAAGTTCGTTGTTTTATGAAAATGAAAGATGATTTTCTAATAATGATTTAATATTTTATTCAATTATAGATTGTCCACTATGGACCAATACCTTTTGCTATATTTCTGTTAGTCACATGATTCCATGCTCAAAAAACTTCTGATATTTGCTACCAAAAACTGATCTAGATGATTCTTGACCTCCTCATTTGAAGTAAAGGTCTTACTGTCCAATTTCGACCGTTGAGGTGCCAGATCTGGAGAATACGGTTGGTGTGGCGGTACATCCCATCCAAACTGCAAAAGCTTTTGACAAATAAACAAACTTGTATGAGGTCTCGCTTTATTTTGGAGGAACACAAGACCATCTCTTTTGATCAATTCTGACCTTTTCTGTTTAAGTGAATCATTCAGTTTGTCCAACTGATAGGGTCTGATCCGGTAGATTCAATCAGGACCTGATAGGGAAAAATAGTTACACTCATGATCAGGGCCAATCAGGCTGCTCAATCAATGCCTGATTCGGACTAGGGCAAACCTGATCAGGGCCTTATTTGAGCCCCGACAAGTTTCTGCACGGGAAACATTCCCCAAAAAATAAATCTGAATCTAATGACTCATCCATCTCTCTTATATCAAATCAGCTTGCCCAAAATCAAAAGCAACTTTCTGATCAGTATTCATCTTCCACCCTAATTCAAAGCAGGTTTTTGATCAGCATATATCTGCCGCGTTCTCCACTTCCATAATTAATCAACAACTCTCCGATATTATCACTTCCATCAATACTCTTTGTGAAGAATTTTCTTTTACCAAAAAGAATTGTTCTCTCTTCGAGCTGACCAAGCTCAATTATGCAAAGATTTTACTAACCTCTAAACCAATATTGGCTCCCTAGTTTCACAATTCACCGATCATCGACAAGCACTTGCGCAAGTAAATAACAATTTTCATGGCTTTAAAATCGAGAATACAAAACTTCTTAGAGAATCCAGGCGTCGCCATATTCTTATCTTAGGCCTTTCCATCTCCATTGACCTTAATGATGCTTCTCGTAAAATTTCCTCATATCATCTTCCAAATTTTGACTTTTCATCCATCTCTTCGTGCTTTTCGTTTCATAAAAACAAATCAATTGCCTTGATACAACTCTCCACCATTAATATTCGTGATTCAATAATGAAAGCTTACATTTTTAAGAAACGTCTACTAATTTTGTCAATCTAATCCACCTTAACGATAATCTTTCTTCAGTCCTGTCTTTTTTTGCTAAGCATACTCGGTCACTAAAGAAGTCTAACTGTATCTCTCACTTTCGTATTAGGTCTTCGAGCATCCTTACCCTCTCTAATGGTTTAACTCTCAAATTCGATTGTCCTTCTGAACTCTCCTCTAAATTTCATTTATAAATGCAACCTTTCTTTTCCGGTCTTTTATCCTTCTATACACCTTTATTTTTCTAACTCCTATTACCCTTTCTTTATTTTTCAATATGCTGCATGAAAATTATTTTATCAATACACCCGTACCGAAAAAAATGTAAATGAATTACTGCCACCTCTCCTGCCTTTCCTTATTCCTATTCCCTCCTCTTTTCTTCTTTTGTTTCCTGTCCTTATCGCCTCTCCTAATCCCTTCTTCTTTCGATTCCTACGGTTCTTTATATTCCCTACTTATGATTCATGAGATTTTATCTCGGATGGCAAGTGACAACTCCTGTCTTTCAAAGTCACTCTACATTTCGTAGGTCTCTCAAGATTGGACATTTCAATGACCAGAGTCTTAAGCCTAGTGCTTCTTCTTCTAAATTTGATGAAGTCAAGTCAACTCTCTCCGGTTCCGTTCTTGACATAGTCTCCGAGACTTGGCTACCGTATCCATCGCCACGATCGTCCTAGAATTTGGGGTGAGTGTGTTGTTCTTTATGTTAGTAAGAAAATTAAATCTAAAAAAATTCATACCTTTGACGATTCGGATGCAGAAGCAGTTCTTGTTCAAGTTAGTCTGGGAGTTTTTTGCATTTTGGTCGTTTTTACTTTCCTTTGTAAGGGTAAATTTTCCTTAATTGAAGACATAATTGCACCATACTCTAATCGGTATCCCTATATTATTCTTATGGGTGATTTCAATAAACCAATATTCTTCAAAATCTGTTCTCGTCTTAACCTACTCTCTTTCTGGATAATGTATTGACTACTTCCTTGTCAGTGATCCTTCTCTTCCTTTTCTTAGTGACCAATTTTGGATGCCTGGGATATTTGCCCATGCATCCATCTTCACTTCTCTAAGCCTTAGTAAGGTCTTCTCACCTCCTCTTGTCTATTATCATGAGCACAAAAACGTTAACCTAGACCTTCTTTCATCTCTACCGATTCGGAAATAAAGCTTCAATTCCTAAATAATCTACTTCTTCTCCTCCTAACTTAATCTCTTTAACTCCTGAAATGCTTCATACTCGTAACCTTCGTGATTTGTCCTTTAAAGCCTACAAAACCAACCTCTTAACCGTTAGTTGGAAAGTTTTTTGCCTTTATCGTAATCGCTTTAAATCATTGGTACGGAAAGCTAAATTGGATTTTGGGCGCCAAACTATTTTCTAATTTGCCTTGTTCTACAACTATGTGTACTAAACTTTCGGTTATCGGAACCATCAATCCATCTTCCGAATCTCCTTCCCTTAACCTTCCTGACCTTAACTTCCTTAACCAATCCTTCTGATTGATTCCTTTCTGATAACCCTTTTTCAACCCTCCCTCGCTGTGACTCCTTTTCTTCTGAACATGATAACTCCTTCTCCTTTCGCGTAATATTCCTATTTTATCCCGTTTTTCAAAATAACGATTTTTTTTAGATCTGCATCATAATTATGAAAAAAAATGCGAAAATTTGGTGGTCAAAAGTTACAAGGGATCAAACTTTCAATTTTACCTTGGTCCCCCATTTGATTGTTTTGTAATTTTTTCTAATAAATTGCAAAATAGGGCATTAGGGCATTAGCAAATAGGGCATTAGCAGGCATTGATTTAATGATAATCCATTTCAATTTTGTTGAGAAAAAAATTGAAACTAGTAAACTATAAACTATAAACTAGTAAACTATAATTTAATTATTTTTTAGAATATTTTTAAAGAATATTGACCTCTCGTTTCGACTACAAATTTAATAATTTTGCCGTGAAAGAGTTTATTTCATTTAAAATTTAATTCATCTGTCAAAGTTGACAATTTAACAATAAAATAAACAACCTTATATTGTTGCTTTGGACCTATCAGCCTAAAATTCGGCAATAATTTGGCACTAGTGCTAATTATCGATAACTTGCACTAGTGCAAAATTATCAGGTTTTAAAAAACAAATTAAGACGCAGTTTTAAACATTTGTAATTGGGTAACTATGATTAGATTTAATTTTGCTACAAACAACAGCTAAAAGATTTAATTGATTCATAAAATTTTATTATAAAATATAACTCGTGCAGTGAAAACGTATCTATAATTTTTGACAAATCTTCACTCATGCAAGTTAAACTGAAACTTTTATTCAAAATAACTTGCATTCGTGCATATTTCCCAAAAATTATCGATAATTTTCATTGCACTTGTTATATTACTACTGAGAATACTGAAATTGAGAATTGAAATGGATCATCATTAAATCAATGCCTACTTACTTGATTCGTTTTATATTAATTATTATAAAAAATTACAAAACTATCAAAGGCCCCCCCCCCCCCCGCAAAGAAAATAGAAAGTCTAATCCCTTATAACTTTAGATTCCAGAGGATCTATTCTTTCTATTTCCCTAAAAAAAATCGTTATTCTGAAAACCGGGATAAAATAGGATTGTATACCAACTGAATTTGACCTGAATAATAGCAATGTTTTAATTAAAATGGAGAAACTGAAACCGATCCTAAACCGCCGGATTCTCAAAAGTAAAAACTGAAATCCGCGGTTTTCAAAAACACGGTTTTTGGAAACTCTATATGTACGCGCTAAGGAATCACATATTCGACATAAAAAATGTTTAGACCAACCAATTTGTCTAATTTTTATGAAGAGATGAATAGTTTTTAACAAAAATTATTATATGCTTAAAAATCAGTTTATTACAATTTTAATACTAGAAACGTCTGGTTTCACAATAATAGACTTTTAATATTTCTGGCAAATTATAAAATCTCTCGATTGATGTGCATAACGATTGAAATAAATATTAATTTTGCCGTAATATTTATTTATGATACTAACCTGAGAAACTTTTTCGATTATGTGAATAATTTTTGGTCGATGCTTTGGTCGATGTGTCATACAACAGTATATGTATTAATTAATTAGGAACTAATGAGGCACTTTTTGTGTTGAGTCTATAGTTTGGCGGCCGACCGTAGAGAGACCGACAATTATGGACGAAACATAAAAAGTCACTTTAGCACTAAATTAAATACATTATTTTTCGCCAAACGTTTAATTTTTGTATAAATATAATATAAATGCGTCAAAATTTTTATAAATATGATCTATTATCGTCATAGTTACATCCAAAAAAACATTTAAATTTGTATAAATTATATAAAAATAAATTTTTTATCAAAGCAACCTTTCAATTCAAAATTTCATAATTCAATCAAAATATTCGATTATTTTTTGTTGTCATAGTTATACAATTTGTTTGAAAAAATGAAAAATATTTTGGTCAAAGGATTATAGGATACTTGTTTTGAACAAATTCATAATCACATGCTATGTTACTTTTACCGCCGTAAAAACGGTAAAAAATGGGGTTGCTCTACAGCCGCTTTGATTATAGGTCAAAAAAGTAAGACTTTAACCTTCTCCCAAGCCTTAAAGTTAAGTTTTGCAGCCGTTTGCCAAAAAATTTTATTTTTTCGGCAAAATTTGAAAATTTTTTTAATTTTTGCAAAAATTTTTGTTGGAATTGAAATTTCTCAATGAAAGTAACTTCACGCTAAAGATTGAGAAAGTGCAATTGTATGCTTGATAAACTGATTGTAAAACAAGTAACTTGTTTCACTAAGATAAAAAATTAAGGCTTTTAGGACGGTTAAAAATGTTGCAGAGTGACGCGATCTTACGAATTCCAGTTCTGCTTTTATTGTATTTGCAGATTCGAACCTTCCTCGTCAGTACCGTGATTCGAATCCGTAACAGCAGACACGCTTATGAATTACGCCACCGAGGAAATTTCATCATCATTTGTTTTTTACTTAAGTTGAATTTCTCTACTGAAATCAGAATCCGTTTTTATGGAAATGTTTACTCATTATATGGGGTTTTTTGTATTTGATTTCATTTTCACGACTCTTTCGTAGTCAGCTAGTAAAACTATTTGCCTAATTCGGGAGACGGGGTAGGAGTGTTCTGAAATTTTATACTCTAGTGAAACCTTTCACCATTTTTCGAAAATTTGGTAAGTATCGTATTAGTGAAATTTGTTCAGCAATTATTTAATAAAATACATTTGAATAAAAAGAAATATTGTATGTAATTTGGCTTGTGGTTTTTGTATTTTATTAAATACATACATATGTCTTGTGTAACTTTAAATTTATTGAATTATAATTTTAAGTGTATCATTATTATAGAACTGATTAAACTTGTATAAATATTGTTAACTCTCCGATCTCTGAATTCATAGACCTTCTTGAGCTTTATATTAACGCCGATGAGTGAGTTATTGCTGAAAAACCAAATTTGTAAGCCGAATTTGATATGCCAAATCATCCATAGTAAAGTCTAGGATATCAATCAGAGTAAACGGTTCCAATAAATTTATTTGTTTTTTAGTTTTTAATTCGCTTGAAAATTTGTTAATTTAAAAATTTTTATTTATTTTTCATTTTATTCTTTTTAATCATTGAATATTTTATCATCAATTTATTATTCGATATTCATTTTAATTTTTAGTTAGTTTTCTAAAAAAAACAATGAAAAAAAACAATAACTATCAACTAGAACTAAGCTATGTTGCATATAGCGTCTACTATCGTCCACTACTAGTAGTGCTATGGTAAATTAATTTTGTTTTAGCTTATAATTTTTTTTTTTAAATAAAAAGTGTTGTGTAATAGGGTTTAGAATATGTGTCACAACAACACATAAACACCTTTTAAGACCTAGGTCTAGACCTAGATCCCACAACAACTGGCGTTCTAAGGTGTTGATGAACGCTTTTTTTAAACCTCTGCGGGTTGAAGCCACCTGAGACTAAGAATTCCGGCAAACTATTCTATTTGTATGCAGTTCGGACAAAGAAGTCTTTCTGCAATCTGCCAGTATGACTGCGGGATCTCGACCGTTTCACTGGTTGCGGTAGCCGATTGCCGAGTGGATCGGGGGTAAGAATAAGTTTGAGGTATGGTGCCGCTGATTTCATCTGAGCTCTGTTGATGACGATATTTGTAAAAATCAACGAGGTCAGCAACAGTGCGACGATGTTGTAGGGAATCCTGTTTTGATGTCAAAGTTCGATCACCCACAATTCGTATAGCCCGCTTTTGAACAGAGTCCAAGAGAGCCAAGATGGAAACAGAAGCAGCACCCAAACTTGACAACAGTACTCCATACAGGGACGAATATAGGACTTATAAGCATGGAGCAATTGGTATGGAGTGAAAATTTTTTTGTACTGGTTTAATTGTTTAATTTTAAATATGTACTGGTTTAATTGTTTTAGCTAAGTTTTATTACTTGACATCAAAGTATTGATTTTTTTATAACAGTTTCGATGTTTTGTTTGATTTATAAATATTACAATAAGTAATTTCTTTATTAATTAATTATTATTGCAGGGCAGTTTCCAAAAATGTTTTGTTTTAAAATTTAAAAAATATTTTCTAATAAGAAAATAGACGGCCTTGATTACTGATTTCTAAATTACGTAGGTATATTTGTCTCTTGGGGTTCGTGGTTCTATTTCTCGATTGTTTGTAAGGATAGGACCAATCAACAAATATAACTATTTTTGTGTTTCAAACCAGAGGATCAAGTTTTTACCGGAAAATTTAGTAACTGTCCTTCTCGCGCATAGAGAATTTTCTTTCAAATTATATTGGGGTATTGCTAACAGTGTTGAATTCAACACAAATAAAACTCAAGTTTGCCATTTTGCTAGGTTATCAACTTCTAATCCATTAACACTAAAGTTTGATTTAAATGATCTTGAAGAGAAAGAATCTGTTAGGCTTCTTGGAGTTGAGATTGAAAATAATATGAAAAAGAATTCTCATATTTTAGCCTAGCTAAGAACGCTGTTCAAAAATTAGGATTTTTGGGTCAGTGTCGTCAGGTTTTTAATAGCGAGCAGCTTCTTTTAATATATAAATTATTTATTCGTCCCTCTATGGAATATTGTTCTCACATATATGGGGTGGATCCTACAAAAGTAGTTTGAAATGTCTTGATTCTATACAGCGGAGAGCTGTTAAATTGATCGGCAATTTAAATCTTACTAACGAGCTTGATTCCTCGCAACATAGAAGAGACGTCGTTGATTTGACGTTATTTTATAAGTGTATTATGAAAGAACGGGCGTCTGCGGAGATCAATTGATTTTAATTAGAACGAAGATAGAACGAAGCATCTCATTCTTAAAACCTCAAGCTTCGCCCACTGACCAGGACCTTGATTATCGTAAGTAAGTCAAAAAATAACGTTAACAAGTATGTCAAAAGTAATAAGTATGTCAAAAAAACGTGATAGTATGTCCAAAAAACTAAAAAGATGTAAAACTTTTCGACTAAAAAGATGTAAAACATAAAAGTAATTATTTGGATGACATGAAATGTAATTTTTTAGGGAGACGTTTCATAAACACTTTTTTGTGTGATTGAAGATTACAAATGAATAATGAATAATTGTGAATTTTTGATTACGTTATAGTTTTATTTAATATTTTTGGAGTTTTGAAATTACTTCGGTTTCAATCTTTAATTTTGGATTAATTTTTGGCATTTTGGAAAAAGTTCGGATTTTTGTTTTGTTATAATTTTTGCATTAATTTTGGAATTTTTGATTTTGTAATAATTTTTGCAATACTTGTAGAATTTTGGAAAAAGTTTGAATATTTGATTTTGTTATAATTTTTGCATTATTTTTGAAATTTTGAAAAAAGTTTCACTTTTTGATTTTGTAATAATTTTTGGAATATTTTTGGAATTTTGAAAAAATTTAAATTTTGATTTTATTATAATTTTTGAAATATTTGTAGAATTTAGAAAAAGTTTTACATGTACTTTAACAAAGAATTTTATGTTTAATATACATCTCTGCCCAAAACTAAAAACAATGTCGTCATAAAAGCATTTTGCCCTCATAAAAGCCTTGAAATTTCAGCCCTTCCCTATTTTTTTTAAATTAAATGTGTTGTGTAGTTGAAAATTCAATATGTGTCACAACAGTACTGTTTTGTTTTGTTTTGTTTTGTTTTTATTTTTACTTTTTCAGAATGGATACTTAAACCATAAATCTTATCACATATAAACATAGGCCAATATTTCATGGTAGGATAAAAAAAAGCCAAATAAAATAAAAGGAAAAAACAAAATTTTTATTAAAATTTGCACGAACAAAACAAAAATTGGGCTGCCAATAATCCAGTTAGTAGCAATGTAGCATATTCCTTAATAATGTGACACACTTTCTTGCTCCATGATTTAAGCTCAGATAAAAAACTATATGAAGACTCGTTTCTTCGAGCAATAACGTGGTATCATCAAAGAATATTTCATAACTTAGATTGAAAGTGTAACCTTTGACTAAATATAGTACATCCGCCAGCAGCCCTAAAATAGCACCTTGCTAGTGACATCTTACTGCTATTACCAGTGTTATGTGATATTTCACGTTAACTCGTATATCAACAGAAGGGACTGAAGTGCACGGGGTTGTCAGACCCGTAGCTCAAAAATTTAAAAAAATTTCAAATGCACAAAAACTGATCCCTTCCATGATTATGCATTTTGAGACGAATCGCTTCAACTAACAATTAAAACCAAAGAACGTAATGTTTCAAGAATTTCTCAATCATATGTAAACAAATTATAATGTATATTCATTATTTTACATAATTGTTTTATTTCTTAATATGCAACTATTAATAATATTTTATACTTCAATATTAATTATTATTTTTTTTTCTTGTAATAAACCACATAAGTAAGTCATGCGACAATAACCATTGTTGTAGTTGTTGATGACTATCATTTTTTTTCTTTAATAAAAAATCAAAACTTTTATTGCACAATAACTAATATTTCATAATATCACAGCAACAACAACAAACATGTAAAACTATTTTGCGATCGTCTGAGATAAAATTATGTTAAAAACCTTCAACAGAGAGTAAAAATTATATTTTTTTTTGCTTCTTATAAATTTCTTAAAATATTTCTTTTCAATTTCGCTTTTCTTTACATTATAGATTATTTTGTATGTCACAACTTTACCAACAACAAAAATTATAAGAAGTGGTACAGCTAGCATATGTTATGTTATATTATATAATCTGATTTTGGTATTTTTGTTTTTGTGTTATACTAGTTGAATGAACACAAAAGTGACCTAAAAATGAGTGAATAATAAATGTATATTATGGTGAGGATTTAAAATTTATTATTTGTTTAAAATAAATTATTATTACAGATTTATATTTAAATTTATAGAAAAGTTAAAAATTTTGTGGATTTCATTTATAATTATAAAACTGCAATTCATTTGTTTTATATTTATTTTGTTGGCGCATTAAAAATCGATTGTCACGTTTTGCATTTATTTGGTTGTTTTTATTAATTGTTTTTATTGGTTTTATATTGGCCTTGACATATATGATATTTTCTTTTACAAAAACGGAAATCAGACATATAAGTCTTTAATAAGAGAAAAGAATTAATATGCTGAATAAAAAACAGGAATGGTTTTGTTTTCTCCGCATAAAATATTGGAAAACAGATACGGAACGTTCTACTTAAGAATTGACTTGAAATTATTCAATAATTTACGAATCCGAAAAATTAGGATAATTATATGATGAAAAACGCAAGCAGTTTTTTAATTACCCTTGCAACGGATAGCAAATGCAACTAAATTTTTATCAAGATTCCTTGATTAATTAAAGCTTAAAAACAACGCCTACAAATTTAAATTTATATACTCCTTGTTTCTATGTCTCATTTTGATATCAATAACATAAACTTCAAAATTAAATTTTACTTACGTTTCTCCAGAGTCAATGAATCGCTAAAAACTGCACACAACAAAACTATGAAACACAAATTTAAATTCTTCATATTAATAAACCAAATTGTCATATAATATATCCAAACAAAAAAAAAAGTTTAGGTACAAAACTTTACAACGTTCACTAAATTTTATCTATAATCAAATCATATAATTTGTAATTTTAATTTCAATCAATTATAAAAAAAATTCACTTAGAAATTGTTTAATTTAAAAACATAAAGTTCACTAAATTTTAAATAATTCTAATCCACTTAAATTATTTTATAATCTACTAAATTATTTTACAAACTTTATAATTTAATTCCACTAATTATAAGAAATCCACCACCATCACAGAGCAATCACTTTCTGAATTAAAACCAAATTTTAAACTTAATTCAGACTTTTATAGATTTTTTTTGTTGTTACTTTTTGTAAATGAAAAATTAAAGTTTTTTTTAAAACAACAACAACAATAATCGTAAAAAGCTTCACGGTGGGGTAGGACTTTTTTTTGTTTTGTAAAATCTCTCATTTTCATCGGAAAGTGCAAGTGCGAAGAGAAAGAGAGAAATTAGTTTGTTTTTTATTATAAAATAGTTTTAATTTTTATTTATGAAATTAAGATTATATTATGAAATTAATTAATTATTAGTTTATTATTTGTTTTTATTTAATACATAATAATTTAAAAGGTTTATTAAAAGTTTTTATTATTTTATAAGATATTTCTTGTAATATATGGAATTTTATGATTTATGTTTAATTTTACGGATTATGGAAACTAAATTATATATAATTTATTGCGATGACTCCTTTATTATATGCGTCACTGCGGATCATAAATCGTTCTCGTTTGATTATGAAAGTAAAGAAAAGTGGGATCGACTTTTACATTGAGTAGATAAATCGTTACGAAATAGTGTTTTTTACGTTCGTTCAATTGAAAAACGTTTTATTTGGTAATTTGTTGAGAAATGGGTTTATAGTTTCCAACGACCAATAACGTATCCGGTTGTTTCTTCTTTATTTTGAATTATTAAGCAAGTACAAATAAAGAAGCAACTTCTTAGAAACTTAAACTCTTCTTAGAATTAAACTCTGACAAACTTATAGTCTATAGTCTAAATTGAACTTGTTAAACTTCATTTTACTGTCTTAAAACGAAAGAGTTATTTTGAATAGTAAGACTCTTTCACATCCTTAATTTGATCGACTTACCTTCTTTAACTATTTGAACCATTGACATGTCATAGAAAAGCGTCTGCACAGGGTTTTAAGTTTGCACAAATTAATTATGTAAACTAAAGATTTCAATAATAAATCAACTTACCGGAGACCTTAACCTTGTCTGCTTCTAGTTAAATAATCTCTTTATTTTATCAATCACCCGTAGATAGTAGTGGTGAACCAACCAAAGTCGAGAAAAAACTCGAAAAATGAGAGTAGAGATAAACCAAACTTATTATTGACAAGTTTTTATTGGTCTAATTTGATTGACACACAGATTCATTAAAAGTAGGTTAAGAAATGTCCGTTTGTTTTGACTAAATATATGGACTGAATATATGGAAATCAATGTAGCAATTTTAATTAATCAATTAAGAGCTTTTATTTATAATTAGTTTGACTTTTAACATGTAAAAGCAACAACAGCATAACGCATATATATATAGATTTTAAGAATTGTGATCTGTACAAATTTTGGTTATATAAACTTGCAAGAGATGGCGCATACATAGTTTAAAGACATTTTCAATATTTTTGAGTTTTCGAAAATTTTGTTTTGTACTATTAGACCTCATAAATACTGCAAATTATGGATGTTTTTATGACGAAAATAAAGGCATAAATATGTTATTTAATTTCATATATATGAAACAAAATATTTATCTATTTTGACTTCATATTGTTACGATTCTACATAAACAAAATGAAATACAAAACATAAACTTCAATAATAAAATCAAGGTCCCATTCTTTTCTTAGAATCAGGCTCAACATGAAATACAATTAAATTACTTTATGAATCAAATCAACATAACGTAAAATAATCGAATATTCTAATATTTTCTCAAGGTTTCTAAAGAAGTGACCTCGAACAATCGAGAAATTATGCGGAATCGTATATAAGGAATTCCTCTTGCAAAAATTTAGTTTTATTTTAACCTGCGATGGATGATGTAAAAAGTGCGATATTGGAAATAGTTTAAGTGAGAATTAATTGTAAACAAAAAAAAGTTGTACCGTGTATATAATCTCATGTAGATAGAAATTATTTTCAAATTAGTTTTTGTAAATAAAGTTTCAAGTGCTACTGTATAGAAATATTTTGTGTATTATTTTGGACGCTGTATACTGGAAATTTCTATAATCAACCGTTGATGTTTCGTAGCTGTTTAAAGAATATTCTAGATAGAAATATTGAAACTGTATTGTTTTACTGTTGTTGTGGAATTAAGGAGTTAGATACTAAAAATATGAAGGAGTTGAAATCTCACAACTCTGAGATCTCAAGACTTCGGTCTGGGTTAAGGTTTTCATATAGTTTTCGGTAAAAAATTTTTATGAGGACATGGTTTTTAGTTTTGGGCAGCGATGTATATCAAACATACCACTTTGTTAAAGTCCACGTATTTTTTATCTCTGTTTAGAAATTTATTACAAAACTAACACGAAACATCAATACGTTGCCAGAAAATTATAATCAAAATTCCAAAAATATTGTTAAATTAAATAAAATAAAATTTTTTTCAAAATTCCATAAATATTCCAAAAATTAGAATAAAATCAAATATTTAAACTTTTTCCAAATCCCAATAATATTCCAAAAATTCTTAAAAATTCAAACTTTTTCCAAAATTCTAAAAATGCTGCAAAAATTATTACAAAATCAATTATTGAAATTTTTTTCAAAATTCCAAAAATTATAATAATATCAAAAATTTTAAATTTTTCAAAATTCTAAAAATATTCAAAAACTTCTTACAAAATCAAAAATTAAAACTTTTCCAAAATTCTAAAAATATTGCAAAAATTATTACAAAATCAAAAATACAAACTTTTTTCAAAATTCCAAAAATATTTCAAAAACTATAACAAATTCAAAAATTTCCATGTCCAATTTCATTTTCAACTACATTTACGTCATAAAATAGCTACATTTTTTTTTTCCAAAAAATTGGCTAAAAAATATATGAAATCATTTTTTGACACACTTGACATTATTTTTTTGACAAACTTATAATGCCATAATTCTCTATAATAATAATAAATGTTCATGTCATTCAAACTATTAATTTTATTTTCTTCTAAAAAAAGTTGGTAAAATATAAATAAAAACCTTTCTTTTGACACACTTGACAACATATTTTTGACAAACTTATAATGCAATAATCTGGTTTTTGATCTCACATACCAATCTCGACCATCAAGATTTCTCCAAATTTAATGTTCCTACTCATAATCACTTAAAATGAACGTTTTTTAAGCCAAAAATATGAAAATTTGCTATTTTTAACACATATAATGATTTTTTGACACACTTCCGGTACAGTTATCGAACACTGCGTCCTTTCGGACCTGTCCCTTGAGTATACCTATTTTTAGAAGAAAAAAAATTTTAAATCCCTCCAGCGGTTTTCCCTGCAGCGTAGGTAATGACGGACGGCCGGCCGGCCGGCCGGCAGACAGACATACATTTTTTTTTTTGCTTTTTTAGAATCAGGAGGTCCTAAAACGTCGAGAAATGCCAAAAAAAGTGGGGGTAAGAATTTCACTTTTGGCTCATGAATGTAATACTTAAGTCTGAAGTAATAAAAATTATTGCTAAAATAAAACAAAATTAATATAAAAATAATAAGATATGACACTGAAATAAAATTTTAAATTATAATAGATATAAATAATTTTAAAAAAATTTAAATAAAAATAAATAATATAATTAACTATTTCCTCCCATAGTGCTATTTATTGATAGACAGATTCTAACAATAAAATAATATTATGTTATATTTCCCTCAAAATATTAAATAAAATTAATATAAAAATAATAATATATGACATAGTGTTTCTTCTCGAGAAATATTTCTCGAGAATTTCTCGAGAAATTTAACAAAAATCTAATCTCCATTTCTCGAGAAAAATATGTTTCCTTTATTTAAAAAATTAAACGTCGAATTTACTAAAAACAATCATAAAAATATGAAGGGGCTGAAATCTCACAGCTCTGAGATATCAAGACTTCGGTCTGGGTTACGGATTTTGATATAGTTTCCGGCAAAAAACTTTTATGAGGACATGGGTTTTAGTTTTGGGCAGCGATGTATATCAAACATAACTCTTTGTTAAAGTACAAGTATTTTTTATCTCTGTTTAAATATTTATTACAAAACTAACACGAAACATCAATACGTTGCCGGAAAATTATAATCAAAATGCCAAAAATACTGTTAAATTAAATAAAATCAAACTTTTTCAAAATTCCAAAAATTATTCTAAAAGTTACAATAAAATCAAATATTTAAATATTTTCTAAATTCCAATAATATTTCAAAAATTCTTAAAAATTCAAACTTTTTCCAAAATTCTAAAAATATTGCTAAAATTATTACAAAATCAAAAATTGAAAATTTTTTCAAAATTCCAAAAATTATAATAATATCAAAAATTTAAAATTTTTCAAAATTCTAAAAATATTCCAAAAATTCTTACAAAATCAAAAAAATTAAAACTTTTCCTGAAATTCTAAAAATATTGCAAAAACTATTACAAAAACAAAAATACAAACTTTTTCAAAATTTTAAAAATATTTCAAAAACTATAACAAATTCAAAAATTTCCATGTCCAATTTCATTTTCAATTACATTTACGTCATAAAAACAGCTACATTTTTTTTCCCAAAAAAATGGCTAAAAAATTAAATGAAATCAGTTTTTGACACACTTGACATTATTTTTTGACAAAATTAATGCCATAATTCTCTATAATAATAATAAAATATCATGTCATACGAACTATTAATTTTATTTTTCTCTAAAAAATTGGGTACAAAATAAATAAAAACCTTTCTTTTGACACACTTGATAACATTTTTTGACAAACTTATAATGCCATAATTCTCAATAATAATAATAAAATTTCATTTCAAACAAACAATTTTTTTTTTCCAAAAAATTAGGTAAAAAACTAAATAAAAATCTTTTGACACACTTGACAACATTTTTTTGACAAACTTATAATACCATAATTCTCAATAATAATAATAAAATTTCATTTCAAACAAACAATTTTATTTTTTTCCAAAAAATTGGGTAAAAAACTAAATAAAAATCTTTCTTTTGACACACTTGACAACATTTTTTTGACAAACTTATAATGCCATAATTCTCAATAATAATAATAAAGCTTCATTTCAAACAAACAATTAATTTTATTTTTTTTACAAAAAATTAGGTAAAAAAATAAATAAAAATCTTTCTATTGACACACTTGACAACATTTTTTTGACAAACTTATAATGCCATAATTCTCAATAATAATAATAAAACTTTATTTCAAACAAACAAATTAATTTTATTTTTTTTCCGAAAAATTTAGTAAAAAAATAAATAAAAATCTTTCTTTTGACACACTTGACAACATTTTTTTGACAAACTTATAATGCAATAATCTAGTTTTTGATCTCACATACCAATCCCGACCATCAAGGTTTCTCCAAATTTAATGTTCCTACTCATAATCACTTAAAATGAACGTTTTTTAAGCCAAAAATATGAAAATTTGCTATTTTTGACACACATAATGATTTTTTTGACACACTTCCGGTACAGTTATCGAACACAGTCCTTTCGGACCTGTATCTTGTGAATACCTATTTTTAGAAAAAAAATTTTTTGAAATCCCTCCAGCCGTTTTCCCTGCAGCGTAGGTAATGACGGCGGCCGGCGGCCGGCCGACAGACAGACATGCATTTTTTTTTGCTTTTTTAGAATCAGGAGGTCTTAAAACGTCGAGAAATGTAAAAAAAAGTGGGGTAAAAATTTCACTTTGAGCTCATGAATGTGATACTTAGGTCTTTCAGACCGAAGTAATATAAATGTTTGGGCTTTTCGGAACAAAAGAGAACTAAAATTACGGTAAGGTAGATTTATGCACCATTGCATTTTAAATAGTTTGACATTTTGTATGAAAAACAAAACAATCAGAAACAAAAAAATTTCAAGAAACAACATATATATAGTAAGCAAAATTGTTTTAAAAAATTTAACCATTTTCATCATATTTCAACCCAAATCAATACGATGATGTTTGGAAACATTTTACCAAAAACAATAAGGATTCATTAAAACTGCAATATTTGTGGTAAAACGATATTATGTAAGGATAACTACTGGTGTTCATCGACATTTCCATGCCATACATTCTTTGAAAAGAAAACAGCCAGGGTCGGGCATAGGTGGAAGAAGTATTCATTGATATGCAAATCAACAGTGATATGCAAAATATCGATAAATTCATGTCAAGGCAGTGTCCGTTGATGAGTGAAGCAATTGCTCAATTAGTGGCTGTTGATGGGTTTTCTTTCCACAGAATTACAAAAAACAGCTTTATTCGACAAACAATTTTCCGAAAAATCCTTCAAATGTAAAAGAACTAATCATTAAGTTTTTCGAAACTAAAAGCTTTAGTTGCTAAATAAAATTAATTCATTAAAAACAGTAACAAAAAGTTTAGCATACCCCTAGACGAATGGACTGACGTCAACAACAGAAGATTTATGGATCTTCAAATATATTGTAATATCACTAAATCGGATAATTTGGGCTTAATCCCTGTAAATGGAAGTTGTTCGGAATTATAAAATTTATTATTAACAATTAAAAAAATTGTTTCATTTTATATGCATAGTTAAAAAATAAGTGTAAAGATACATTGGTTTTCAATTTGACGTTATAAAAAAAGAATTCTAAGAAAATATATTTCTCGAGATCTCGAGATTTCTCGAGAAATATGTATTTCTAGTTTTCTTTCTCGAGAAATTTAAAAGTCGAGAAATTAGGAACACTAAATTATGACACTAAAATAATATTTTTAATTATATTAGATAGAAATAATAAATTTTAAAAAAAAGTTAATAAAAATAAATAATATAATTTAGTATTTCCTCCCATTGTACTATTTATTAAAGAAGGAATTCCATCAATAAATAATTTTATTCTATATTATTATTTATATTTATTATTTATTATTTGTATTATTTTATATTCCCCCCAAAATATTAAATAATATAAATATAAAAATAATAATATATGGTACTAAAATAATATTTTAAATTAATCTAGCTATATAAATAATTAATTTAAAAAAAATAATAAATAATATAATTTAGTATTTCCTCCAATAGTTCTATATATTAATATAAGGAATTCTATCAATAACTTAATATTATTTTATATATCCCCCAAAATATCAAATAAAATTTATATCAAAATAATAAATATGACACTAAAATAATATTTTAAATAATATTTAATATAAATAATTAATTTAAAAAAATATATGATATTGAAAATAAAAAATAGTCATATAAAATATTATACTAAAACATAAAAAAATAAATAATAAAACCTAAACAAATAATATAACTTAATATTTCCTCCTATAGGAATTCTATCAATAAATTAATATTGTTTTATATTTCAACCAAATATTTAATAATATCAATATTAAAATAATACACTAAAATACTATATTTTAACTTATATTACATAAATATTATATAAATAATTAATTTAAAAAAATTTAATAAATAAAATATTAATACAAAAATAATAATATAGTACACTAAAATAATATTAGATATAAATAATTAATTTAAAAAAATTTTAATACAAAAATGATATAATTTAATATTTCCTCCGATAGTGCTATTTATTAATAGAAGGAATTCTATCATTAAATTAATATTATTTTATATTTTCCCCAAAATATTAAATAATATTAATATAAAATAAAAATATATGACACTAAAATATCATTTTAAATTATATTGGATAAAAATTTTGATATTTACACTATGTAATAGACTTACTATTAGATAAAAAATCCTTAGATTTTATATTATATTTCCATTCTAAATAAAATAAATATGTCCCTTTTTTTAATAAATTATTATATAAATAATTTATTCTAAGTATTATTACTTTTATTAATAATAAATAATTTATATATTATTAGATTTCATAACCTTATTTATATAGAAAGAATAATTTTTTTTTATCTCCGTAAATTATGAAAATACTGGACATCAACAAATTTATTAATAATAGTTGAATGACAGCTATTTCTAATTTGTATAAATGAATTTAAATTTATTAATGTTTATATATTCTGTGTGAATAATTATTAAATTATTATTATTTTATGTTATATTATTAAATTTTTAATTATTAAATTATTTATTCTATACATTTTATATATTTATACACATGTAAGATGATCAAAATGACCCTTATTTCTTGCCCAACCTTTTTTTGTTTTTATAATAAATAAAAAAAATAAAATAAATTGCCTGATAAAGGGTTACCTTGATAGGGTAAATTATATAGAATATTTCTATAATTATTATATTTAATAGATTTAAACTATTACTAACAGAATAAAATTCTTTTGTGTATCCTACACTAAAATATAAAAAGATAAGCTAATTAAGCTAATGGGTTCATACCCCATTTATAAAGGTAAAAATCCTTTTCTTTTTAATTTTTAAAAATTCAATTAAATTATTATTTATCTTAATAAGAGGAGCTTTAATTCTTATTTCAGTTAATTTATAATTAGGAGTTTGAATAAGATTATAAACTAATTTATTATCATTTATCCCCTAATGATTAATAATAATGGGCCCAATTCAATACAAATCTTTTACTCTGTTATTCTTTTATCTTTTATTTTTTTTATATGAATTTTTTAATCTTTCAAAATAAAAGATCAAATAACAGAAATTGCTATTCGAACGCCAAAATTTTATTTTATAAATCTTTTAAGTGTAAAAGATTTTGACATTTTATAAAAGACATGAAAGTGGTCATTTTACAATAAAAGAAAATGTTGTGGTCTTGTAAAATTACTATTTTAATTATAAAAAAGTACTATTTCTTAACAAAAACAAATAAAACACAAAGTCTAATCAAATATAAATACTATTTTAATTAAATTTTATTTAAAAGTGTATTGTTTTGTGAGTGAAGCATAAAAATTAGAACTAGTATTTTTTATTTAATAAAAACTATTTTATTTCATTTAAATCAAAATTTAAATTATATTATGTTACATTTCATTCGATAAGTGTATTTAATTTAATATTTAAACATTTGATGGCTTAAAGTTTTGCTAATCGCAAACACATCTTTATTCACATAACATACACATATATTCACATAACTTTTATTCATATATACATGAAACTTGTTTATATCCTTTTGATTCCATACAATTTTTTTTTATCCATTTTTGCTGAAAAATAGAAAATCGTGTATTAAAACTATTTATATTATAATCTTTATATAAATCATAATTGTTTTATTAGCCAAAAACATAATAAAATTAACTAACTTAATTAATAATATACATAATTAATTAACTTATTTTGAATTACTATTACTATTAATTATTTAAGAAACTATCCATTTGACAGATAACATAAAAGATTTTTTCGATCTCGAAAAAATCGACATTCAAAATAAAAGAAACTTTTAACAATACTTTCGAATAGCAATTTCCTTTAATCTTTTATTTTTGATTTCTTTTACGTTTTTTAAAAGATTTTTATAAAAGAATAAAAGATTTTTGTTGAATCGGTCCCAATATTAATCTAATATCTTAAAATATTTTCTTTCTCAAGTATTAGCATCGGCAAATCTTTTATTTTCCATTGTCGGCCTCCCAAAGGTCGGCCGCCAAACCAATTAAATAATATAAAATAATCTACCATTATACTACTTTTTTATAAAACAAAACTTTGCATTCAATGCCTAGAATGAAACGTTTTCCTCTAGAGAAAAAAGCAACTAATTACTTTACGCACTAGAGCGTAATTACTTTACGATGAGTGACGTCACTTTTAAGTTAGTTGATTTAAAATCATGAACAATCAAAATCATCAACAATATTTTATTTAATCAAAATTTGTTTGTCGATTATTTACTGTGATGGTGACCTACTTACTGGCTATTTTTTTTAAAGAGACAAATGTTTAATTTAAGAATTTTTTATCTGGGCAACTGGTATCCGTTTTCAAATTGTTACAGCTGCCTCCAGCAATTTTAGTACAACCAGGATATCAAATTAAACGTACCACTTCCACATACCAGACTTAAATCTGTTTTTAAAGCATATCGTGAACTATGTAACCAAAGATTATTCCCTTTAATCGCGGGGTGTTGTTTCGATTAAACAAATTTTGAAAAAATAGTTAATTCCGGTTATAAGAAGAGCAATTTAATTTTTCAGACTTATATATTAGATTAGTTACTTTTTAAGTAGAATTAGTCAAATAGTCTTTGTTTTACATATTTATACAATAAATATTAAAAGACAAGTGAACCAATAAAATAAAATCATTGTTATGCATTTTGATTAATTAAATTTTGTTTTTGTGCATTAATAAATTGAATCCAAATAAATTATTGTAATGTGATTTAATAAAAGAATAAATTAATCAAATACGAAGTAAAAAATCGATTTATACTAATTTATTACATTGAAAAAAATTTTCGTAAATAAAAATTGTGATTTATTGAACGAATTGTAGTATTGAAAATGGAGTTACGTCTGTTAAAATAAAATAATGATATGGCCTTGAAGTGAGCTAGAGAAAGTGATATTTAGTGGATTTCCTTACTATGTTTATCAATAATACAACAGAAGTATATTAATTTACATGAGACGAGATTAAAGGAGATTATTTCTTGTTTTTATGTTATTATTTAATTTGATTAATTATTGATTAAATAAATGTATTTTGAAATTTGTGTTTTTAGTTTTGTTACGCTCAATGAAGGTGTTGTACTAAACTAACTAGAATCCATATATACATCTTCTCCAGTAAGCCAGGCTCTGTTCTGGAGGACGTGAGTCTTCGCTGCCGTTACTTGCCTTGCTTATTTCTTTTTAGCTCTGAATATGGATTTAGAGAAACATTTTTAAGTTATTGAACAGTTTAAATTCTTAAGGATATCCAGTGGTTATTTCGTGATACCCTTGGGTCTTGCAATCTATGAATTTTTCTGTACTGATAAGAAGAAAATATTACACAGGCTAGATTGGTGAACAATCCGAACGATAACGTTACCCGATTCGATTAATTCATTTAATTCATCTAAATAAATTTAATAGTTTTGTTAGTTAAATTAACATTTCCGCCAACATCGATCTAACAAATAAGACCAACAATAATTGTAAAATGTTTTATTATTAATTACAAGCTTCACTGACTTTCAAAATCCATTCATAGCGTTTTATTATAAAATCTGTAAACAAGGTTATTTTTAAGAATTAAATTCCATCAGATTATACTTACAGTTTATTTATTTTATTAATTTCATTTTGCACATTTTAAGGTTTGCCATATTCTTTGTTGACACAAACAATTTGATTTCAACATTTTATTTAAACTTCAAAATTGCAATTTACTTAAACTTCAATGTTCGAAATAATATATATTTAGATATTAACAGCACCACAAAAATCAATATCATTGTCAATCTTTACGTAACAATCATTGATAGTTAAAATAAAACGATTATTATAGTTTAAAATTATTTAATTTATACTAAAACTTTCTTTCAATCTTAAGATCAATGCACAAAAAACAACAACAAACGGACTATGGTTTTAGTTTCACTTTTTATTATTAAGGTTAACTATATCGATAAATAGCAGATTATGCATCGTTGTTAACATAAAGTTCCTTTTGACAATATTTGTTTTAATAAAATGATATATGTAGAGTTATAATAGAGTCAGCACCTCTAAGACATCATCCCGGCTAGTGATACCTTAATGCTATTGCCAGTGGTATGTGATATCTCACGTTAACATTCACGCTGGGAATGGAGCATTATTTGTGGGATTGTCACACCCGTATATATAGATCAAAACTAAAAAAAGAATTCACAAATCGACAAAAATTGATTCCTCGAATGTAGGATGGCGATATTTTTTATTCTCCAAAGTTAATATAAGATTTTTTTTAATTTTTATTTATCTAGAGTTTGAAGATAACAATACATCACTAGCGTAAAATTCGTCCAAAAATGTGTTACTGTACCGTCATTTTTGACAGGTTATTGCTAGTTTTAACACAATATTTAACCAGCTATGTCCATTAAACAACTAATCAAAAATATTTGTTTTTCTTAGTTACTTGAGTTTAATTGCTCCCAAAAATCCCGAGAAAACACAGAAACATTATTTTAAGTTAATGTGTTACATTTTAACTTTGTTATTGATGGACGCAATAACATTTCAATTTTTCAAATTATTGTTTCGAATAGAATTAAGCAATGAACACCAATTAATCAACATTTTCATAAAAGAGAATTAACATAGTAACAATTTTAAACGTGTTATTAGTAGATTGATGATGAGTTACTCATGGAATAATTTTTTCTCAAGTTAGAGTTAGATCCATTATTTAATTTATTTGTTTCTTTGAAAATTCAATGAAGTTTTAATATTGAATCAATAATGAAGTGAATGCAATTTTTACTCTTTAATTGAATAGCTCTTATTTTATTCCGATTAAAATTGTAAAAAAATAAAAGATGTTGATAAGACTACTGTGATCAAGCGGATCAAATAAGTTTTTTTCTATTTTGCGTCTAAAATAAAGTCATTTCGATACCCAACTGCGTATCGAAATGGCCTTCATTACGATACGCAGTTTTTTTTTCAAGGGTGGTCACATTGGTCATACAAACGTCAGTGAAAATTAAAACTAATAATTATATAAATAAAATAAAATTAATAAGAATATCTAAATTAGTGTTAAATATTTTAATTAACTATAACTATAAAATAATTAGTAATAGTAACAAACTTTCAAAAATTGACTATTTTTTAATAAAATACACATTTTTTAAAATTTCAAGACAAAAAATGCAAAATAGAAAAAACAGTATAAAAAACTCGTTTCATAAGACGTTTTATCGCACTTATCCTTTAGAAAACTCCCCGCTGCGCGGGTCGTTTTCTAAACAGATTGCGTGCGATAAAATCGTCGATTATTAAACTAGTTTCTTAATATACTATTATAAAATTAGAGCGAAATGGTGAATGATATTGATAAACGATGTGAATAACCAACTTCAAAGTTGAATAGTATGCAGTCCAAGAATATTGGTTGCATAATACAACTTAAATAGACGAGCATAATGTTAGTGTTATGAAGGGTAATTCAAACTCCATGATTTAAATTCAAACCACTGTCCCTCACACATCAAATTTACCATTAACAGAAATTTCCATAGTTCTTTTCATTTTTCCGTTGCACATAGTTTCGTATACATGGTCATCATCTACTATAGTTTCCGTTATAAAAAATTATGAACATAAAACAGTTGTGTGATATTTCCCCAATGTAATTTCCTTTATTCAATTTGTATTCGTAGTTCCGCTATTTCCATATAGATTTCCTACAATCGTTTTACAATTCATGTTTCTGTTTATAAATATTCTACCATTTTAGTACAGGTTGGAGTCTTCACTCTTTGGTGAGTACAGATAATTATCGGAAACAAATTTATCGGTTTATCAACTTGTTGTTGCTCCCCCCCAACGATCGTTATTTCGTTTGCCTATAAATACGCCTAGCCACGTATAGAGGCCCTCTTAGTCTGATTTTTATTCTTTTATTTTAACACAGGATGACGTTCCTTTTTTAACAAAATATGGTGTGGTCACGGAACGACCAGAAAAAAATTTTTAAATTAAATAAATAAAAATAAACAAAATAATTATTGTGCATGTTTGTGAGTGAAAAAAAATTTAGTATCAATTTATTAAAATCTAGTTCCAAAAAAATATTATACCAGATCCAATGTACGGCTCCTGGCGGGATTAATAATGGAAGTTATACATTCAATGATATTACATTGTATCTCTTCAAGTTTAAACGGTTCGCGTAAACGAGTTTATTCTGTTTATTTACACAATTTATGTTTGAGTTACGGATCCACTAAGATAAATGTGAGAAACAGTAAACGATGTAACGAGATCTATGCTGGGCATGATTTTGTAAGGAGTGCGATGCCTTTGGATCTCTAACAAAAAGAAATAAAATATACAAAACGAGAAAAGATCATATATGTTTGTTGACGTCCTTTAAATAAAATTGAATTAACATTCGTAGTAAATTGTATATAATTAAACGGTTATTATCAAAGATTTCAACCTTTGTGGTGAATTATTATAGTTAAATATTGTTCGTACATTCGTTTTAAATTATTATAAATTCTAATGTCTGTACATTTGTAGAAAATTATAAAATTTTGAATCGATTTTTTTTGTTAAAATGTCTCAAACTTTGTGACCAATTAGTGTAATTAAAATAATTATTTTCTAATGTTTAATCATTTTTGTGTCAAATTTTTGTCATTAAAATCATTACGAAATAATATCTAGTGTTCAGTTTTGTTTTTTTATTGTTGTTAACGGTGATTCCGCACTTATCCCAATTCGAGCAAAAAAAATTGGAAAAATTATATATTGATTGCGGTAGCGCCTTCTGACGCATGTATGAAACAAAACAACAAAAATATATAAAAATTACGAGTTTATACCGTTCAACCGAAAATTCTTATGTTTTCTTACGACCAATTTTATGAAACATCACGGAATGTTTATGAGATCGAGGTTATCGTAGAATTTTGCAGCTTAATTCACGTAGAAGCGTGAAATTGCTATTAAAAGATATTTTATTGATTGAGAATTATACGACCTCACTTCGCTATTCTTTATTGGAGGTTTTGTTGTTTAATCATCCGAGTGTGGTGCACAGCGAATAGAAAGGAGACACGACACGCCTTGTATTATGACTGGCTTAACGGGGCGGCTGAGAATTTTTACAATAACTGTAGGAAGTGGGGAAGGAAAAGAATTTGCTCGTACTGTTTTATGGGAGACCGAAGGAATGCAAGGCTAGACGAGAACAGGAAATAGAGAAGAGGGATTTATCAACACTATGGGGTGAGTCACGTTTTTATTATATATATATATATATATATATATATATATATATATATATATATATATATATATATATATATATATATATATATATATATATATATATATATATATATATATATATATATATATATATATATATACATACATATATATATATATATATATATATATATATATATATTAGACTGGTCGTTAAAAACTAAATTTTCCGAGACGCCCCCTAGAAAAATTCTTTGTGGTCAAAAAACCATAACGGCTTTATTTTTTTTTTTTTTAAGTGAAAAGAACACGTGCCGCAAAATCATCGAAGTTTATTTTTTGATAAAATTGTTAATATCTCATAAAATATGCAGATGTCAAAAAAAATCACTTAATCATTTTTGCAGGAAATTTAATTCTCTACAAAAAAGGTCCAAGTCATTTTTTTCCTAAAACCTATATTTCTGATGATATTTTGAAATAAAACTTGAAATTCTTCGAAACTCGTAAAACCAAATGATGAAAATTTCGACGAAAAAGTACTATTTTTGATTTTTTTTGTCACGATTATTTTTTTATACATTTCATTCTATAGAATGAGAAGAAAATTAGGAGATTTTGGTCATCCTTATTTTTTATGTTTTTTAAAAATTACGAAAACTTACAAGTTCATTTTCAAAATATCATGAGAACTATACGTTTTCGGGAAAAAATTACTTGGACCTTTTTTGTAGAAAATTAAATTTCCTACAAAAATGGTTATGTGATTTTTTTTGACATCTGCATATTTTATGAGATATTTGAAAAAATCTACGAATTTTTCAAAAAATCAACTTCAACGATTTTGCGGCACGTGTTCTTTTGATTTAAAAAAAAAAAAAATAATGCCGTTGTGGTTTTTTGACCCCAAAGAATTTTTCTAGGGGGCGTCTCGGAAAATTTAGTTTTTAACGACCAGTCTAATATATATATATATATATATATATATATATATATATATATATATATATTATATATATATATATATATATATATATATATGTATGTGTGAATGTGAGTGAGTGCGTGGGTGGGTGAATGAGAATTTATATATTTATACAAATTTTATTTCGATAATTCTACAATGATAACTTTAAGAAAAAGAAACGCATTACAATCTACTTACCATTTGTTTTTGTAGATAATATAGTATGAGTCACCAAGGGAATGGCATATCATTCCCTTTGTTGTGTCTGGATTGTCCGTCGTCTCTGATATAATGATAATTTCTTCATAGAGTTTGATCAAATTATAGATTAAAAAGCAACCTACACAACCAAATTAATTTTTAGTTCATTGATTTTCTTGTCATAAGTAATACCAATTTAAATAAATCCAGTGTGAATCCGTACCGCTAATTAAATGGTGTATCCATTGTTCACATATAGAAAACGAAGCCACTATACATATATGCGTGCATTGGTCCTATTAAATGGTGACTGACTTCAACTAAATATTAACTCCGGTAACCGAGGGTCACAATAAAAGTGTAAGAGGATGTCATCTAATCCCTGCTCAGGGTTGGTTAACGATAGTGTGAAGATGCTGGAATATTACTGATAATGGCGACATAGTGATGCCTTATGGGGAAGTAATATATTTATGTATCATTAATATGACGACTGCAACTAAAGATGAAACCTCGAGATGTCATCGTTTACATAGTGCATTTGTGGGATTACTCAATCACATCGAAAATACCAACCCTTTAATACAGAACATTTCCGAATCTGCTCCAGAATATGTTCTTGAGGAGATTACTGTTGGACATGGCTATCGAAGTTTTTGTTTGCTTTATCTCCGAAAGTAGCATTCGACCTTCAATATAAGTATGTCGAAGAATAGGAATTCTTCGATGATTTTTATTTGTACACAGTAAACTCGATGATGAATGTGGTGTATGTGTATATGCATACATGAGCGTATGTGGGTATGGAAGATGGTGGGTATGCATGTACGAGGGTGTGTGTGCGTGTATGAATGTCTGAGGTAAAAGAGCGTGTGGGTGGGTTAGTATATGAGGAACGAGAATGTGTGTGTATGTGAATGAGTGAGGTGCGAGAGCGGGTGAATGTGTGTAGAAGCATGGGGTTGGACGTGTTGATCGCGGTTCTTTCGCATAAGGAGGTCGCCAGAGTCTATCTCTTTCACTTGTTTTTTTTCTATCCGTTTTTATCATGTATCACGCGTACTATTGTTTATTTGTGCTGGAGTACCAGGATTCCTTACTCGTTCCCATAGATTGAAGCTAGTCAGGGCCTATAAATAAATCTCGCTAGGTACGCGACCTGCTATGCCACTTCGTTGTCATTCAACGAAGCGAGCGCTTCATTACATTAGTTAGCCAATTAAGTGTATTTAATTTTACAGCACATAAAAACCTTTTAAGACCAAGGTCCCACAACAACATGCGTTCTAAGGATGTTAATGGACGCAAATCCGTTTTTTGTTTTTTTTATTTTTTTTTGTTAAATACTGGATAACTAAACAGTAAATCCCATCACATATAATATATGACAAAGGTCAATATTTCGTGATAGGATACGGAAAATAAAAATAAAAAAAGAAATAAAAAGTCAATTTGTTTTAAAAATTTGCAGGAACAAAACTAAAATGGGTTTGCCAATAGTCCAGCTAATGGCATAATCCTTGATTATGTAACGTACTATCTTCCTCACTGATTAAAGCTCAGATATATTTTTCTGTGAAGGCTCGTGCCATCATCGAGGAATATTCAATAGCTAACATTGAGAGTGCTACCGTTGACTAAATACAGTTCATCCGCCAGCCCTAAGATATCACCTTGGCTAGTTATATCTCACTGTTATTGCCAGTGGTATGTGATATCTCACGTTAACTCATTTGCCAATAGCAGGGACTGGTGTTGTTATGGGAATTTTATTTACAATTTCTATTTTTTATGGCGTTCTATTTACAATTGCTGAATTTTTTGGAACTGGGCGATTCAAGTTTATCTAAAACTACCACTTTTAAGTTTTAACAAATACAATGTTTATTTTGCGTTTAATAGATGGTGAATAAGCATTAAAATAGGTAAAAGTTTGGTCCGGCTAGTTCAGTTGGTAAAGCCTGAGAGTCTATCTCGGGGTTTGGGTTCGATCCAAGGTCTACGTTTTCAGTCATACTTCCTTTTTCCGTTCTCATTACCTATACTATAGAATAATCCCACCCTGCAAATGTTTCGTTTGGCCCAGGGTCCTCGGCGGATTGAAAACTTCATAATGTTATCCTCAGCTAAATAACTTGTCTTCGTTTTTTCGTTAGAGTATACCCTGTTAGAGTGTTGTTGCGTGTAATATTCGTGGAAGATAACAGAGATGTATTTGTCTGTCTTGCGTGCCACGGTTGTTACATCCAAGTTTGTTTGAGTGTTATTTGGGTGTTGGTATTGGACCGACAGGGAAACACATGTTAAAAGATGCTAGTTTCTGGCTTTTTGATTCATAACTAGACCTCGTGTTTACTTTTCGTCATCACCTGAACTGCCTATCAAAAGCCTGTTAGTTAAATTTTTAAAATTTTTATAACCACATAGGTTCTGGAAGTGGTTGAACTGTCAGCCACAACTCTTTTTTTTTAAAATATATTGAAATAAATGTTTTTAATTCTTTTAAGTTTTTTGTAAATTTTAATGTTTTTGTAAATTTTTAATAATGGATGTTAAGGAATTTTGAATTTTGATTTGGTAAAGTAATTTTGAAGAATTTTAAGGTTTGAGCTAATTGTTAGTAGTGTTTAAGGAATATTTTTGAAAAATTTTTTTAATTTTGGGTTTTTTTTTTGTGGTAGATTTTTGAATAAATTTTTGTAATTATTTTTGAATTGAGAATAATTTTGGAATTGTTCTCAACAAATTTTTACTTTTAATAACTATGGTAATTTTTGGATTTTTTTTAATTCTGGTAATTCTTATGTAATTTTCATAAAGTTTCTTAGAATTTTAGTTAATTTTAATTTTGAATTTTTTGGAAAATTTTTTTCATTAATTTTTTTGAAATTTTTATAAATGTTTTCTAAAATTTTTGCATATTTTTAATATTTTTATATTTGTTGTAAGTTTCTAATTTATGAATGTTTTTTTTTTGAATTTTTGACAAAGTTTAATTTTTTTACATTTTTTGAATTTTTAAATAGTTTTAGAAATGTTATTAACTATACATTTTTTTTAATTAAGTAAATTTTGAGATTAAGATAATTTTTGAATTATTGGTAATTTATAAATAATTATTTATATTTTTATATTTTTTTATCTTTGGTAAATTTTGAATTTTTTTTTTATGTTTGAAAAATTTTAAAGTTTTGTAAATTTTTTATATAAGTTTATATAAACTTTTTGCAACTTTAAAATATTTTTTTTTTTTGTAATTTTAAACTTTTTTGTAAATATTGAAGTTTTTGTAAATTTTTAAAAAATTTCTCGTTTCACAATTTTGTGTTTTTTTTATTTGAATCCGTATTAGAAAATTTTTAACTTTGTTTTTTAGAAAATTTAGAAATATTTTTGTTAAATTTAGGTTTAGTAAAAATTAAGAAATAATTTTTGAAAGGATTTTTAATTGAAATTTTTTTTTAATTTTTAAATCTTTTCTAATTTTTTTGAAGATTTTGGTGTATAATTTTGAATTGTAGTTCTTTTGAAAATATTATTTTTGCATTTTTTTGGGAATTTCAGAATTTTGTTTTTCTTAAATTTTTTTTGAAATCGTAAATTGGGTTTTGAATTTCTGGAATTTAGAATCATTTTCCCTACTCGACTCAACTGCCAGATCCAACTCGATGACTACTAACCACAACCAACTCAAGTTTGTCTGTATTGTTTTTTTTAATTTTGTTTTTTGAAAGAAGTTTATTTTTATTATAGATTATTTAAATTTTTTTAGACGTTATTTGTTTATAAATTTTTATATATTTTTTTATAAATTTTAAAATGTGTTGATAGTTTTGATTTCTTAATTTTTTGAACTCTTAATTGTTTTTAAACGCATCTATTTTATTGTATAATTGTAATTTCTGCATGAATTTTTTTTGAAATTTATTTGATTTTCTCAAATTTTCAAATTGTTAGTTGTTTAACCTTGTTTTCTTTGTCAATGTGACATCTTTTCCGAGGTCAAATTAATTTTCGTGCCTTAGTTTGTTGTTTTTGTTAGACCTTCAATTGTTTTCACCTGACACATTCTTAAGCTAGAAACGGACAAAACCGTCCGACGACGACGTTAGTAACATTAGAATACACAGAACACATTTCAACACAACTACAGCGTTAAACGAAAAAAAATTTTTCGTCGGAGAAAATTTAGATTCTATTTCTAATTTATCGTCGGCGATGATTATTTCCAGACATCAATTGAATTTTTATTTGGCTGCAAGGGTAATTTTTAATGTTATTGTGACAGTGCAGCCAACTGAAAAATATGATTTTCTGATGTTTTTCGCGTTTCTGAGGTTGTAATCGTTTTGTTTTGAGTTGTCAACTGAATTTTCAATTTATGTTCAAAGTTCGGTTTTTATTCATATTTAAATATTTTTATAATTTTTATTTTGTATTTTAATTTTAAAATTATTTATCAGGAGAAAAATTATTATTATTTACTTGTGTCCTATGGTCATGTCGTCCATTTGAATCTTATTTTTTTGTTAATTTGAAATTGTTGTTTTCTTTTTTAAATTTTGATATTTTTGAATCGTTTTTTAATTGTTTTTTGTTTTTTGTATGAATTTTTGTATGTGTGTGTTGTTCTGTGGGTGGAGAGCAAGTTATCTTATAAGTCCTGACGCGCAGACAACATTTGTGTTTTGATATGTGAGTTTGGGTTTTGTCTGGGTGTTGTTCTGTGGACGGAGGGCAAGATGTCCAGTATGTCCTGACGATCATGCAACCTTTGTGTTTTGAGGATTTTTTTTGTTCAGTTTTGTTCTGTGAGCGAAAGGCAAGATCCTCGTAAGTTATGACGCGGAGACAATTTTGTTAGTTTTGTTTTGATGTAGTTGTTTGGTTAAATTTTATTATGTCAGTGAAAGGCAAGATTCTTGTAGCTCCTGGCGGGTAGACAATTCTTTGAGGTTTAATTTATATTTTATGTGTGTTTGTTGTAGAGTTGTTGTTCTGGTGGTGAATGACAGAATTCGTAAGTCCTTGGCACATCGGCAACATGTATGTTTGAGTTTTTTATGTCTTTAAGTTAAAACCGCAAGGGTACGAAAGCTCCTTCAGACGTGTTCTTAACCGTACCTTAGTTAGGTGGGATCCCGTGAACCTTAGTTAGGTGGGAATTTTTAGATTGTAATGAGAGGGTCGTGAGTGGTGAAATGACATGGCCCGGATCTTGTTGACCGCTGATGGCTTACCACCTAGGTCGTCCCACCATGATTATCTCACCACGCTTACGGGTTCTCAATGTGGGCATGACCACCAAGTGTTATGCTCATTTAGTCTAACTACCATGGTCTTTGAGAATTCTATTCTTTAGAGCGTAACCTATTGGAGGGTAGGACGAGTTCAGATCAGAGAACAATAACAGGGAAATGAATCGCCTGTCGTAGGGGCCGCTATGACTGACGTTTTCTATCCCAAAACCAACCACTTTATTCTCAACACAGGCTGTTCCAGTGGTGTCATTGGCTTGCCAGGTAACAGGAAGAATAAAAGTACTAGCCCTTGGCTTTCCGAGCCATAGCTAGACTACCTCTGTCCTCTGGTCGTCCATCGATTTCACCGAAACACTCTTCCAAAACTTCCTTTTTTGTTTATTATGTGTTTAGGTTCAATTGTTTTCTTTGCTCTGATTTTGTTTTGGTATTAGCAGGCTTATTCTGCTGCCACCTATCGTATTGGTTTTTTCTCGTTTCCTCCTCTAGTTTTCTTGAATTGGTTTTTGAGCATATTGGTTTTGGCTCCTTATATTTTTTAACGGTCCTTATTTTGTTCTTTTTGTCTCTATTTTTTGCATTTGGTAAATTTTTTCTCAGGTTCAGCTAGTTCAGTTGGTAGAGTTTGAGAGTATATCTCGGGGTTTAGATTCGAGCCCAGCTACCATTTCATTTCTTAATTTTTTTATGATTATCAGGAAGAATATAGTCAGCCAGACTTCCTCCTTTCATCCTGTCCTGTAATAGGCAAGATCTTCGGTTTTAGTCATACTACCTTTTCCCGTTCTCATTACCTATAATAATATACTATAGAGTTATTCAAAAATAAATGTAAAATATTTTCAACAAACTTTTCAACCCATATGTATGTAAGAACACAATTATTTAAAATATTTTTTAAATCTGGCACTTCCGTATTAAATTGTTTTATTTTCTATTCATATTTGTTCACCTAGTTGGAAACAAAAGAAAAGAATTGAAAAAGAAAAAAAAAACTAGAAGATAAACAATTTCAATGTAAAATAAAATTTATGCTCACGAGTTTTTATGGTTCGTGCCATTTGATTTTTTTTTTATTTTTGGATAAAAAGGGAGTTAATTGGATTTTGGATTGCACGATGGAACAGTGAAGTTTGAGTTGGGATCGGGATATTGAGTTCGAGGGAGTGAGAATTTGAGAGTGGATTAGAGTGGTTGAAATATGGAATGATGGATTTATTCATTAAATATGAAATTTAAAATATCACAATTCCAATTTCATTTTCAATAATAATCCACAATAAATTGAGTGAAAAGTTAAGAGCAATTGGATTAAAAATTAGTCAAACCAAAGTAACTATTAATATATAAGTGAAGCTTTAAGTATAATGTTCCCGTAATAATTAGTGGCTAAGTGATGTAATGATTAAATTAAGTGATATAAAACGACCATATTCCTAGTGTTCGGTCGAGACAACGTAATAAAGAAAATCATGATTTTTCAAAGTACTATACGCAGCCATTTATCACGAAAAAAATCAGATTTTTTACTGGTTTTAAATGTCAAAATGTTTTGAATTTAGGTGACAACAAAAATATTTTATTTTGATTGTTATAACGCTTTTGGTTTTGTTGTGTTTATGCTTACATTTTTGTGATAATTATTCTTGATAAAATTGATTTGTGGCTTTCGGGCCAAATTTATATTTTGTGATTAAATTAATTGAAATAAAAGTGACCTAAAAAGGTGGAGGTATAAATCCATCTTTTTATCTTTTGACTGTTCGGTCCCGTTTGGCATAATATGCAACGGAGTAAAGTTAAAATAAAAAAAGAATTGACGTAAAATATCGAGATATTTATTATGATATTGCAAGACCGAACACTACCATTGTTGTATTTCTCTTCATTATTATTATTGATAGGAGTGAAATTAGTGGTCGTTGGTGGACCAGATCTAACTATTTTATATATTGAAAAATTCATCGGGGGTATCAGCAACATTAGAAAGCATACTTATTGGATTCCAAATAACGGTAGCTGTTAGTGAGGCAAAATGTGAAGATCGGAGAAAAACTTGGAAGGGTAAGAGAGCGCTTTTTTTCTTACGTAAAAATTAAGGGTGCAGGATGCATTATTAGTGTAAATATTTAGTGCAGAATGCTGGCAGGGCCGAGCTCCCAATTCGGAGATCCTGGGTGCTGTATTGTTGCAAACGATTTTGGAAAAACCCTGACCAAAACATTCAACATCGAACATTTTGCTATCTACAAAATTAAATGTAAGAGCTTTCTCAAATTAAATAGTATTTAATGGAAGCGGATTATAAAATAATTCAAATTATCTAAAACCAAATTTCAACATAAGAACGAATTTAGGCGATCTGTAATGGAAATACAACAAAACAAACGATTTGGTATATTTTAGTTTTTTTTGATTTTTATTTTTTAATTTAAACCTAACATAAAAACTACATTGCATATGTATATCATAAGCTTAAATTAAAAAAAATATCAAATTATGTTGTAAATTAAATAATAAACTACATAATTCTAATCATAAATAAAAATTATAAAATCTTACAAACAAATCAATTAATTTATTTCTTATCGAATCTAAATGTACAACTTAGAACCTAAACCAACCAATATTTAATCGGTATTTTTGTAAACACACTATTCCAAATATTTGTAAATATTATACCTAAACCAGATTCCAAATCCTCACGCAACTCTGATATAACTTCATTCGAATTTTGATTTAAAAATAAGTTTATTGTTGATCCAAGAACTTTATTTCCATTGAATAAATTGTTTAAATTTATTTTCATATTTCCAACTAAAAATGTTACTTTCATGTTATCAATTTTAATTACTTCCTGAAATGAAAGAACAAAAACAAAGAAATAAACATAATGTTGAAATCGATAAAGAAGATTTAAATCTTTCGAAGAAAAAAACGTTTATCAACTAATATTTGTTTTATTTTTAAAGTTATCTGTCTAAAGCTATTTTAAGCTTTCTTATGATAATCCATCGGTCAAAAAACTTTTTTACAATTTAATCAGATTAACAAATAGAAATTTTTAATTTTTAATATGACCATGAAAATCTGTGTTACACGATTGCTAAAACAATATATATTAAATAAAAATCTTAATCAATTAATTTTATTAATAAATAAATCAACAAACGTTTAATCAATGATATATTATTTGGAGTTATATAAGTTTAATTACAACAAACTTTTATATATGTAGTTTTAACAATCAATGTCAAATTTTTTGGTGTTTTGAAATATTAAATTTTTAATTAATGTTCAAACAATGTAGACTGCATTATATTGGGAAATGTACGAGGTAAATGAAAATTAATGGAATGGTTGGAAATTGAAAAAGCTTTGAAGTTGTTTACATATTTACTTGCGTGTTTGCGCCATATTAAACTCAGATTATAAAATCTGATTGAATAATTTTCCATTCTTCGATTTAGCACACTTATACTTTTAGTATACTTCTTTTGATGCGAAAAATTAATTCAAAATAATTTTTTGCTAAATATTTCGAAAGCAAGTATATTGATAAAAGCACGAGGCCGTAGGCCATGGGCTTTTATCAATACCACTTGCTTAAGGAATTTTCCAAAATATTATTCGTTTAGAAAATTTTTTGCCATTTTTCATTTCTTTTTATATTTTTTATAAATTATACGTTGGCCGACTGTGGCATCAATTTATTATTTCAAAATAAGACTGAAATTTTTTTGCCTTAGTTTCATTTTAATTTAAACCAATGAAATTCTCTAAATGTAATGAATTCAATTTAACCAATAAAATTTGAATTATACTAATAACAAATATTTATACGTCTGGCCTACTGGGATATTATAAATTGTAAATCTAATTTTGAAATAATTAACTGATATCACAGTAGGCCAACGTATAATTCATAAAAAATATATAAATAAATGAAAAATGGCAAAAAAATTTCTAAACGAATTCCCCTCGTTCGTTGATAAATTCTCATAATTTTTTGAAAATTTTTTTGAAAAAGCAAGTGATATTGATGAAAGCCCTCGGCCGCTTACGAAATTTTTGGCAAAAAATTATTTCGAATTATCACCGTCCTTGGGAAATTACAACTGATAATTTTTAATATCCCAGCAGGCCAGACGTATAAATATTTGTTATTAGTATAATTCAAATGTTAGTGGTGAAATTGAATGATGTCATTACATTTAGAGAATTTCATTGGTTTACATTAAAATAAAACTAAGGCAAAAAATTTTCAATAAAATTTTTATCGATTATTTTATCTAAATTTTATCGAGCTCCCCAACGATATTTCGATATGTGAATGGATTTCTTTATTGAGAGTGACAATTTTCGATAACTTACTCCTCAATAGTTGTAAACAAACATTTCACTCTGTTTTAATTACTGCACATTTACAAGTCCTATATTCGTCCCTGTATGGAACATTGTTAACTAGCAGTGCTCGTATGAAATCAGATCAATCATACCTCAACCATATTGATACGATTCTACATACTCGCAACGAAATACAAGACAAAATTGAAGTCGAATTATAATTTCTCAATTCATCCCTTACAATATTTGAATAACAAAACTAAAATCAGTGCCGGATGGTGTTACAAATTCCAAAAAAAAAGATTGACAAAACAAAAACATTAAATAAAATACAAGCAAAATAATGACGTCAACTATCCTCGGAATTCCTCGAGTTTCTTTGAAAAACAAATTTTGTATTTATCTGAAATAAGCTCGATGTAAATAAAAATTGTATTTAAGGAATTCTGTTTGTACAACAACAGACAGTTGAAAGCGAAATGCGATAGTGTAAACAGTTCAAATCAGAATGCGATTTTATTTTAAACAAATCGCTGTATCTTGCACATAAAATCGTGCAAATAATAGTAAATCGCCTTTTTAATTGCAAATAAAGTTTAAAGTATTATTGAAAATAAATATGTTGTGTATCATTTTTAACGCTGTGTTTGTATTTGTTGTAGTTTCTGAAGATATTGAAAGAATATTATAGATCGGAAATATTGCTTGCTTTATTGTTTTTCTGTTGTTGTTAAACTAAAACGGAGTGGAATACTTAATAAAACCTGATGTTTTTGGTTACTAATAACTGTTCAAATCCAGAAGAATAGGGGCAAATTCGAGGAAGGTAGACGTTGTAACAGCCAAATTCTGTGATTACTTTAAGTAACTACATTTTCTTTTCCATTCAAAAATAATACTTCTTTGTCTTCTTTCATTACAACAACATTAAATCCTATGTCTTCAGTTTGTTGTAATTTAAAACAAAATTCGTTTCGCTTTACATTGTCATGCTTATGTATAACATTGAATTTATAATTTTTAATTAGTTTTGTTTTACATATACGAAATATATTTAAATTAAATGAAGAAACAAACGAGAATTGCTAAATCATAATAGCCCCACAGGGTGATTCGTTTGTAATTTAATTTGATGCAATCGTTTGTTTTGGTGAAATGTGATGCGAATGTTGAGTAACCTTGTGTTATGTTTTTTTTGTGTTAATGAAAGAGACAACCGATACGATGACATGGTTGGAAATTTCTTACCGATCGGGAAGAAAAACCACACTTTATTTTTGGAAAAGATCAAGTATTTTTAGAACTGTCGAGCAATTGGTCTAAAATAATTTAGACTTACAATCGTTTTTTTTAAATATTTAATAAATTGACTAATAAGAAAAAAAAATTTTTGATATGGATACAATAAATTTTATATTGGTTATGCTGAGTAATACATTTTTTTGATAACGGTTATGAATAATATTTTACGTGATATGAAAACAATTAAGTGATGGCTAGATTCAATTGATGTGTTGATACAAAACTGGTAAATTACATTTTTCGTAAATGAAAACAAATAAATGTAATGGATGAGTGAATTTTTTTGGTTGGCAATGTATTAATTGCACCGCAATTAAATAACAGTAAACATCGAGGTGAAATTCATAATTATTTAAAGTCAGGAAAATAGCAACTAAAGAAATAAGGAAATATAAAAGTATAGACCAAATTAGTAAATGAATGGGTAATCTGTTTGATTATACCATTATAAACAAACAACTGATGAAGATGAATTGAGATTGAATCCAACATTAACAAAGGAAATTACACACCATTCAACATTTTCAAGCTAAGTTTTTCTTAATTGTTATTATATTACTATTTTCATATTTTTTCTATATTAATATTGATATTTTTATAAATTGTGGGTGACATTTTTCTTGTTATGAACCATTAAAATTGCCAAATCGAAATTTTCCTGGTCTAGAATCCGGATGGTATATTTTTTTTTGTTGCACATATTGTTGTACATATCCTGGATAGGATACCAATGCCAGTTTCTAACAACGCGACAATTTGATCTTATCGGTTTTGCTTGTCACGAGGTTTGCGCAAACAGCCAAGCTGTCGAGATCACCCGCTTAAAAAATTTAAACAGACAAGTGTTTGTTAAAATTTACCTACAATTGTTTTTGAGTGATAAATTTGAGCCAGTTTGATCTTCAATGGACATTACAAATGCATTCGAAACAGTGTGGATTCGGATTCAACATGAAATCGAAGAAGAAGAATTTGTCATAAATCAACTTAAAGTTTATGAGAGAAATTTAAACATTCTTTCGAGTTGAAAATTGATTCCAATCTGTTTTGGTTTTTGGTTACATATAAAATTATGGTGTATGGATTTTTTTGTCAATATTCGACGTTCTAAAATGGTCGCAACCCAAACAAACTGGCACATTACAAAGGGATTTTTAAGGCCCTAGGTCTTAAAGGAAATATATGTGTTGCGACACAAATTATAATTCCTATAACAGAACAAGAACACTTTTAATTTAAAAAAAAATATCAATTTCATCTGCAAAAAAATGGTTGGACAAAATCGACAAAAAAATAATTAAAATTGTTTTTTGGGATCTCTAGTCTTAGAACTTATAATTTCTGGCGACTTCTATGCATATAAATTAAATAATTGCTGTTAGATTTAATTATAGCTCTTAGACATTACAGATGAAATCCTGTCTTTTGTGTATTGCATGAGTTCAATTTTGATTTATTCACACCGTTTGAAAGCAGTTCCTCGATAGGCATAAAATTCGAATTGAGATAACTACATCTTGACATCTTCAGAGGCATGGCAAGACCCTGACATGGCAAGAATTTTATGTTCTAAAATCAAAATTAAAATTTCAAACTCTACAAATAATAAATTTAAAATATTTGACATGAATTCGGTTTCAAATGGCTCACTGTAAGACACGCATCCATAATAGCAAAACACCTTTACCAAAGTTATTTTGAGCATTGATTTTTTTTTCGAATTCGATTGTTAAGAATTTAGAACATTCCCGTTACTTTTGGAGAGCATGATTAGTTTAAGTTGTTTTGCAATCGACTGTCCAATCTTGACCAATCTTAATTTATAGGACATAACAAAAATATACTAACTAACGAGTCAGTCAGTGCTCGATCACATTTTATTCCATTTTCATCCACTAACGTAATATTTCAATATGTTTACTACACAGCTACTAAATTTATTCCTTGGTTGTCAATCAAAATATTTTTTCACTTACATATCCACTAAAGAATTTCTCAAGCAAATTTAATAAAAATCGAAATTGGGTGGAGTAGTCAATCCGAGCAGAAATTTGTCAGGTCTCAAATAAGGGTCTTGATCAGGTTTGCTTAAGTACGGACCAGGCATTGGTAGGGCAGTCTTATTAGGCCCTGATCATGAGTGTAACGCTATTTCCCAATCAGGTCCTGATTGGGATAAACGGATCAGGGCCTGATTGGGATAAGCAGATCAAACTCCGATTGGGATAATCAGATCAGGCCTCGATTGGGCTAGCCGGACCAGGCTCTGATATATATCTACATATTATATACATTGAAATAAAATAAAAAAGTAACAATGGAAATAATTAAAACATGTTGCAATTATTGAATGTCGGGAGACATTAATTCATAACTGAATAGTTACACAAAAATTTAACTAACATTATGGGGGAGGATATGGCAGCAATGTAGTTTGTTCGTAGAAAAATAAATTACGTCTGATTTGGAATCCTTGACGGGAATTCAAAATCTAGTCAAGCTCTGACAGTCTGAAAAGCTCTGACAGTCTGACTCACTCCCATCCTCTGGATTCCAGCCAGCCCTAGGTACCCGTCGTCAGAGACAATGACTAGATATAATATTTTGGTTAAAAACCAACTGCTAAGCAACTAGTAGCCATGTTTTACATGGCTTGATAGATTGGTGTAATTCTAAATCTGACTGGCGATCTCGAAATCGAATAGTTAATTCATTTCGAAGCATATTCCAAGAAATATTGTTGTGACGTTCCATTGTGAGATAATGAAACTCAAGAGCGACACCGCGAAATAAGTAAATGATGTTATCAACCAAACTGCTTAAGGATAATCCGTTGGCATCTGCCATCCTCTATACTCTGAAAAGAAATCGGGCGACATTCAGACCATCCGCCGAACCATCTGGGATTGAAATGCGATGGAACAGGTGGGTTGTTTATTTCAATCACACGTTACGTTGTTGAATAACTTGTAAAAGAGCTACCACTTAATCCTGACTTAGACTATGAACTGATTCATTTAATTGTGGATGTACTTAGAAGGTGACCTCTAAATGGTGATGATTCTAAAAGTGGGGGTGGTAATGCCAGCAGTTCTTCTTGTTTGTCATCTATTAGAAGAACTATGCCCTTAATGACCTCATTTATCATGGCAATTGATCTATTAAGATTAGGTTCACTCATAGTTTAATTGGTGGTAATGGCAATGATTGACTAGTAACAAAACTTTTGGGACAGACTGTTGTACTGATGGAAAGTTTGAACTACTGCACATCTGTATACCTGGGTCAGACTATTATGTCAGAACTAAATAGTTACTCAAAAATTTAACTAACGTTATGGGGGAGGATATGGCAGCAGTGCAGTTTGTTCGTAGAAAAATAAATTATGTCTGGTTTTTAATCTTTGACTTGAATTCAAGATAAAGTCAAGCTCTAACAGTCACTCACTCCCATCCTCTGGATTCTAGCTGGCCTTACGTACCCGTCGTCAGAGCCAGTGACTTAGATATGAAATTTTTGTTAAAAGCCAACTGCTAGGCAGCTAACGTCGCTCGTACATTCGGGTATCGGGTACCCAGGTAAATAACCAATATTATACTGTCCGAATAGCCGGTTGTATTTGTCGTCGACTTCGTCAAATAGTTAAGAGGCTAAATAGCGCTTTTTAACTCAAACGAATATGGAGCATTTGAACGGTTGACTGGACCAAAGTAAATTATTGACATTAAAAATTTTCAGGAATACTTCTATCATTATCTTAAAATATAGACCATTGAGAGATTCCGGAGCACTCTCATGCAACCGTCTGCAGCCAAAATTATTTAATTTTTTGGTTCATAAACAACGATATTGATATATACAACCACATAGATATAGATGATAGATAATATTATAGATATAGATGATAGATAATATAAATAGATAAAATTTTGCAGATTATAGAGCAAGATGTAATAAAATAACATTTGGAAAATACTCTTTAAAGAAAATAGTTCCTAAATAAGTTCCTTCTTAATAGTTCTAAAACAATACAAAATACCTAAATAAACATTTGAGGATAACAAAAACAAAACAACATGCAACAGGAAATTGTAGTTTTATCTAATAAGAAAATAAATTACAACTACACAGTCTATGACAGCATAGCTAAATAAACAAATTAAAATAGTAGATTATACACCAAAGTAGAGAAGTGTTTGTTTTTCTCCCAAGGTATGTTTGGAGCCCGAGGGCGAAGCCTGAGGGCTACACATCACATATTACATTATTTTAGTACGACCACATTATAATTATGTTATTAAAAACAAAATCAGGATGGTCATTTTGTAGTGCTATATCGCATATTTATATCGAATTTTGGAGAGTTATAACGCAATTGAAAAATATAAAAAAAACTCTACATACCCCTACTCAAATTTCCCCTCAGAATGAATTTGCAGTGAATTTTAGGACAAATTAGAAATAAGTAATTGACAGCTAAAAACCGTATATAAGAATATTTTAAAGGCTACTCAAAACGTCGTGATAAAAATCTTTTTGAAATTAAAATCAATATTATATTATAGTTTAGATTAAAATTAAGTTATATTTTATACTAAAGTGAAAATCAAATGGATTTTCAATATTTTATTTTATTTATTTCATTTTTGTGAAACCTTGTTTGCAAAATAAAGCGAAAATTTCCCAAAAAAATAATGAATTTCTTTGATTTTCGTTTGAGTATTGAGTACAACTATTTTTAGTGATAGTTTAATGGATGAACGAATTTTCTCAATATCCCTTATGTTATTTTGTTTAATAAGAATAAAACAATAACTCGTTTATTTTATTGGGTCAACGTGTAGCAAGTCTCTTTTAAAGGTGTATTTCATATGAAAAACTACGTATTGTAATGGTTTTCTCGGAATTTCAAAAATTTGTTACTGCCTAATCACTATATTATATATATTTTAAATACGATATCGGGTTGTACATCCAAAAAGATCTACACTTTGTCTTATACTATTTTAATTTGATTTTATATTGTTGTTGCGACTGGTGCGGTGCTACTATTCCAGCTCTATGTTCAGGTTCAGGAATTGTGCTTTTGTCTGTGAGTGATACCACAAATCTTCCTTCGTTAGGTCGGTTGGATTTTTGGGCACTAGAATAAGTGATCTGCATCATGTGGCGTGCCCCAACATGCGGGACACTTTTCAACAATTTCTTGGTCAATCCTAATCATGTAGCTGTTTAATAATGGCGACCAGCCAGATTTTAATTGCGCTAGATGGAGCTTGTGCTGCGTGGTTGTTTAATCTCTTCCGCATCGACCTGTGGTGGCCTGCTCAGTTGCAAGAAAACTGGATTTAAGGCGGAGTTTCTTATTGTGTCTTCAACAGTTTTTGTATGTATTATTTTTAAGCACGTTTTATACGTAAGCTCGTCGATGTTACCGGTGAATCGGTAGTTTCTAACATCATGTAAGAAACATTTCACTGTTCGCCTTATGTCTCTAGGTGGTGTAGTCGTGGATAAGGTGTAATTCCAGGGATGTTGCTCTTTGTGACAGACCCATAAATATTGCTTGGTTTGCATTTCATTATGTTCACTGACCGGTAATAGCCACCGAGTGACCTACAGTTGTAGTTTCCAAGACAGGGTTTTCTGATATTTGTAACTTATTCCAGTGGGAGTAGCTCAGTTCATATAGGTGCAGCATAATTTGAAAAAGGTTTTTCTATCGCTTTAAATGTTGCAATTATTGTGTTTTTACCTTTGCCCAATTAGTGTTTGCCCAATTTGTGTTTTTACCTTTGCCCACCGATTAGTGCTTTCCATGTGTTCCTGTTGTCGGTTTCGAAATCATCTGTTGAGCATGAGCATTGAATTTAAGTTCAATGGGTCCAATATTACCCCCAACAATGCCGGATTTTTAACCGTAGGAATGAGTATGTTGTCAATGAAAATTAAGTGTTGCATATAAAGAATTGCATATTAAGTGTTGTATACCCATGCAAGTAATGCATTCCAGAGATGAGAAACTCTGTTGAACAAAATCACGTTTGAGATCTACATATCCACACCTTGTCACATGAAACTTAAACGGAACTACAATTAAGTATAACGTCGTGGGACAGGCTCAGCTTAAGCAGCTCTTAATTTATGTAGATGGGTAGTTCTACAAACATAGGAATTTTGGACGGCTCTGCTTATTTCGTTTATTAATATGAAAAAAAACATTTTTTTCAAATGAAATTTGTAAACCTTAACTATGTCAGGTTTGGCTGGTCACCCAAAACAAACCCGTTTCGAAATATATTTCTTAGAAAAAAAATTATTCAAAACCTCAAATTCTCAGTCCCCTGGCGTGTCCCACGTTGAAAGTCAAAGCTGGTAAACTAAATAATCAATGATTCTAAGTGTGTAGAGAGAAATTTACACTGCAGTAATAATTTTGAATAATGATGCTTTAATAATGTGTAAATAATCATAACATTACTCTATATTTCATATAAGATATATCCTATTAAAGTTTGTCCCACCAATTTGTTATTATTCTCCTGCCCAATCAAAACACATTGAAAATATTGGAAATTCATATTTCTATGAAGTTATCGCTCGTCACAGGAATTAATTAAAGTTCAATAAATATAATATTGCAAGTGTTTTACTTAGTCCGAGGTTTTATCAATCAAAACAGTCATCATTACTAGCAAGATCGTCTTTTGCCCAGTCAAATTATCAGTCCCCTGGCAAGTATGTTCGTAAAAAGTATTTTAATTACAGATAATTTTGTAGTTTTATATGTTGTGAATTGCCTTGGTATAGAATCCGTTTATTTTTTTTTGGCGTAATTTTGTCATTTTTAAGCGAAATACTGATAAATTCTCAGTCCCCTGGAAGATTTAAAAGCAGGTAGACTTAGATAAATGTTTATTTCGTGTTTTGAGATAATATTGAGATAATTTTGAATTAATTTAGGTGTAAGAAGGATATTTTTTAATTTTGACTCTTGTATTTTTTTGTTTTTTTTCTTATTTATTTTTTTTTTTTTGACTGGCCACATTCAGAAAAGTTGAAAGAACGTCATCAACTTTAACTAAAACTAGTTGCCAGAACTTATACGCAAAAAACATGTCGTGCCGTAATTAGCTCCATTTCTTTCTTCGTGTGTAGAACTACCCAGATATCACGACTCTCTGTTTTTTTTAATTCAATTTTTTATTTCTTAATTCTTTTGCCCAGGGCGAAGACCAAAACAAAGGAAAAAAACAAGAATATGGGAAAGGACTAAAACAAAGACAAAGACAGAGATCAAAACGAAGACAAAGACAAAGACAAAAACAAAGACTAACCTAACACAAGGACAAAAACCAAAGTAGGGCAAATGCTGAAGACAGAGGCTGAGACTACCTTTACCTGACTCGGTACATGTATTCGAAGAACAAAATCATACATAACATTCCACAATGTGGGACGTACTGAACCTTGTGGGACACCACCAGTTACTGGGTGCATTTTACTGGCACCGTCCATATTATACTTAAGTATTATCTGGCTGAAGTGACTGGTAATTATTTTTAGCAAGAACGTTGGTACCTCCATCTGGGTTAGCGCATCAAAAATACATTTCCAATTAGCTGTGTTAAAAGCATTTCTCACGTTCAGCGTTACCACGGCCATTATATTTTGTTTTCTAGCAGCCAACTTGTGCCGGATAATGCCTTTTCTGCAGTATCCACCAACCGGTCACATATAATTCTCTCCAAGATCTTTCCTGACGTATCAAGCAAGCAGGTATGAAAATGACTCTCCAAGTGGGTTGTTCCCTTTCAGTTGCAAAAACAGCTTTTGTTCCTTCTATTTGACCGCGAAACTCCTTCCTTAAGACACCCCGTATAAAGCTCGCTGAACATGTGTGTGGATGATCGGATTTCCGTTTTCGGCGCTATGTCCTTCACGCAATTTTGACCTGGCGTTTTGCCATTTCCTAGCTGTGAACGTGCTTTTAGGACTTCTGCCTAAGTCACTGGTTGAATACCTTTCTCTGTATGTCCTGCTTGTTTCAGCTCACAGTAAAGGTATTGTGGAAACAGCTCTTCTATTATATTAGTTAGCATAACCGGACATGTGGATATATGAGGATGTCTACCTCCAAGCTTTTCCATTACCCTTTTATAACATCTACTCTAGGGATTACGTCCTTGCATGCGTCGCGGTCCGCGGAAGCACTTTTGCTTACTTAAATTGGTGACACGTTTCAATTCCGATGAGTTGGATCTTCATGACATCTTTCTCGTATGATATTTTCACTGTGCTCTGAGGCTCTCTGCTCCGCAATCTCCATGTTCGACCATAACACGGGCTTTCGTTCTTTTACAGCTATCCTTTTTAGCATTGCTACATCACAAGCCTTAGTAATGTAACCCATGAGCTGGGTCGTTTTTCGTTCTGTCTGTTTGAGATCAAAGGGTTTCGATCAAATATAATAGCTCATACACGTTAGCTTGATGATCACTGTGTGTAGCCTTCACGTTCTATATCGTTTTGTTTGCAAGACATGCACTCATGAACGTGAGATCAATTATAGAGCTCATATTTCCCCTACGAAAAGTTGAACACTAACCGTGTCTATGAAAGTGACATGAAGACTCGCAAAAGCCTTCAGCAACGATGGCCCTCCCCCGTTAGTGTTTTAATTTAAACTGCACGGCTTCACAATGGTTTAGGTTTATTTGGACAATTTTCATTTGCAGTTTCTACACAGCGCTTCCTGGTAGACTGGGCATTTGAAACTCCCAAACCCGTGCTCGATATTAGACCATTTTTTCACTGCCGAATATGCACAATATGAAGAACAATATAAAATTATAAAATGGTAAAAAAATATATTTTTATTTTATTTTATTTATATAACTATTTCCCATTGTGTATAACAAAATAAGCTACCACTATCAATCGCTAATATGGAAATATGATTTTGATATCTTTAACTCCCTAATGCCTATTCAAATATTTAGCGAGTTAAAGAGGGATATCAAAACCATATTGTCATAAGAGACGTCAGACGCTATCCATGGAGTGCTCAAAAGGTTCTAGTGTTTACTCAAACATGCTGATTTGAGCTTACAGACGCTCTGGCCAGATCAAGCATGGATTGAGGCTACCTAAAACAAAATAAATTGCTTTCTGAAATGTCTACAAGAATGAAACACGAGATCTACGAAGGAGAACCATAAAATGGCGAGAAACGCCGTTACAAAGGTATGTAGACCAACAAAGAGAGAATTATTGTAGATAAAGTGTGTGAATATTTAAAGCTTCAATAAAGAACATCAATTACGTATCTCAACAGGTTAAAACCTTTAAGAATGGACCTCAAACCATACATCAATTGTTATTCAAAACGAAGATCTTCTTAAAACAAGCAACCAGCAGCAAGTCAAGCGACGAGCAAATTTTGCTCAGCAAAGCATATTCTTAGAAAAATCCATACAAAAAGTTTTTTTTTCCCTTAAAATTTTAATCTAATTGAATTAACAATTATAATAGACAAATTTTGTTTTCATTCATTAAGAATTACTTAATTATAAAGACTGATAAAGGAATCAAAATTTAAATACTGTGCATTAAACATATTTCAGTTAAAATAAACTAAAATAGGCCTTGGTTAATATTTATTTGTAATTGAATTCAATTTTTATAAACAAAATAATATCAATTGTCAGTTGCTGTTCAATTAAAAAAAGACATGTCAAAATTAACATAAATAATATCTTTTACACAAAAGAAAGATAGACAAAATATATAGTGTTTTCTTTTACTCACAATGAATTCGTTGAAAATAAAATGAATTATCCGCAGGAGAAATTAAGTGACAGCTAAAATTATTCATATGAATGTTTATTTAAATATTCAAAAATATAACAATATAATTTCTTTGGTGACAAATTTCAATTACAAATAGGTATAATATAAAAAAACACCACTTTTGAGTAAAAGTGAATATTTTTATGAGAAGCTACAAGCAGAAAAATCAAAAAATTATCATAATTTTTTTGGTTTTCAATTTAATAAAAAATAAAACTTTCAATTTATTTAATGGATTAATTTTTAAAATTTAAATTTAATTTTAAAAAAACATTGACTAAATGTAATACATATAAAAAGTACATTTCTATCTATAAAATGCAATTTTGTCTATTTGTCAATTAACATAAACAATACGTTTATTCATAATATTTTTTAAATAAGCGACAGCAAGACAAAATATATTGTCGGTTATTTCTTTTAAATCAATCAACGAAGTGACATCTAAATGAATTTTATTCATCCAAAATTTAAACGAATCAAGTCAAGACAATTTCTTTTTATCGCTTTTTTTAACGCAAAAAGTGATAAAACACTACAAAATGGCCATCCAGATCATTTAAAGAGAACGAATTTTATAATTTTTAATGTTCATCAAAGTAGGTGGTTTCTATACAAATTTGTTTAAATTTATTGTAAAAAGTTACTGTTTAGATTAAAACTTTCAATGTTCTCATGGTTTGTTATTTTTTACTCCCTAGGGAGTAAAAGATGCAATCCGCTTTCACAAATGAGGGAGCGGAATTGAACTTTATATACAACTTTTGCAAAAAGAATATTTTTCACACATGTGTGTGAACTCTTATAAATCGAGTTATTGTGTTGTTGTTGTTGTTTACGGTTAATTTGTTTTCTAGAAATTTGTCGAGATGTTTCCATTATTTCGTGAATATATAAGAGGCCGCGTAAGGGATAGATTTAAATAACAGTGATGCATGCTAGTTCTGAATTAGCGTTGAAAAAGCTAGCCATAATTAAGAGTAAAAAATTTTTATAAGTGAAGAATTATTATACAAGAACAGTAAAGAGGAACAATAGAAAACTATTTTGTAATAAGACTAAGTCCTGAAAAAATATTATAACGTATAAAATCCACTGTTTTAATTTCCTGATATAGTGATCCAACCGAATATAAGTATATCGGCCAAAACATTACCATGTCATTGTTGTTATATTTGCATCATGGTATTTTCCTTAAAGAAAATAAATATTAAAACCGCCCAGCAAAACAGTTAACTAACCAATTATTTTTACGTCTACACGAAAATGAGAACAACATCGAAATTGGAGATTAAAGTTCACACTCATCAGATCCGGACTTTATAATAGCCAAGCTTTGCTGTTGGCTAGCTACTTCCATAATTAAAAGATTAATGTTTTTGAAAAATTTTATAAAAGCAATACATTGAATATTATTAACTACCAAAACCTATAGAGATAGTTTATGCGATTGCAATCCCGTCAATGTGTGTGTGTCTATCTGTGGACAAGATATCTTGTAAACGACTTGTTATTTTTGCCCCAAATTTGGTAAATTGGTACTTAGGCCAATATATACTATGGCATTGATTTTCAGATCCGCAGGTCAATTGTTACCCGAGATATGATGAGTTCAGGAATGTATATGTGTGTGGGTGTCTGTGGACAAAATATCTTAGAAACTACTTGATCTATTGAAACCAAATTTGGTACACAAGCATCTTAGGCCAATATATGATATGGCCTCTGCAGATCAATTGTGACCCTATATGTAGGGGTCAAAATTTGTGTGTCTGTCTGTATGAGGATGGATACGAAACTACTTGACCTATTGAACGCAAGTTTGGTACAAACATGTCTTAAACCAATATATACTATGACATTGGTTTTCAGAGCCTCAAATCAATTTTAGTCCAACATATGGTATCAAAAGTATGTGTGTATGTGTCTGTTTGGGCATAGAAAAAGTAAAACATGTATTTTTCTGAGTTTTTGTATTAGCATCTATTTGGAAAGCTTATTAAGATCTGATGCAAAATACTTTGTAACAGTTTGCCATATTTAATTGCTGCCGGATCGAATTTAGAGAAAGTTAATTTACAAATATGAGTCGGTCTCCGACGTAAACAATTGAAAATGGACAACTGCCAGAGTGACGACATATCTAACTTGCCCTTAAATAGCCTATTGGAAATTTAAAATCAACAGTTGTTCGGATACCGCTATAACCAGGCTGTTTAATACCATTCAGAAACTAACGATTTCTTTTTCGGATAGACTCAGTTCCTTTACCAAAGTTCTATCAAAAATCGTAAACGGAAAATAAAGTGTAGGTACAAACCGAAATTAAAATCATAAAACTAACTATAAGTTACACATTGCCAGTTGTCTTGGAATGCGGTACATTTCGAAACCGTAATAGGAACTTGTATACTGCGGTTTCTTAAAGTAGGATATCAGGTTATTGAAGTTTAAAATAAAATTACGTTCGTAAGACCCTTTTCTCAGTGTATAGTTTCACTCAAGAACTAATCAATCTCTTCTCCTGTAAGCTCAGATTATTTAACCAAATGTCATAAAAATCACCTAGAATGTAGTACGGATACAGACAGGCATATAAAAAATATTAAAACGTGGATGGGTGTAATTATTTGTAATTTTATCAACTCATCAGTAATTTACATTTACAATTCACCAGTTTATACTTTAAATCAGGGTTGTAACGTATAATACGGTAACGTATAAAACACGTATTATACGTACGTATAAAACGTATAAAACGTACAGTATAAAACACACAATCATTTACGTTTCATACCGTATAAAAGTAAAATCCTTAATAAATAAAAATGCATTTATATAACATTAACGCGGGCGTTAACTCGTATCGTACTCGTGATATTTAATATTTATAAAGTCTAGATTTCGGGACTAATAGGAACAGTTGCTTTAGAAAATATAGCGTCGGCATGATAATTTCTTACTATTACTACTAACTATTCCTACTAGTTCAGAAAACTTCCACATTTAACGTAAATGGTTCTTTTCAAAATATAATTATTTATTTTCAAAACAAATTTAGTCTGCAATAATTTGACATTTCCAACCATACCTATTATTCATCAATGACCAAAAATGAATTTACTCAATAAACTTCTCACTAAACTTTTTCGTTTGACGTAAATACATATTATTTTAACTATTACAACTTTTGTATAAAAAGAAGATTTGAACTGCAAGAACCTGTTCTTTTCAAACTGTGTTTATTAATTGGAAGTGGTGCAACCTGGATTCACACAACAAAATTTTTTTAAAAACATCTTTCTAATAATCTCTAATAATTTCCCTAACTGCTATGAAAAAAACGACATTTATTCTGAAACAACATTTTATTTCCAGCTGTTCTTATTAGATGGGAGGAGCTGAAGTTGGATTGAACCATATTTTATATATTCAATAACATTTCATGATGCCAAATAATTAAGTTCATGAGCCAAATGTTTCTCATCCAAAATGCTTCCCATTAAGTATTAAGTAAATGTTGGAATCAAAATGAAAGAAAATCATATAGTATACGTGTTGAAAAATTCAAAAATAATTTAATTGCTTGAGTTTAAGTGCTCAAAAAAATCTCTAATATTTAATTCAAAATTTTCAATATTCAAATCTAGTGAATTAAAAATTATGTTTAATGTACAGTAACATAATCTTTCGTATAAAGTATAAAAATATACATTCAAATAACATCTAGAATTTAAATAGTTTTTGTTATAAATTATAAAATATATAAATAATTTATAACTACGTAATTATATTTTTACTAAAATATATATCTGTAGGTGGGAGGTAAACTACACCAGGTCCAATTTTTTCAAAATACGTTTTTTTATACTGTTAGAATCAGGATTTTGTTCTCTACCGAGAGGTTAAAAGCACTGAGTCCTAACTAGTGTAGTTTTCGAGATAGAACAATTTTAAATAGTCCAAGTCTATAGTAAATAGTCCATTTTCAAACAGTTTTTTGGCTTTCCTGTAAAATTTTAAAAATGTGACTTGGTGTAGTTTACCTCCCACCTACAGATATATTTTTACTAAAAATATAATTAATATCTGAAGTAAGAAGTATTTTTAATTTTTTATGAATGAATTTCAAAAACAAAATCATATAATAATATATAATAATAATAATAATAATAAGCTTTATTTTTGTTTCTTCAAAAAAATTATACATACTAAATGTTCTATTTAAGCTTAACTACAAAAAAAACAATGGACCAGCGGTCCGTCTGTTCGCTTGCATAATAAATACCAAATTAAAACAATTCAAGAATATTAGAACCTAAATATTTTGGACAGCAAAAATGAATAGAAGAATATCATATAGACATTCATATGTATATAAACATTAGTAGATTCAATCTCTGTTGGTTGGACATTCTCTTTTCTTTCTCTTTTGTTAGTAATTAAACTCATTAATGAGTTGGTTTCTATAATTCCAGGCTTCCAGGCAAAAATTATACAGATCCTTCCAGTTTCTATATCCATTTAGCACATCAAAAACATCCTGCCGAGACAATGCATCGTACCCAAAGTACCGTTTCCTGATTGTTCCAAGAACTGGACAGATAGCAACAAAGTGGATAGCATCTTCACGTACATTGAGATTGCATATAGAACAGTTTTGGGCATTGCCTGATCGCCAAGGCCGGTAATTGAGGTTTATCAGATCTCCTCGTATTTTAAAGATCCAACTTTGCATCCGTACATCCATAGTTGTAAGTAGGTAATGACGCTCATCCAGGTTAAGAGCAAAGGTGCTATAGGCGTAATGATTTTTTGAAACTCGGGCTTTTTCCATGTTCGAAATTACAGATTGGGTTCTCACTTTTGCCAGAATACTGTTCAGTTCAATTGTTAATGTGCAAATATCCCTTACAGATTCACGCAGTGTGCACAGATGCATTGTAGCTAGACTTTGCCAGCCTCTAAACCAGGATGTTTTATTTCTTATAATCTCATTAGCCAGAAATCGAGGTAGTCTCTCTGTTGGTAGCTGCAACACGTTTACTATGTACTTGAAGTGTAGTTTGAGTGTATGCACAAAAATTTCACTTCTATTCGTTTCCAATAATAGCATGTAGTTTGGTGTGTTCCTCGGCAGTCCTAGAATTTTCTTAATAAAGAACCTCTACAATTTTTCCACTTGGTCATAGGCTTCCCAACCCCAAATCTGGCATCCGTAGCACATTATTGATCTACTAACTGCATCAAAGACCTGCATTTTGGCTGCAATTGGAACCGTTGATGTTGTTACAAGATCCTTCCACACCACATTTAGCGCTTGTTTGGCATAGGTTAATTGCTGATCCATGTGTGAACTCATTGAAAACTGTGGGGTCAAGATCATACCAAGATATTTGTAAGAATTTACCACTTCAATCGCTTGGCCATTCAGCCACCAGTTTTCTATCGCTGCTTTCTTTCCACCATTGCTAAATATCATTATCTTCGATTTACCTAGGTTAATAATTAAGTTCCACATATTGCAATACTCTTCCAGGCGATTTATCATCTTCTGCAATACTTCGGGGCTTGGCGCCAAAAGCACTATATCATCTGCAAACATCAAGACTTTAATTCGAAGATCACCAATAAGTATTCCTCCACACAGAAAGTCAACTAAGTCGTTCAAAAATACGGCAAACAGTAGAGGACTGAGTAAACAGCCCTGCTTTACCCCCATTTCCGTAGCAAACCATTCTGATAGGTCAACGCCATTCCAAACAGCTGCTTTTGTATTTTCATAAAGACTCCTTAATACCCTTAAAAATTTCGTCGACACATTAGCACTGCTTAGTTTATAAAACAGAGATGATCTTAAAATGGTATCGAACGCTGATTTGAAGTCCACAAAAAATGTGTAAATTTTTTGCCCCTTAGAGCGTAGTCGCAGGGTTACGATGCTTTTAAGATTAAATATATTATCAAACGTAGAATACCCCTTTCTGAATCCAGCTTGAAATTCGTTGAGCACTTTGTTTTCCATTACCCATTTTTCTAATCTACCTAGTAATATGCTGCAAAAAATTTTTGTAACCGAATCCATAAAAGAAATACCTCTATAATTTTCAGGGACCGAGCTGTCACCCTTCTTATGAATTGGGAAAATGAGTGATTCCTTAAAAGACGGTGGCATCTCTCTTGTTTCGAAAATTGTATTATAAAATGAAAGCAAATATAATAGAAAACTATTAGGTGCATTTTTGTAGAACTCGTATGGTATTCTGTCTGCTCCAGGTGCTTTGTTGTGTTTCAATTTACCTAGAACATCTTGTAGTTCGTCCATTTTTATTGCACTATCAAGTATATCATTTTCTATATATGGTTCCACTGTTAATACCGTTGTGTAATTCATTTGTGGTGAGAGTAGTGACTTAAAATAACCAGCAAGAGCTGGGACCCCAACCGAGCAAACTGCAGTATCCTTACGGCGCAAAGTTTTTACTATACTCCAGAACTCTTTACCGTTTCTTATATAATTTAATGATGCATATAGAATAGAGTAAAAACTTTTTTTCTTTGTTCTGCACAAATATTTGTAATCTTTATTTGCTTTTAGGTATAAATCTTTTGAAACCTCGGTATTCAGTTTTGCTGCTCTATGGAGAAATTTGTATGACTTTTTCCTAGCTCATTCACACTCCGCATCGTGCCACATGTTATGAGTCTTTTTTGTTTCCTGGCCCTTTTTGGATTGATGTAAATGGATTGAGCTGCTAATTTTATTTGTTCGGTTAGACATTGCAAAGCTTTGCTCAGACTTTCAGACAGGTCTCCCATATACCGCATACCAGTTTCAAGCTTTTTACAGAACATGGATTTGTTTTCCTCCACCCATTTCAGTTTTGGAGAGAGGCCTTTTCGCTTTATAAATTGATTTTCACCCCATTTCAACGTAGTGATGATGGGCATGTGGTCAGAAAAAACAAGAGAGCCCGTTTCAAAATCCAGAACTTTTCCCAGTAGATCTATTGAACAACAAACTAAATCGTTTGTTGAGGATCCCATAACGCCCAAGAAAGTAAAACTCCCGTCTGGATCACTTGGTGTACGCCCATTTAAAATAATTAACCCATAATCATCGCACGCTTCTAGAAGTTTTTTTCCTCGTTGATTTAGAATCTTGTCGTTCGATTTTCTGACTTGATTTAAGCTTGGGTTAATTTCCATCAACTCCTCTACCATGAATTGGTTCTCAGCGATTCGTACATTGAAGTCTCCTGCTAGTATAAAACTTACTTTGTTATTCTGTTCCAGCATTTCACATATTAATAGAAAATCTTCATTCCAATTGATACCATTGAGATAGACTGGCAGCACGTAGGTAACTTTTCCTTGAATTTCCGTGCTTATAAAAGATATTTGATTTATTTTTTCAAATTTCGTGGCTTTGGACAATCTTCCCATTTTTTTATAACCAATTAACATACCACCACTTGCTCTCCCAAAGTTGCTAATTCTCGTAGCTGGTACCCAACAGAGATTAAATTCTACAAAATATTTATCAAAAATTTCATACCTATCCATAATAAAAGTTTCCAATAATATAAAAATATCAAATTTACTTACATAATTAAAAAAATCCACAAACAATAGTTTATTCCCTAGCCCACAGATATTATATGCTAAAATTCTAATTGTATTACAACTTAAATCTAAAACATTTTTATCACTAGTTACAAGTTTATTAGAGGTTACAGTCGAACAGACGGCGCTTTCTCAACCTTTTCTCACATGCTGATTGGATATTGACGAGGATGCTTCGTTCAGAAAATCATCTTGAACTTTGTCCAAAAATTCTTGTAGATTGAAACCCACAAGATCACTTATTATTTGGGCACCTGCTTCATTTGTATCCGTTCTTAGACCTTCACCTTCTTTCCACCAAAAAACTGTATTTTCCACAATTAAGCTTTCATTTTTAATTCGAACTGATATTTTATCATTATGCTTTCTGATTGTCAGCAAAGAACTTCTTATTCGTCTGACTTCAAGCGGATAGTCTCGATCAATATAAATTCGTTTGCCCTTGAGCTTACTTGTGTTTTTAAGAACATTCATCACGTCTTTGTACGTGACAAATTCTACAAAGATCGGAACATTTACTAGCGACGCCGATTTGTTTTTGCTGTATAATCTAAACGCTCTTTTAACGTTGACTTTTTCCGTAATACCAAGCATATTTTGGCAGATGTCGATGACCGATTGAGTGGCATCCTCATTACTTTTAGCTGCCACTCCTTTAAAAATAAGATTAAATTGCCGGCTTTGTTTTTCCACTAATAGCACCTGTTCTTTCATAGAGCCTAATGCTCGATTTAAAACTTCCAATTGATCTTCAAGTTGTCTTTTTTCTTTTATTATCGATTCAATTCTGTGCTCCAAATGGGTGACATCCGCTTTTGTTGCAACAACCGCAAGCTTACTCTCCAACAAATCAGTCATAAAAGTATTAAATGATTTGAGTGACAGATCTCCTATCTTTGTTGCTTCCGAATCCATCACCAAATTTTCCGGGGACAAAATAGATCTTGCACGCTTTTGCGATGACTGAGGCGTAAAGTACTCCGTAATAGTGTTTGGGTTTGATCCCATTATATACTCCAAGTAATGTACAAATTAGTTACTATTTGCTTTTGTTTGCTTCACTGTAATCTTCATGCCAATTTTCTTCAAAACCAATTTCCTCTGTAATATCTTTTGATGAAATTCTTTGTTTTTCAAACTTTTCACGTTGTTCTTTTTCTTTCAAAAATTCCATTAATATATTTATAGTAACTGGAGGTAATGTGATATCTTCATTCTCATTTTCAATATTATTATTATTAATCTTTCAATTTATTTATCATCTTTTAACTTAACCTCAAATTGAAATGTTTACAAATTATATAACAAAACAAATAATTATTTAAAAAACAAAGAAAAAATATTTTTATCAATCCAAATACCAATTAGCACAGCTATTTATAATGTATTAATCACTAATTCAATTTGTGGAACTATTTTTAATTATAATTATAATTTTATTAGTTTATTTGACCAACAAGTTTATTTGACATCATTTGACAGCCCAATATATGAATATATATTAATACATTCACAACGTATTGGAATTTAAAGCTTCTATACACGTATCTTAACACAAAATATATTCAAAGTCTAAATTGATATCCAAAAAATAATAATAAATTCATTCATTTTTCATTGCTCTTTCAAAATCTTCCGACCGGCCAAAATTCAATCAATCAGTCAAGCGGACAACTATAAGGTGTCATCAAACCGTTTTCCTTATATCAGTTTTTAACGTTATTGTTAATTTCTTTTATCAAAAACTTTATTTATTTTGAGTCCACACTGGCATATTTTGTTCTCAACAAAATCATATTATACGTTTTATACGTTATATACGTTTTATACGTTTTATACGCTACGTATTATACGTGTAACGTATAAAACGTTTTATACGTGTATATTAACAACCCTGCTTTAAATACAATTAGATAGTTTTCTTCCAATTCAAAGATACCTTAAAATGTTATACAGATAAAGCATAACAACAAACATTAAACTCTATTTTGGCAATGAATTAAAATAGAAAATTCAAATCCATTGAACTGCAAAAAATACTTATTCAACTTTCATTTCCTATTAAAATTTAATCATCATAATAGTAATTCCAACATTATTCAACACAGTTAATTGAATATCTCAAATCGACACACCTAATAATAGATTAAATTATTATGTAAATCGATAAACCTTATGTATTTATTAATGATTATTATGTATGATAAAATTTTACCTCTGGTAACTTTTTTAAACTAATTGTTGTTTTGACAGACGTCCTTACATCTTTCAATGTCATTTGAACGTCTCCATTTCCAACTAAAGGTAATAATAAAATATTTCCGTTCAAAGTATAAATTGCATCGATGTCTAATTTTGGTAAAACTAAATCAAAATTTAAAATGTTTTTGTCTAAATCTAATCTAAAAATAAAAAAATTTATTATATTAATTTTAATTATTTGTATTTGTTATTTATTACCTGGCACTTTTAACAGTAGCATTTGATGGTCCTTTAACCACTAAATCTCTGAATCCTCCTGTTAATTGTAAATTACCGTTGCCACGTGAAACCGTGACCGAATGAATTAATAATGGTTCAAATGGTTCAATCCCAAGAGCTGGAATACCAGTTGCTAAATATGGAAAAATTCCTTCAAAGAAATTTTTAAAACAATTTCCTTCATTTGGCGCTTTTTTACTGCACGGTTTTAACCAATCTTCTGTGAGAAAAATCAAATCAAAAAAATAAAAATTAATTCTATTACGTACGATAAAAGAAACACACATATATATATATATATATATATATATATATATATATATATATATATATATATATATATATATATATATATATATATATATATATATATATATATATATATATATATATATATATATATATATATATATATATATATATATAGCGACTTCGTCCAAAATAATGTTTCTAAAATTAAAAATTTTCTTTTGATTGCAAATAATATGGTGTTCGGGATGTCTTAACGATAAACGATTAATAACGATGTTGATTGATGAAAGTAGATTTAAGCAAGTTTGATCTTCAATTGAACGGGTCTATTAATAAAAATACAGGTAAAAAAGTTTGTCTTCGGTTTGAAATCAAATTTTCAGAGAAATTCTGGGGCAAAGCCATTTAGGACTTATGCTTATGACGTGCAACTAAATTTTAATAAAAATTTAAATTGTGACTCATATTAATCTGACTACACAAGCTGTGCATCATCGTTGAGATTATTATTCTGCGATTATTTTTTTATGAGTTATAAGCTCCCAAAATGTGCCACACTTTTACTCTCGATATAATTGCACACATATTTAGTTGCACATCCAAATTGTCATTTGATGAGTAGTAGTATTTGTAATATTAGCAATTCAGTTGTTTATTGTGAATTATAAGAATCGAGTACAATATTAGTTGTTGCCTAATGAAAAACAATATTACTTGTTCTAAAATACTAACAAACCCAGGTAGTAATTGACATTACGGTAAATTTAATGGTTTTCATGGTGACCCATTCCGTATTAAGTTGTCAAATTGTTAGAATTCATTATGAAAATGGAGCAGTTATAGGAAAATATACAATACCTATGGTAATACATTTGCTTTCAAGTTTCATTCCTTTCCTGTTTCGTCTCATAAACGCAGAAAAATGGGGAATAAATGAATCAATCGTTAAACTAAATCGATGACAGTAAATTAAATTGCTTATATTAAAATAAAATGAATTGAAAGTATTTATTTATTTAATTAAAATCTAAGCTCATAATATTTATTATTTACTACAAAAAGTCGTGATATCAGTTAAAAAAACACCAAAAATTGAAACAGCTTTCGTGAAACTGTAAACTGCACCATTTCAACAATTTATATAAACTAGAAATAATTTACAGTTTGTGACCAATTTAAAGTAATCTGATAACTTGTATCTCTGGTACGATGATTTGTTCACGCGTAACGTTATCCATACAAAAGTCTTAATTCTCTTATAAAAAAATCTAACTTGAACAAAACAGTCATGCAAAATAATGACTTCAATTGTGTCGACTGTCAACACTTGGCGAAACATTTTGATACAAATTAAAAGTTGAAAACACTTCTTCTTATTTCACTGATGGTGTTATTCGTAGGACTAATATTTATTCTTCAAATGTAATTTAAATTAGACTGACAAGTTCCAGGTAGTAATCTAGACCAACCAAATTAAAATAAATTAGTAAAATGTTTTTGAAACGAATAAGAACGGATTGGTAGATACGATTTAGTGGTTCCATAACCGTTATTTTGTTAAACCAAGTTAAAACAAATTAGTTTTTGTGTGAATTTTTTTAAGCCCTATTAGGTCAAAGTATTTTTTATTTACCTACATATTAAAGTGTTACTTTCTTACTGTCATTTTCGGTCGTAAACTGTCACTGTTAATCCCTAAATTTTATTGTCATAGTTATGTGCAAAAAGTAAAAAACATTAAAATTTTTATAAATTATTAAAAAAATGAAATTTTTGTTGTTTTTGTTGTCATAGTTATACAATTTGTTTGTAAAAAGAACAAATATTTTGGTCAAAGGTTACATGTTCAAAATAATTTGATTACAAAATTTATGCAAATTTTGAATTTTGATTTATATTAAACAATTCCATTTAAATATTTTGGTTGCGGCGAATAAAAAATAGTATACGACACATGGCCGTAAGCTATTTTGTACTTAATGAGCCTGAGAGCTACATATCTCTGAGGGAGATGACATGCTCTCTCCTGAGGTGTATATACTATTTTTGCACGACTACAGCAAAATTTTGATATTAAAAACAAAATCTAATTATTTAAAGAGAACGAAAATTAATATATTTTTAATGTTCATCATAGTAGGCGGGTTTTATACAAATTTGTTTTTGTTTGTAAACAAATTTGATTTTTGTTTTGCATACAATTATAGATTTGCTTATTTTTTGTCCTAGGACAAAAAATGATAGTTTTTGGAACCGCTGTTTTTTGAGATAGTTTTTGGGACATATTTTTTGTCAAATATATTCAAAAAAACGTTCAATTTTTAGTCTGGATGGAGAAAAAATAAATTTTTCTTTTTTATATTTCCATGCAAAACAACAAAAATCGTTTGAATATGGAATTTATTATTCTTTGACAAAAATTGAAATGATTGCTTCGATTTAGTTTGAGATGTAAATTAAACATAATTTAAGTATTGAATATTTTAAAATTTTATTAAATCGAGATTAAATAACGGTTTGAGAAAAAATTTAATGTTTTACTCGGACTAAAAATGAATTTCGGAACTCGTAAAATTGCAATACTCCGCTATATCGCGTCGCACCGCAACATTTTTACTCGTCCCAAAATCTATTATTTTTTGTCCTAAAACAACAAATAACTATTATGGAACTTATGTTAAATGCAAACAATTGATAAAAACATTGTTACCATGGAAAATGTAAATAGAAATGGAATGTAAATATTTGGGAAAAAATTAAAAAACAAAGACGGATTTTACGGTTTTTCGTAATACTTAAATCATCTTTACTCAATATATAAAGCTGAATTGAAGTTTGAATCTTTAGAATTTTGGTTAGTTAAAACCGTGAAAAATAAAATATTTTCTATACAACTAGGCGTAACCACTTGTGTGTTTTCCCCTCTTGCAACTAATAATTGTGATATATATATAACCCGTTTATTTATAAAAAAAACTATCATTGTTGTGTAGTAGAAACCGTCGAGGATGGAGAAAAATACTGCATGGCTGTACCAAGATGTTGGATACGAAATGGAGAGCTTCCATCGAGATGTGTCAAGTGCTCGCAAGAAATGTTGGTCTCCACAACTGGATTTGATTGTGATGCCTTGTAAACTTGTGCGCGTAGTATTCGTAAAAATAATGAAGTCACATGTTACAAAGCTGTTTACCGCATAAAAGTTCATTTGTTGAAACACCGTCTTATTCATAAACCAATGCGTTTATTGCGAATCAATGTATTCAAACAACTTATCTGAGACACACGACTTATCGTCTTTTTTATTCTTTTATTTTGTTTTATCTTAATGCGGTCCTGAATGATATATTTTTATAAACTATTGGTTAAGGTAATTTTCCATAGATTTTTCTCCGGAAAAAAAAACTTGACAGCTGTCATTAGCTGATTTTTATTTCGTAAACTTTATATAATAAGTATATTTGTGCTATCTTTAAGTTATTTTGATTTCGTTGCATTATTATTATTTTTGCAGTAAATTTTAATACACAATAACTGATTTCTAATTATCATGGCTGTATGTCATAGGACAAAAGTTTAAGTTTAAGGATAAATCTCTTTATGTTTGCTATGTCAGTTCAGTAAATTTACTCACATTGATATTTTTTTGTTAAATTAAAATTTTTCAATAAAAGTGTTGAGAAAATTCCATAAATACTTTATTAAATTTTATTCAAATATTTTTTTTGTTCTAGTCAAATTAATAGTAATTAATAGTAATAGTTGTTAGGTTAATTAGAAAAATTTTAGGAAAAAAAAATTGATATGTGTTTGTGTTGTCCATAGTTAAACTAAATAGAAAGCAATTGATAAAATTTATCGAATTATCCGAATTCAGAAAAATTTCTTTGTTTTGTATTGTAATGGCGGTCGATAAATTTTAAATAAGTCAGTTCATTACTATACCCAAACACTTAAAGCTCATACGAGTTGTTACTATACGTTACTATACGGTACGAACTAGTATTAAACCATATATGAATATAATAATAATTTAATTAAATTAATTAATAAATAAATTTAAATTAAACAACGAAAAAAAAGAATTTGTTTGTCCTTCAAAGTTTGATATTTATTTGGACGATCGTATTAAACACACTAAAGATAGATCGTTTGCCTTTTGTAATGTAATTTTCAATTCCTTAGTTTAGCAAAAATTAAGACCAGTAACCTGGGTTGTTTAAACATATTTGAAGACGTATTGCTTAGGATAATTGGCTGAGGAATAGGATTGGCATGGAGAGTGGGATCAGGACGAATCATGGGGTGAGTGAAATAATTTTAGTTTACTAAATGATTTTAGTGGTATTGGTGAGGATGTGATCATCTTGGCTTTTTCGGCCTTTGGGGTCGTCAAAGTCCCTCTTCTCCGTTTTCTTATTTTCTTTTTTTGGTTATACAGTCTCTTTTGTGTGCATATCTATTCGTTTCGCAGGTTCAGTGTTCATTACACACATTGCATACATATTTTAATAAAATGCAAAAATTATTAATGTTATTTATAGATTTACTAAAGAGTGCATTGGAGCAAGAGAGACAATTTTAATATCATCTAGTGAAAGCGAAACTGCACGTTGCAAAAAACTATATGAAAAGTCGTCATTAGACATTGATGAAATGTTTATTGAAATTTGAAATTAGATCAGTTTGAGGAAACACATGTGAAAACGCTCGACAAACAGTTAGTAAAGTGCAAACTTCAAATGTAATGAACGATTATGTTATGGAATATTGATAGGGCGGAGAGCGCCATGTGCGATAAAAGTGGTTAAATATAATTAAGAGTATAATTTCACTTATTTTGTTTTTTTCTTAAAAATTAATAATTACTTTTGTTCAACTTATAGATTATAACTATTTAAACCACAAATTGGATAGTTTTATTAAATTATTTACGGAACAACCCGAAAGAATTTTAAAATCTCAAGCTGAATTGAGCTGAATTGAAAAAATTCCGATTGTCAAGCCAAAAAGAAATGTCACATACCAAACCTAGTGATATAGAACAACCTATTAGCCCAAAATTTAGAAATTTTAACAAATAAAACTGAAGTCAAATCCTGATTTAAAACAGAGAATGGTGAGTTTGTTTTACAGGGCTACGATGTGAGGAGATGTCTTAGAGAAAATACATTTTTTATCGAATCAAGTGGGGTATAATTTGAAAGAGATCTACTTCAGTATTCCTTAAAATGTATTTTGGAATACTCCACCATTTTTTGTATAATAATGGCGTTTTATTTATGTTTTCTTTAGTAGTGCCGAACCTAATTGATCGAAAATCATAAAATGTATTTGGAATGATAGAAAAATTAGTAAGTTTTTAATGAAAAATATAGAAAAGTGTCAAATATTCATAATTACATATATTTATTAAGGGGTGAGAATGAAAAGGGGTAAAAACACCATTTAAAATCCGGTCAAGTTATGTGTCATTTGCAAGAGCTCTGGATTTTAAAGACATAGCATTTTTTTGCATTCCCCACTTATTTATAGCAGAATTTTATTAGTGAGGTGAAAAAAACTTTTTTGATCATTTTTTTTTTATTTATGGATAAGATTTCAATCAATGTAATTTTTTGTGTCATTTCGATCAATTTTCAATTCAAATTACTATTGATATTTAGTCGAAAAAATTCAATTTTATGAGTCTATGGTGATTCGGCAATATGAAGACTTTGCAACATAACTTTTTTGCCATTATTTTTGATATTTTGTTCTTATTCGGCCACGGAACCCTCGTCGAGCGAATTTTATTCGCACTTGACCGAGTTTTTTATATTTTTGAATTCTGCACTCTGGTTAAAGCAATAAAACACACTCTAAAAAATCGAAATATGAAGACGTAAATTTACCATTATAATAAGCCTTAATTTACGTCTTTTTTTAAGTAATATTCCTCTCGCAGTTAAAAATTCCACCAAGAAGGTGTATTGTAATTATTTTACGGCAAAATACGTAAATTTTAATTTTTTTGTTGTGTTTTTACGACAAAAAGTGTAAAAATGCATCCAAAGATTTAAAATTTGAATATTTGGTTTTTTTACTCTTCCATTGTTGTAAATTTACGAATTACAATGTGCGAATAAAAATAAAAATTCGTTGGAATCAGAAGTTGTTAATTGTTATACATTTTTTGTAAGTTCGGTTTGTTTTTATAATGTTGTGTGTAGTGTCGGATTAATTACTTATAATGATTAAGTGTTTTACTTCTAATATAAGTTTTTTTTTCATATTATAAGCAGATATATATAGAGCTTATTTGAAAAATATTTTTCAAAGAATAGATATGACTACTTTATGGGAGATCAAAAAACACATTCAACATTAACAGATCATCGACACTATGTACGTTCGAAAGCTCGTTTTAAATATATTTACAATTTTATTAATTATATTTGATTATTTTACAGAAACATCAATTCAAAACGATGAAGAACGGGCATATATTTTTATTGAACGCGTTTTTACATCAGAACACAAAGGATTAATTATAATAATAGACTTAAGTTTAACTTTTTTTTATAATAACTCAGAAAATGTGAGTGATTCTAAAACTCATATCAATAATTTTTCAAAAATTCATTATTTTTCTTATAATTTAAATGTTATAATTTTTTAATAAATTTTTAAATGATTTTATTTTTATGAAATAAAGATTTATTTTTTATGCAGCAAAAATATTTTTGTATTTATTGCAAGAACACCTTTATTCACTAATTTACACATTGTGACGTAATATTCAGATAAATCAGTGTAAAAAAATGTTAAAAAATAAGTCTAAAGTTGTATTTTTACAGTCAATATTACACAAAATTAAGTTTAATAATACACACTTTTGTATATTTTAACTTACAACTAATTGCGTATTTTTACTGATATAAAGGCGGTGGTTGAAAATTACCCTTATTATAAATGGTAACTGAATGCCATTTATAATAAATGTAAATTTACACGTTTTTTTTTTAGAGTGTAGCGCATGTGTTGCGAATTTATTACTATACCATCTGTTGACTTGTTTAACAGAATACTTAAATGTTTAATTTACAGAAGCTCAAAATTGTGTGACTTTGGAAAATTACAGTGGGGAACTTTTTTAAGCAATTTCCAAAAAAATATATGTCTAAAAGCCATTATTATTGATATGAACGAGGCAAGCCGTTGGGCTTGATATTTGTTTTAAAGTTATGCTCCTCTACCAATTCGAATTCGAGAAAGAACAGGTTTCTCTTCAATATAAATTTCCAAATTGACTAGAGTATAAACTCACTAAGTTTACGAACAAATGTTTCCAAACAATAATCCAAAACATTTTGTGTTATTGCAATATTAGAACAATTATTATTCAATCCTAACTGTTACATTTACGTAATCAAATAAATCCATCTTTTTATGTACAGTCTTCTTTGAATATAATCCCATTTAAAGTAAGATTTACTTTCCATTTCACTACATATCATTTACGATTTTCCTTTTATACAATAAACACACAACTCAAGAAACAATTGTTTACAACCGGACACTGCAATCATCTAAGCATAAATAAGATTTGAAAAAAAATTTACATTAAAACAAAACATGAAAACCAAAGCAAGAAATAAATCATTATGCAATAGTAAATCTATTTGGGTTACTTTTACTGTTTGTATACAAATGTTATACCACAACCACTATTGTTGACACTCAACAATGTTATTTGAAATTAAGTTTGTTACCGTAAGCGTTTTAACTGTTGTTTTTCTTTATTTTCCAGATCAATAGCAAGCAAGAAAAACGACAAAATAACCTAAGCTCATTATTTTGTTGTAGTCAACTTTAATTAGAAAAGTGATTGTGTTTGAAGTTGGTTATAGTGACTATCTACGTTTATGACAATACGACCTTATTAAGGATTAATTATTAAAATTAGTATTTACTATTAATTAAGTTTTTGAATTAAGCTATCGTTAAGTAAAAAACAATGAACATTGAAGCCGATTATAATTTTATCATTATAAAAACTTTAAAAACGCGTCACGTTCGTCACATTGATTATTCTAATTTTGGTGTCAATTCGTAGGACAATATTTAATGCATTCGATAAAAGAATTTGCATAAAGAATATTAATTCTTAATGTTTTTTGTGGTTACGTGCTTTGGCATCTTTGGCATCATTCAAACCAAAACTTTTTGTACACTTGAATTTTTCTTTGCTAACTAAAAATAAAACCAACCACCAACAAACAAATCTTCAACATTTCATTATCTGACTATTTCATAAGAAACTAATATAAATTGGTTTTTTTATTTGGAAACCACAACAATTAAAGATATTTATACTCATCAAAATATTTGCTTAATATGTAATTCACTTTCAATTTCAATTCATCATAAATTATTTAACTATTGTATCCATTTGCATTACTTAACGGTATTTCAAGCTAAAATTCAATTAATCATTAAAATATTAAATTAGATTTAACTTTAATTAAGGTTAAGGTTTTCAGCTTTTAGATCGTCAGTTTAAAATGATATAAAATAAAAATCAACTCATATTTAAAATTTTCGAAACAAAATCAAATAAAAATTTAGGGTTATAGTTTTTACATAAAATCACTCAATTTTTAAATATCAAATTTTTCACTCAGTTTTTGAGTTGAAATTTTTAAGATCTATATATTCTAAACAACCGATTATATACAACGTCAAAATTATTTTATATCCCATGTAATAGATTAAAATTATTAAATAAAACTTATGACCTTTAGTATAAAAATAAAGACATTTAATTCCAATTTTATTCGTTAATCTTTCTATCTCTCATTCATAAAACCACTTGAGTTGTTTCAATTTTGTTAATATCTACAAAAATTTTCTTGACAGTGTATTACATATACAAATATTGATGCACATTTAGAGTCGGTAAAGCAGGTTATTGTTATTTTAAATTTTAATTATTTAAAGTTACTTATTTCTTTGAATAAAAAAAGAATATGCACACAGTAGGTGATAAATGAATTAAAAATAATTTAATGTCATTTTGGATCAGTTACATCTCGCCTTTTAGTTTTATAAATATGAAATTTGAGAAAAATTATTAAATGTGGTCGAAACAACGTTGTGATAACAATAAATTAATTTGTTTTTCCAAAATTGGATGTCAATAATTGTTTTCAACCCAAGAAGTTAAAGACCTTCATCATAAACATCTCATGTCACGTTCAATTTATTAAATAAAAAATTCAATCGATTATCCACAATAAATCATTTTTGGATGAATTCAAATGACAAAACAAAAGACCTGACGAAACGACGAACCTTATAATCATAATTTTTTTTTTCAATTAAAATTATCACGAAAATTTATTAAATAATCTTTCTTATTAATCTCAATCAAATTCCAATTTATAACTTACTTTCCGACTGTAATTGTGTGACATTTTCATCATTATTATTACTCGCCGAATTACAAAAATTTATTGTTAATATATTGAATAAAATAAAATTAATAATCAATTTTTTTAAAATGTTTTCCATTCTAACTGTTAAATTTTTGTTTACTTATAATAACAACACAGATATAATAATCACAAAAAATTAAACTATAAACTTTTCACTTATAAATAACGAACTTAGGATTCACTTTGGTTTACAGTTTAATTCGGTAACATTTACTTATAATTATAATTTTTTTCTATATTTTTATTATAAAAGATAACATAAATGTTATTTACTTTAAAGTCCGATACGTTCAACTGATGGAAAGTGAATAAAATTTGTAGTTTTATTTTACAAGTATGTAATTTTGTTGTATGTTTTTGTATCAAAGCGAAAAAAAAAAATTAAAATTAAATACGAATAAAAAGAAGTTAAAAATGTTTTTATCAGATTTTTACGATGTGATAAAATTAATAATTGTGATATTTACTTAAGAGTGGAGTTTTTTCTTCATATTTTTCGCGCTTTTTCAGGATTGTTAGTTTAACGAAAATTAAATATATTTCTTTGAAATTTTAAAGTTGCTGAAGGTAATATTTTTCAGACTTTTTGCATCTGAGCCATTATAATATTATGATATTATTAAGACCATACATGGTGACATTATATTTGTTAACCGCTGTTGATTAATATTCAAATTGTTCATCAACCTGGTTGGATTACCATCGCTAAAAAAATTTGCTACAATAGTTATTTGCTAATAATTTTCAAATTTCAAATTTCAAACAATCACACAAAATATCTACAAAATATGCTACCTCAATTGTGAAATGCACTTTTCGTAATTATAATATAAAAATATTTCTTGTTAATATGAAGCAATTGGAATGTAGAAACACATCAACTGGTTTGTGTTTGTTTATAAAAAAAAGGTTACACAATTGATAAGTTAAATTTAATTATCAAATTTATCGTTAATCTTTCATTTTTCGTCAAACACACATAATTCAGATTTTATTCAGAAATCAAAATTATTGTTTTTGGTTTCTCAAAAAATCTGATACATTTAATAAAAATAAAATAAAAATTAGTTTACGCAATCAATTTACTTATAGTCTATCAATCAATGAAAAAATCAATCAATAATAAAGTTGAGTGGTTTTTGCCGCATTCAACATGAAATAAATAAAATAAATTTAAATATGACATGAAAGTGAAATGATAAAATAAAGGTAACATCACGATAGCAATAATACAATAATATCATTGAGTTATGTTCAAAGATTTTGTACTGAAATGATAAAATCAGCACGCGAGTATTTTTTGGTACAAACAAAAACGCTATCACTAGATAATTATATTCTACTACTGGTTCGTGATTATTTGAATTTGAAGTTTTCAGGAAGTGAGGTAAATGTCGATTTGTGAACTACTACAGAGTGAAAACATGTAAATTGATAAGTTTAAATTTTTGTTTATGTAAATGTAGACATCTGTTTTGTCTGAGCATCGTACACAGAAAAATGCTATTAGTTATCAAACTAGGTAGATTGGTGATAAATATAACCTCAATGTCAATACCTCAGAATCATTCTATGTGCCGATAACCCATATAAAAATAACACAACCACACAAAAAAAATGTTCGACCCGGGGGTCTGACTATGTATACAATATGTTTTTGGGGTCGCCTAAATCTAAACCTCACTTTGACTCCAGCACGTCAGAGTTCAGAAATAACCTCAAAAAATCGCAACACCAATTTTTTAACCAAATTTATAATCCCGTAACCCTTTACGCCCCTAACCCTATAACCTCATCCCCACATAACCCTATAAACCCGTAAAAGAGTAACAAAACAACTTTCCGCCTTGGGGTCTGACAAGGTATACTATATATTATTGAGGTCGCTTAATTCTGGTCGGTGTGATGCCAGTACAACAGGGTGCGAATATAACAAACACCCGCAACAGTTACAGAACAAAAGTTCTATTGTCCGGCGATCAGACCACATAATTTATATATTTATGGGATCACTGAATACAAAAGTTTGATTAATGTAAGTTCCCCATGAGGGTTCTGGTTACCCGATGTATACTACGAGGAGGTTGCATAAACCGATTTTTTACATCTTATAGCACTTATATGGGTTGTTTTGTAGTTGAGCTCTTGAATACGTAGCCAAATAAAATACAATAAAAAAACATGCAGAGTTACAGTTGAATAATGACGACGTCTGTGAAGCCCACTTTCTCACCCCGACCAAACGCTGATACTCGAGTTATCATTCCTGCTACGTAATAGTAACCTCCCTGTACCTGCCATAACGGCATGAATACCGTAATCCAGGCCTGTCCGGTCAGACATTTGAACTGATGATTGATGAAGAGCGTAGGACGTTGACCAGTCCTGTGCGGGAGACAGATCGATCTGCTCCAGCAGGGAGGGAACCTTATGTTCCATCAGTGTAGGATGAGCCAAATCCGCCAATCAAGTAGGAATTAGGTCATGGGGGACCAAGCTCGGAACCCATCGGTTTTAGAATAGGTGGTTCCTGAACCTGAACCTAGGATGACTAAGCAACGTAGAGGATGCTAGCAAGAAGAAAGAAAAATGATGAAAGGAGAAAGGTTGAAAGGATATCCATGGCCATAGCCTGAAAATAATACGAACGTATATAGAGGCAGCGGCTTCACACTCTTATTCGGAAGATTGAGGAAGTGGTCATTGTCTTTTTCTTACCTATTATTTCATATTTACATTTCAGTTTCCCTTCCGAAATTGGCTACGACTTTTCTCGGAGGAATGTTTGATAAAGGAGGACGACACTGGGTAGTCAACATATAGTGACAGTCAAGTGAGGTTCTCCAGCGCTAAGCACTTTTCCATTAGAGTGGGGTGGTAGCCAAATCTCAATACACAACACCAACATCCCTTCATAATTTTAATTGTCTTTTTCCAATCCATCATCGAGTTACAATATAGTTGGTTTGTGAAGAGCACAAATCTGGGGCCTGAAACTTGTGGTCTACCTCCAGCAACGATGTTAGTTTTTAATTCTTTTTTCTTTTTCTTTTTCATTGTTTAATTTTTTTCTTGGACGGTAGGACGCAGTATCTGGTTTGCAGATGCAGACAGTTCTAGAGAGTAGATTTTAGGATTTTAGACATATGTTAACTGCAGGCTAACTTAGATACCGTTGCTGGGAAGAGATCACGAGTTTGATCTTACTTTTTCGGTCCTCCTTTAACAATTCCTATACAGTTATTATCTGCAGTTTTTATGTAGATAGTTTCTGTCCCGGGAAGATCTTTATTATACAAACAATAAATAAATTATCTTAAATATGTATATTATTTTTTTAAATATATATTATGATTATTTATTATCAACTTTTCCTCGAATTAAGTATTTTCTTTTATACAGAGATTTCTATTTATCTCAGTCATTTGTGGTCGCGATTTTCGGTATTGTTGTTTTTTTATTGAATTTTCTTTTCCTCTCTTCCACTAGTGTGATGTGTTAGTTGGAAAACTTAGGTTTTCGTTTTTTTAGGCTCATACAGGAAATTCTCCTTTTTGTTATTTTCTTTTATTTTTTATGCATTGAACAACAGTCAGCAAAAGAAAATGTCTGTTCTACCTGATGATCACCCCTTCTACGAGTTGGATGACAGCGATTTGGGCGTTAGCGATAGCTAGGCGGAAGAATTAAAAGTGAGCAGCGCCTGTTTCTGTAGTACAGCATGAAGGGTACCAACGTTATAGGGTCTTGAGTCACGTTATAGACTTGAGTCAATTTTGCTCAAATTGGCTTCCTCTATTTTCAGGGGATGGGTCATCACCTAATATCCACGAGTTCATACACATAATTGATATGGCTGCGTGAATGAATCGGGTTTGAACGATTTGAACGATTTGAAGTCCATTGTTCCCCGATATCTTCGTGGAGCTATCGATAAATATTATCTTCATATTACTTATGATGAGTATCAGGTAGTAACCTACACGGTGCTCAGAGAGGGTTTATCGAAGCATCGTTTAGTACCCTTCTCGAAGATAAATCTGTACTAAGAGCACTGCTAAACAGACAACAGAAGCCAAATGAGGGGATCTGCATCACATTGTAGAGGTCGGCACACTTAACAGACGACTGGCTCAAGCATTTTCGGAAAAGGAGATGATTGAGATAGTGAGGGAAGCATGATGATTGAATTAAGAAAAGCTATATTGGTGGCAGACATAGCTACTCTAGAAGATCGGCGGGTGCCAGAAATTTGAGAAATTACGGTCATCTATACCAACAACATTTGAAGATCGAACCCGATCCATCTCTACAGAAGCAATGGACACAGTTTCGACAATTTCAAGCGAACAGTCGGCAATTGTACATCAACAGAGGTACACAACTAAGCAAACTCCACCTCGGTTCAAATTCCGATACGACGAAATTCTTTAAAACAACCCGAACGTTTTCACGTTATCTGAAGTTGCAAAAAATGCTCAATAAGACATGTGTTACTTCTATTATTTCTGAAGTAAATGACTCTAGGCCGTATGTTTACATCGGTATCTTTCACAAATGTGTGTTTGAACTTCTAGATAGTGGAGCCGCAATCAGCATTCTAGGAAGAAATTCCTTAGAATTGTTAAACGACGCAAGCATTTTATATCGTAAATTTTCATCTACCATCGTAACTAAACGTAACGGTACACGTAACTAAATTTTGGGATATGTCGCTTTTAATGGCTTTACAAAATATTTTCGTTTCTATGTTGTTCCAAGTCTGAATGATTCGTTGTACCTGGGCATCGATTTCTGGAAGGATTTCGGTGTCACTCCTTCATTTTTTGGTGATCTAATTCTGGGTGTTCGAACCTAAGATCGAACCCTTCATAGCCTTACTGATCCAATTCCCGAAGAGCTTTATCACGCGTAACAATTAGCGTAGATCCAACGTACAACAACATTTGATAGCTGCATTAAAAAAGTCCCAACAATAGTATAATCGACGGAAACGACCACGAACATTTCGGCCACAACAGTTGTGAATAAATAGCTGTGAATAATTGTTCGGCTACACTGGCTTCACAGTTTTTACCAGCCATAATAGAATAAAAGGTTGGTAAGGTCCTGTACAGATGTACGAATTTAGATGATAAGGCCATGGGAACTTACCATGCTAAAGACATTAAATTATGACAGTCACTTTAATTTTAGATTCATATTAAATTATATTTTGTAATAGTCTTCTTATTTTAGGTCTCTGTTAACTTATTTAAATTATTATTTTATTTATTCCATTTTTCCTTCGTCTTCTTTAAATTAATCTTCTTTTGTTATTTGAGTTTTTTATTATTCGTTTTTTGTTTACACAATGCTACATTTTCTTTTAACCCTGGTTGGTTTAATAAATCATCCAATATGCGTAATATATTAACGTATTCCGGTTAGATGAGTGCCGCTTAAGACTGATTTTGTTGGTCAGTCTACGGTTAACTGAATTTGGTTTGTTTTAGTTTACCCCTCCATTAATTTCTTTACAAAATTTCTACTATTTTCTGAATAGCCCTCCCTCATCGTTTCCAATACCAAATTTTCTCATGTACCTGAAATTGAATTTTCGTACTTAAGGGCACTGCCCAGTAAAACTATTATGTAATTTTTTTATTTTTTGGGGAACCTGATGCGCGTAGAAGGTGATAATGACTAAAATATGCCATTAGTTCCACATACAATTGCTCCCAGTCCCAAGTATGAGACTACATTCATGGTCGTGATAGTCAATATTTTTATCCTTCATTACAATATAACTTATTTAATTTTTCAATCTGCACTTCTACCTATCATTTGACTCATTTGTATACACTTCTTAACTTTGTTTGGTGTTGTCGTGCTAAGACCCGGTGTGTCTCAACTGGAGAATTTTCTTCGAAACATGACAGGTAAAACAATAATTTAATATTACTGTTCAAAAAGCCCTTCGCTTCTACACAGTTGAAAAAGTAACTGCAATATTTAAAGCAAGTCTTGCAATAGGAGCTATGCGTTGCAGGTTATTATTGAATTGTAAAGTAAATGCTGCATTAAACCTAATTTCAATGCATTTCTATAAAATTTAAAACAACTCTTGCATCATAATTTATTTCTATAGAACAGCTAGAAGTTTTAATGCACCTTGCTACAATTTAATACATTAATGAAATTTTAAAATTCACTAGAGTATTATCCATTTTAGAAATATATAGTTAAAATCGTTTCATGTATGTTTTAGATATCGCTTCTCAGCTGAAAGTCTATAATAATAGTGATTAAGGTGGTATGTATGTTTTAATTTTTTCTGTTGAAATTTTTTTATTTAAATTTGATTAATTTAGGCAGGTGCGTAATAATCAAAGTAACTCGAAATTATGATGCAATTTGCATTAAAATGTCATACTAAAAAAATGTAGAGCGTAATTTTTAAACAACAAGCTTTTTTATTTTACTTCAAGTACTCTGCTAAATATTGAAGCAAAGAGCATTAGTTTATCTTTATATAGCAAGCTTTGTATTGTTTTGTAATGGAAACTTCCGTAGGACCTATATGTGTAGCAATTTGCATTACATATTCAATTTTTTTTTAACTGTGTACAGTCAAGGATATGGGTGCAAGTTTTTTAAGTATTTGCAATTAGCTGTTAAGTGGTTATCTCATTGTGAGCATTTATATGGTCAATTCATTGTCTTTCTCTTGGCATTTAAAAGTTTGGTCTTCTCAGGTAACTATCAAATAGTGTATTTGTCATCACTATTTTCATTTACTCTAGCTCTGTAACGACCAACAAAAATCTGTTCAGTAGTCATTTTCTTTTAAAATCTAAAAACAAACAGTACAGTACAAAACAAACATTAATCATACCTTCATTCGGTAATACCAAACACCTTAAGATCATTTCATAAATAATATATGGCCGTATACAACGTTTCACTGTATAACTAAATTCATCTTTTAGAATAGGTGCTTTCGATTTGACTGAAACAACTGAAAAAACAACAACAATTGCATTCAATTTTTCAGTTGATTCAGTTGCTTCAGTCTGCTAGTTGATTCAGTTGATTCAGTTGCTAGTAGTGATAAATTCAAAAAAACTGTACTTATGTTTAAATCGGAATATAGCGATAAAATGTTAGAGATTTTAGATGACAGTAGCACATATAAGAAGATTGATAAGGATCCTACAACACGCCTTCATAACAAATGCCAAAAAATTATAGACAAAATTTTTGATGATGATTATATTGATATTACAATTAAAAACTCCCTTAAAACAAGAAACTCATTTGCTCCGCGTTTATATGGACTACCAAAATTACATAAACCAAATGTGCCTTTACGGCCAATTGTATCCAGTATAAATTCTCCAACATATAAGCTCACAAAATTTTTGAATAATATACTGAAGGTATTAACCAACAAAAGTAGCTTTAATATTGTTAACTCAAATGAATTTAAAGATTTCGTTGATACTATAAAAATACAAGAGGATGACATATTAGTGTCTTTTGACGTAGTATCTTTATTTACAAATATTCCAATAAATATGGCGTTGAACGAAATTCAAAACAGATGGGATGAAATTAAATTTTTAACCAAATTACCTAAGGAAGTTTTTATCGATATTTTAGATTTTTGCACAAAAAACAATAATTATTTCTCTTACAACAACAATTTTTACGAACAAATTGATGGTCTTGCAATCGTTAATCCGTTATCACCGGTGTTAGCAGATATCGTCATGGAAAAACTTTTACTGGATTCACTTAACTGTTTATCCAGAAAACCAACTTTCATTAAAAAATATGTTGATGATATAATAATGGCTATACCGAAAGATTTAGTTACTTCAACAAAAACGGTTTTTGAATTGTTCAACGACAATATAAAATTTACAGTAGAAGAAGAAAACAATAATAAAATAAATTTTTTAGATCTCCAGCTTATTAGGAAAAACAATTTAATAATTACAAATTGGTATAAAAAAGAAACAACATCAAATAGATTATTAAATTATGTATCAGCCTATCCTTTTTCAATGAAAGTTAATGTGGCTAAGTCTTTCATTAAAAAAATTTTTAGTCTAAGTGACAAATCTTTTTATGGAGATAACATAAAAATTATTAAAAATATTTTAAAAGAAAATAATTATCCATCTAAATTAACAAACAAATTAGTACATCAAGAGATAAACAAACTAAACCATATTACATCAACATCCATTAGAAATAATAACATACAAATTAACATCCCGCAAAATATCACTTTACAACAGCAAAATCCTAGTTCCAGCCAAAATGTTCAAGCTCCGTTAATTGGGTCTGTAACATATATACCTAAGTTAACAGATAAATGCATGAAAATAATTAAACAACACACAAAAAATTCAAAAATCGGTAATAAAATACCAAACACCCTTTATAACAGCCTATTTTCCAAAACTAAAGATAAAATAAATAAATTCGAAAAAACGAATCTGATATACGAAATACCGTGCAAGTGCAAAAAAACAGTATATATAGGACAAACAAAACAACAACTAAAACATCGTATTCTTCAACACAAAAGGGATGTTCGAAATAAAAGCGATTTGACCGCATTAGCAAAACATAGTGTAAATGATGAACATATTTTTGAATTTGAAAACACTAAAATTTTAGATATAGAAGAAAAGTTTAAAAAAAGAAATATCCTTGAGGCTGCACATATCCAATTAAAACTACCGATGGCATGTAATGCACAATTAGATACCAAAGGTGCGTTCGATTTGACTGAAGCAACTGAATCAACTGAAAAATTGAATGCAATTGTTGTTGTTTTTTCAGTTGTTTCAGTCAAATCGAACGCACCTCAAGTTTCTACATAACGAATACAAACACCTGTTAAACTTGAAAAAAAATTTTTCAAAAAAGCCAACGTAGCTTTTAAGAAAGTTTTTTATTTTCCTAGTCTTTTTGTTTATATAATTTTTTCAATTCATTTAAGTTTTTTCAAGTTTTGTGTCAATTTTTATAATATTTGTATTTAATTTTTGTTTAGCTTGAAAATGGCAATGTGCCGAAATATTGTTTTTTATTATTTTAATAATAATAAAAAAATAATGTGAAAGACTGATTAGTGTAAAAAATAAAATAAACAGATCTTATATTTCGGCATATAAACAATTGTTGTTTTATTTTATTTTTGTAATGAGAAACAAATATATTTTTTCTGTTGAACAGATAAAGAAATAGAGTTTACTGATTCTGCGCAGATCTTGTTTTCATTAATAGGGTACTTTATTTAGTGATACCAAACTAATTATTTCGTGATACTAAATTTAATGAACTAAAATATGTTCGCAATATTAATAATTGATTGAATTTTATAGGACCTTATTGTAATGATTTGATGGTGTGAGATTCAAGCCAACTTGAATATTTCTTTTCTGTCTGCTTCATTCGTGTTTTTATACGACAGATTTTAAATGTATGGGATGATTTTTCTTATTGAATTGAATAAGAAAACCAAAGCGAGAGAGATAAATAGAAACCCTTTTTGAAAAGATCAAGTCGTTTTGTAAAACCACATTGATTTTAATTTGAGTTAAGTTTTAACTTTTGACATTGTAATATCAGTTAATTAAATTTGAATTAGTTTTTTTTGTCCAATGAACGAACACTCATGGCATTAACATAAAAAAATATAAAATGTGTAATATTTTTTAGTTTCGAACGAAATAAAGATTTAAATTAACAACAGAAAAAAAACATTGTTTAACATATATATAACGGTTCATAAAATTAAAACAGAAAATATCAAGACTTCCCAGACCGAAGTAAGGATTTTGATATAGTTTTCGGCAAAACACTTTTATGGCAACATTGTTTTTAGTTTTGGGCAGCGATGTATATTAAACCAGAGGCGTCAATTGGGTAGGGCTGGGGGGGCATTGGCCCCCCCCAAGGATCTGATACTATCAATACATCGATTCAATAAAACCATCCAATCGTTTACACTATATAAAAATTATACACTATAAAAATTTCAATGCACTGTTATTTTGTAAATTCGTCTAATTTTTAGAAGATTTACTTAGCTAATATACCAATTTTATCGCATACTATTAATTGAAATATATCTGATAATATAATTATTACGATACATATTATTTTGGCCCGACTAAGGGACGGTTCACCACAATATTCAAACCGTTATCGTTCTTTGTATAGACTAGAGCGCCACCGATACGAAAGGCGGTCGTATTGCATCTAATCTTCTGATGAAATTAGTTTTATAAACAGAACACGATCGTTCTTCCAAAAACGCCGTGGGTGCGTATTTTGACAAAATTCTATCGTACGATTGTGTTTTGTTTATAAGATATTCGTGTCTAAGCCAGAGGAAACAAAATATTTCATTAGTATAGGGTTCCTCGAGAGTTCATAGTGCAGTATTTAACATTCAAATTTCAATTGTTATTGGTCATTGGTAATTTATATAAACTTAAAAGTAAGTACATGCAGGAGAACACAACCTAATTATATCCCACTTATTTGGAGAACCCTGACTGTTTGGCCCTGTTTTTTTGATCTATATCATATTGTACAAACTTTACAAGACTTTTTTAAAAACAATAAATTAAAAACATTTCTAATTGTAAAATCCTATAACATATCGGTTTTCTTGATAGTTGTGCTAATTTTTATAAAATGAATGAAAATAATTACGAGAGTAATTTAAATTTTGGTGTTATTTCCAGTGATTTTATAATAGTGAATGTTTTATAATGGACAAGCAATATTTTCTAAAGACACGAACAAATATTTAAGTTATGTAAATATTTTCAAAGTATGTTATGAAAACTTGCTCACAAATTCTTTTCGCTATATGGACTATAATTTTTAATTCATAAAATAGCAAAAATTATATGTTTGGTTGGTTATAATAAAATCCAAAACGTATCCTAAACGTCAATCTTTGTTCATTTTTTTATACAGTCACAGGGAGGGAGAACCTATTATTTTTTTGTGGTAGGTTTTTCTTATAGATTTAAAAAAAGCTCGCAATAATTGTACAATTTTGAATCAAATGAAAAATTTACGCACGTTTATGGGTAGTAAACTGACCAGACGTCCCACGCTGCGTGGAAATGTCCCACATTTGATTGCGTTGTCCCACGGAGAAATTTGTCCCACGAAGCGTTCCACGAAACAAACATTTCCACCACATTTGCCCGCATTATCGAAATAATCAAAAATCCTTATATCTACCTACGTACAGTTTGCGCAATATCTTAGTCAAAGCAATGGCTTCACTGTTTTTTCTTGCAATTTGTATAATGTTATGTATATGTTGATTTATCTATATTGAGAGAACAAACTAGTACAATATTTTTTTTACTAAATAGTGTTTTAACTATAATTTTCTTAGAAATACTAAACTCAGTTTTTTTCACTTCAATAATTTACATTTTGTTTTGCGAATATCTTTTGATGTCTAACAGATCTATCTCAACGAAAAGGTTTCTTTGTTTATAGAAACATCTCCCCGGTGTATATACGAGAGATCGAAAGTTTATTATGAAAAATAAAATACAAAATATTTTACTTAAAAAGTCGCAGTTTTCCGTATAAATTCATAAACATTTAAATTTTCAAACCAGAGTTTTACTTTATTCGAGCACTCATTTTAATCCTTTGAAATAATATTCAAAAATTAAAATGTAAAAAAAAATGATTTTACTCCTTTGGAGCAGATTACATTTTCCTGTTCTTTTATTCGATTTATGAATAGTCCCTCTATGTCATCCTTTATATTCATTTTTCTAGCAATACATGAATAATTAATTGAACGAATCATTCAAAGCATTTTACGTTGGAAAGCATCAAATTTGAAGCAAAAATAAAAGTTTTGAGTATTTGAAAGAAAATATTTATTTCAATTTAGTAGCAAGAATGATATTTTATTATTTTCACTCCTGTATGTAGGAGTGTTATATTTTTTTTAAGCTACGCACTCTGAAAGAACAAAGTAAAGGAGTGATATAAGTAGCGTTTCAATCAAACTCTGTTTAAAACACACTTTAACTAGGTAGCTCAAAATTAAAATTATTATTTTCTAATTTATAATTTTTTTTTCTCAATAAAGTACAAACAAAGTAGAGAGCATAAAAACTTGATAAATGGTATATATTTGCAAAAGATAAAACGAGAGGTATACTGTATGCCTCTTATACTTACAGAATACAGAAAAGATATTAATTATTTAGTAAAATTAAAATAAATTGTTTCAATTGTTTTGCAGTCTTTACTTGTGTAACAAAAGTTTTAAGCTACTATAAAAGGTAAATTTTTACTAATTTTTAAAATTATATTTAAAAAGTTCTCTTGCAAATCAAGATGGATAGAAGACGTTTACGTAAATTCTCATACGATATTGAATTGGACTATCCTTTTATAAAAAAATCAAAATACAACGATGCAAAGGTTTATTGTATTACCAGTCGGAGTGAATTTGCAAACTAACAGTGGACATTATGAATTAAAAGACATATAGATACAAACAGACAGATATAAACATAAAAAAGCGTTGCTATAAGCCGTCAGCTCCAGTAGCTTGAACAAGTTTGAACAAGACCATGCATTTAAATGCTTTTAAATATATGTGTGTATAAAAATGTACATGTTATGTTTTACGAAAAAAACCTTTTTATGTCATTTAAATTCTCGCCCCCCCCCCCAAGATTTTGGTGAAATGACGCCACTGTATTAAACATAACTCTTTGTTAAAGTACATGTATTTTTTTATCTCTATTTAGAAATTTATTACAAAACTAACACAAAACATCAATACTTTGCCGGAAAATTATTACAGATCATAAATTAACATAATTTAGTGAAAAGATGACACAATCAGCAAACTACTCAAAAACCTCTCCATTTTTTTTGGGTTTGGGTTACGTTTGGGTTACGTTTGTTCTAATAGACACTATTTTTTGGCAAACTTATAATGCCATAATTCTCTATAATAATAATAAAATTTCATGTCATACAAATAACTAATTTTATTTTTTCCCAAAAAATTAGGTAAAAAATAAATAAAAGTCTTTCTTTTGACATACTTGACAATATTTTGTGACAAACTTCTAATGCAATAATCTAGTTTTTGATCTCACATACCAATCCCGACCATCAAGATTTGCCCACAGGAGGGTTCGATTTTGATCGATTATGATCACTGTTGATCTACGGGTCTGACTACCCTGCGTACTCCAGTCCCTGCCCTGAAATAATGTCATCCTCATTTTGTTTCCTATACTCATTATCACTTAAAATGAACGTTTTTTAAGCAAAAAATATGCATATTTCCTTGTTTTGACACACTTGACGATTTTTTGACACACTGCCGGTACAGTTATTGAACACATCGTCCTTTCGCCTCTTACCATTGAGTATACTTATTCTTAGAAACCAAAATTTGTAAAATCACTTCAGCCGTTTTCTAGATTTCGTCGGTTGTGACGGCGGGCCGAACGACAAACATACATTTTTTTTTGATTTTTTAGAATCAGTATGACCTAAACGTCGAGAAATGCCAAAAAAGTGGGGGCAAGGCTCATGAATGTAATACTTAGGTCTTTACCTATTACCGACGCAAAACATTTATTTTTAGTGAAACAGCGAATTTGTGAATCTTCTTATTAGAGCATATGCAGCCCGAATTTTTGACACAGCGAATTTGTGCATTTGCTTATTGGAGCACGAATTTTCGAACTTTGTAAATGCATCTACAGAAATAGATAAAAGTCATTTTAAAATCATAACATACTAATTTGAAACTTATTATTGAACTTTTATCAGTTTTGTTAAATTAAATTCTATACTACAACAACTGTGCATGTTATACTTCTGAAAAATATCATTTTTGAGTAATTGAGAAAAATTTAGTGGACACACCTTCAAACTTGATCAACCACCCCCAAGCTTTGGTTCAAAAATTGGAAGAAATACTGACATTTTTTATAATTGCTTCAATTCAAACCGATTTCGACTATGTGTATCAAATTGAGAGCTGTAATTTAGCAACAACCGAAGTTACTGGAATGAACAAGTGATCAAAAAGCAAATAAGGAATTTGCTGTTTATTGAGGGTTTCTGAAGGATTATACAGATCATGTCTTGAAAATTTTTTGAATAAATTGTCATCAACCCTGCTGATACTAAACGGGCTAGCTGATGTTTGTTACTGGACAAGATGCCTTGACGTACTACATTCAACATTTAAGTTAAGTTTTTTTTCTTTTCTTTCTATTATTATTATCCTGATTTTACATACATATTTCAGGAGGTTTTGGGTCTTAAAATACTTAATTAAGCTAAATTCAAATAGAGATTTTCCTGGGCCAGAGACCATGTGTTGAATTTTGTTTGAATAATTCTAATCCCGGATATAACCAGAAACCTGTTTATAACAACTTATAATAACGGAATCGCTCCATTGCTTACCATCTCCACGTGGAAGTGCTCGATACAGGATGTAGATACAGGTTAGTTACAACTCTGGATCGACTAACATGATTTACAAGACAAAATGTGTGCAAAAATGCTTGTTTTTTCTTATCTCCGCCCAAGAGAACATTATTTTGAAACTTTTGGTTTTTTTTTTAGGTTATGTCAAAACTCTGACGTGCTGAAGTTTATCTGACCTTGAATTCGGCTTCAGCGATTAATTGATTTTAATTATACAAATTCAGTTTTTATATCCAAAGAAATCTCTATTAAATATTAGTGTTAGTATAATTTTCCTATGATGAAGATGTATGGGTTATTTATTTCAGAATTATTTACATAAAATGTAGATGCGGTTAGTACCGTTACACTAGTATGAAAATACATTAAAACCAGTAACGCTAAATCATCACGAGATCATAATATGCAATGTAAAATGTATTGCTTACTTGAAAAAATTATATCATGAAAAGCAGTCAAGTAGAGTATGAATCGCAAAAATATCGAACGAAAGATACTGCGGATTCGTATCTGATTACTGCCGATTTTACTATCGCACAGCAGGTATATCTGAGATAAGTCGCTGAAAATTCTTAACGAAACATTTGATATTTCATTGGATACCAAGACCTTAAACCTTAAGGGGACAATATTCTGTTGCGTCATGATATCTTGCGTCTATGACACATCAAAAATACAGTCATCAAACTTTACTGAAATCAGGTTAAATCTAATATACTCTTTGACCTTTGAGTTTAAAACAATCATAGATTGAGGTCATTCAAACATTATTAAAATCACCACAAATAAGCAATTTTGTCAGATTATCAACACCAAATTCAATTAAATTGATTCTAACGATCTAGGAAAAAGAATCAGTACAACTTTTAGATGACAAGGTGGAAAATGAAATCAAACAATATTACTCTAATTCTTAAACTTTTCTTTTCACACCAGAACAAAAAAATATAGATAGGTCCCGAGTAAAATGATGAGATTCAAATTTCAAACTGATTGAAGATTAATTAAATTAACAAAATATGGTAAATTTTGTCTCATTTCATTAAATAATACGTTAAAAATGAAAACGTAAATACTGCAATTCACAATGTAATCTTAAATCTCATTAATCATGCAACATTGCAATTAAATATAATAATTAAAGTCTGAATACAGATCATATGTCTGCTCTACCTGAGTTGAATAACATAAAAATTAAACAACCTTAATTTTAGGTAGATTTCATATAAAAATCTACCTATTGCAATGGGCTTCATCTCGGAATTTCGGAAAAATTTTGATGCCAAACGGCTATATGTGATAAGCGGAGATGGAAAAACAAAAAAAAAAAAATTATATATATATATATATATATATATATATATATATATATATATATATATATATATATATATATATATATATATATATATATATATATATATATATATAACGATATGAGGTATAACGGAATTTAGCGGCACTCTCACGGTCGCATTTTTCGACCTACACCAAAATAATTTTCTGTGTATGTTTCGGCAAATAATGTCTTGGACAAGTTCGTGAACTGGCCATATCCGGGTACCGGTTAAACGGCTAGAGCCTAAAAAGTCGAAAAATCTAGGGCGCTATAACTTCCGTTTGAATAATAATATTTTAATAAAATTTAAAAATATTGAATATTTGAACCTTTTTTTATCATTTTTATCCAGATGACCACTTTGGCGTTTCAGGTTCCTCAAGAATCAGCTGTTTTAAAAATTTACTAAACTTTGCTGCCCTTGATCTAGCTGAAATGGCCAAGCTCATATTTGAAAACTTTTTTTCACGTACTTAAAGTATAAATCTTTCCAAAATTTTCAAAAATAATAGTTTAAGTCTAACGGTTGAGACCCTACGGCTGTTGAAATGAAAACAAACGCAAAAGGCAATGCTTTCATCATGTTTCAGTTTATGTTATTTAAATTCATCTTAGCTTTTAAACATATTTTTCAACTATAGCCTCAAAAAGTTTCAGCTTTCTAACCCAAAAGGTTTCATTTTTATAAGCATTATAATGCAACCCTTACAAGAAAAATATCAACCCATTTAATACCATAGAAAAATTATCAAAATCTCTTTTGTTTTTATTTTTTTTACTAAGTAACCGTTTGAAAAAAGATTAAATAAGAACAAAAAAACACAACAACAAAAGATGATTTTGAAATAAAATTGTTTGATAATGTTATAAATTATGTGTGATGGTATAATTGTAGTTGTGACGTAGTTCATTTGATCTTTGGTGGATTTAATATGTTATTAAAACTAGTTTAAACCAACTTAAATAAAACTGTTCCGAAATTGTATTGATGGAGTTAGTTCGGATAATGTATTTAATTTGGTTCGATAATTTTTTTGAATCATTCTGTTTCTACTTATATTTTTTATTTAAACTAATCTGACTTATCTAATTTTATTTGGACACAAAACTGTCTGACCCCGAAATCTACCTATTTCTAGCGGATATGCCTGCCGCTGGGATTTTTTTTATTTGAGAACATAAATTTATTTTAATTTAAATAACTATCTTTGAATGTCGTAGAATATATTTTGTGATTCATTTTTTAATATTACCAAACCATCTAAAATTAGTAATTTGGTACAGTAACTTAGATTTACTCTAAAAACAAATTTACAGAATCAAAGTCAACTAACTATTTATCAGTATACTTCCTCTTTTTCATTAAGCAAGCTACAGACCTACAATCAATTTGTCAATCAATTGAAAACGAAAATAAACGAAATAAAATTTAATGGATTTTTACACTAAATTTTATTTCGTTGATTTTCGTTTTCGAATTGATTGACAAATTGATTGAAGGTCTGTAGCCTGCTTATAGCAATATCTCTGCATAACATCAACTTGATTTTTAAAAAAATATTTGTTGAAGATTATAAAATAAAAAGAAATGAACGAAGAAATTATCAAACATACTTTCACTCTTGTTACAGAATAAAAATTAATAGTGAAACCTGCGAACTTCTGCTGTTAGTAAGCAATTATTGTGATGTTAATTTCATAGCTGCAATTCTAGCCTATTAATGTCAGAAATCATAAAATTAATTTGTGTCAGTCTTACAATAAATTTAATTTATTTATAAATAAAACATTAAAATAGAGGTCGATTGTAATGTAATAGTCGACGACATGACAAATAATTCAATTAAGAAATGACATAACAATTAATGAAACCAAAAATCAAATGACCCAAAACAATATAGTAGCATATGTATATTACTCATCTACCGCTTAAAAACCAAATTTATTTTCAACATCATGAATTGAATATGCTATCTCCCACTGTTTTTGATTATTTTCAAAATTGTTGTATAAATTTTCAGAATTTTGAAAAAGAAATTACTACCGGATTTTCTGTTTTAGCAGTTTCGCTTGATAACGAATTTGATTCAAATATTTTAATCCATCATTCATGCGTTATTTAATTATTTTTATTATATGTAGATAAAAGATTTTTAACACTACGTTTATGTAACATATTTATATGCAGACAGTTACAGTAGGCGAATAAAATAAATTAAAAGCCGATTAAATCGTTAGGTCACATTTTAAATCAATTCTAGAGTATGTTGTTCTTTTGTTTGTGTATTTAAGCGAATCGAAATCAAAACTTTTATTATAAACTACAACCGTGGAAATAAAATATTGTTTAAATCTATATATAAAACTTTTCACTCTTCAACGAAATAGGAAGGATGGCAATTTGCCATTTGTCATATAGATATTGTTGCGTACTGCCAATTGTGACTTTGCAATCTAATGTGTAGTTATGTGGGTAATCAAACGTTTATCCTCAACTTAATATACAATAAGAAATTCAAATTGATATTCTTAGTCATTCTATTATTTTAATTTCTTACAATCCCACCACTGTCACCAATGTTATGTATTACCCAAATTGGACTACATCACAATTCATATTCGTGCTTCCTCAAGCGAACTGTTACTAAGTGTTTTTGGAGATTCGGTTCAAGTCTTTGTAAATTATTTTTTAAAAATAAAATTTGAATTTTGGAATTTTCGTCAATCAAAAAAGGTGTTAGTATTAAAAAAGGTATGAAAAGATCGAATATCGATCGATTTTTTAATACTGACACCTTTTTCAATTAACGAAAATTCCAGGATAAAAATAAAATAACTTTTAATAAAATAACTTTTAAAAATAACTTATTTAATAGCGCCGTAACAAAAACTTGAACCGAATCCCCCAAAACACTTAGTAACAGTTCGATTGAGGAAGCACTAATCTAACAATCGAATTTCGATTTCTATACTTATTTTGAAATAGTTACAACGGGTTTGGAAAAACTTAAGTATTGCATTCATTAGCCAAAAGTAAAATTCTTACCCCCACTTTTTTTGTCATTTCTTGACGTTTTTGGACCTACTGATTCTAAAAAAGAAAAAAAAATTGTATGTCTGTCTGCCGTCCGTCCGGCCGGCCATCACAACCGACGAAATCTAGAAAACGGCTGGAGGGATTTCAAAAATTTTTGTAGAAAAATAGGTATGAAAATAGGTATACTCAATGGTAAGAGCCGAAAGGACGATGTGTTCGAGAGCTGTCCCGGAAGTGTGTAAAAAAAATCGTCAAGTGTGTCAAAACAAGGAAATTTGCATATTTTTTGCTTGAAAAACGTTCATTTTAAGTGATTACGAGTAGGAACATTGAATTTGGAGAAATTTTGGTGGTCGGGATTGGTATGTGAGACCAAAATCTAGATTATTGCATTATAAGTTTGTCAAAAAAATGTTGTTTAGTGTGTCAAACGAATGATTTTTATTTTTTTTACACAATTTTCTGGGAAATAATGAAATTAATTATTTGTATGACATGAAATTTTATTATTACTATTGAGAATTATGGCACTATAAGTTTGTCAAAAAAATGTTGTCAAGTGTGTCAAAAGAATGATTTTCATTTATTTTTTTTTGGAAAAAAATAAAATGAATTATTTATATGAAATTTTAAATGTAATTAAACATGACGGGATTGGCATGTGAGACCAAAATCTAGATTATTGCATTATAAGTTTGTCAAAAAATGTTGTCAAGTGTGTCAAAAGAAAGATTTTAATTTATTTTTTTACCCAATTTTTGTGAAGAAAAAATAAAATTAATTATTTGTATGACATGAAATTTTATTATTAATACACAGAATTATAACATTACAAGTTTGTCAAAAAAATAACGTTAAGTGTGTCAAAAGAATAATATTCATTTATTTTTTAGAAAATAATAAAATTAGTTATTTGTATGAAATGAAAATGATATTATTATTATTGAGAATTTTATTGAATTATAATTTTTTCAAAAAAATATTGTCAAGTATGTCAAAAAAATGATTTCATTTTTTTTTTTAGCCAAGTTCTTGGAAAAAAATTTAGCTGTTGTATGACGTAAATGTGACATAGAAATTTTTGAATTTGTTATAGTTTTTGAAATATTTTTAGAATTTTGAAAAAAGTTTGTATTATTGATTTTGTAATAATTTTTGCAATATTTTTAGAATTATGAAAAAAGTTTGATTTTATTTAATTTTTACAAAATTTTTGGAATTTTGAAAGAAATATGAATTTCTGATTTTGTAATATTTTGTCGTAACGCTAAATGGAAAGGTTTTTGAGTAGTTTGCTGATTGTATCATCATTTCTCTAAATTATGTTAGTTTATGATCTTTTATGATTTTCCGGCATCGTATAGATTTCGTGTTAGTTTTGTAATAAATTTCTAAGCAGACATAAAAATATACATGTACTTTAACAAAGAGTTATGTTTGATATACATCGCTGCCCAAATCTAAAAACAATGTCCTCATAAAAGTTTTATGCCGAAAACTATATCAAAATCCTTAACCAAAACCAAACTCTTGACACTTCAGAGCTTGAGATTTCAGTCCCTACATATTTTTCATATTGTTTTCATATTCAATCGTCTTTTTACTATTACATATTTGTTTTATACTAATATTCGAATTTCGATATTTTATCCTACTTGTTAGCAGTACGAATATTGAATGCAAATAATAGATTGTGATGATGCAAGGACATAAAGCTAAGCTTTTGTACGTATGAGGAGTTTACGCACTCATAAAGTCCACAATAGTTTACGTCCGTGCGTCATATATAAGGTGACCAGATTTTGTCATTGGCACAGCGGGACACTATGGACCAAGAGGGTGTCTTGATAAAAAAATTTTCATGTAACGCAAAAATAGCATATTTATTTGAATTTCAACATAAGTACAATTTATAAATACATATATTAAATAAAAAAATTCGGTCAAGTGCGAATAAAATTCGCTCGTCGATGGTTTCTTGAATAAAGTAGAACAAACTGACAATAAGTCAGACCATGGGTACATAAAAATGATTTTTGCCTCGTAAAATGTTAAATCTCGTTAAATATTAGGCAGTTTAGGATAACTTAAGAAAGATTCAGTCACACCTTGTAATTGGAAAATACATACTTATTAATTCAAATAATAATTCCATAATAATTAACAATAATTCAAAAACTGTGCACCGCAAAATTTTGAAAAAAAATTCAGAAATTTTTAAATAAATTTCTTTTCATCCTTCCCCAGTATCGCTCCCTCAAAATAGGGAAATCTAATTATATGACACTTCACATGGTTTAAGTTCAGAGTTTAACAAACTTCCTATCTCTGTGAGTTTTTTCAAATTTTTCTGTCGATCAACGTCAAAACGTAGGAAGGGAGACCAACTTTCGGTTGCACTGTTTGACAATAACTCAAAAACAATGCACCGCAAAATTAGAAAAAATAACAATGTATCTTAAATTAAGTGCTCTTTCCTACTCGTTTTGAAATTTTTTTCACCTTTCCCCAATCTCACCTCACCCCTTCAAAATGCAGAAAAATAATTACGTTACAGTTCCCAGTAGTTTTAGTTCAGTGTTTATCAAACTTCCTACCTCTATGAATTTTTTTTAAATTTCTAATTTCTATTCTTTATGAATTTCTGTTAATCAACGTCGAAACGTAGGGGGGGGGGGGCCAACGCACTTTTTTGACAATAATTCCAATACTGTAAAAAAAATTGCAGTGTTTTTTAATTTTGGTGCTCTTCCAAAAAAGATTTTTTTCGCCCTTTCCCAAACTTACCCCCTCAAAATACAGAAATATAATTATAGTCTAAGATCCGGCTGCAGGATTAGTGCGCTCATCGATTTTTTGCTAAAACCAAATTTTTATGTATATTTATAATTAGGAGAATATATATCTACCAGGTTGCCTATCAAAATTTGGCCGCCAGTATTTTTAATGAAATCATTTTTAATTGATTTTTGGGAAAAAATTTCGTTCACTTGTTTTTTAAATAAAATATCGTCTACATCACGGCAATTTATATAAAGCAGCCAGGTGTAAAGAGGTATGATTTCGATACATTTATACGTTCATAACGTACATTGATTAATTCTATATCAAATTAAAGCTAATTTTTTTCTATTTATTATCATATATGTTTGCCTAATTAACTCCGGCCGCAAATAAGGGTTGCTGGCTGTTAAAGATGATATATATTTAAGGTAGAGTGAAAGAGAGCTAGCGCGTAACATCATTTGTCAGACGAAGATAGCGATTGCCAGCTGTGCGACGCTCTTAAGCCATTGCGCATGCGTCGAATGTTAGTGTTCTCAACCACCGGGGAGTAATAGAGACGACATAATAAATACTCCAAAAAAATTGTCTTCCTTTTCAAAATGACAAATTTAAAAATTACAACAAAGAATGGTAGAGTCCTAGTTTATCCCCCCAAATAAATTTGCGATTTTTTTTCAGATAAATAGAAAGATTAGGTCCTCTGCATCCTAATTATGAAAAAAAAATTTGCGGAAATGAGGGGGTCAAAAGTTATAAAGGATTAAACTTTCAATTTTACCTTGGTCCCCCCTTTGGTTTTTTTTTTAGTTTTTTTTTTTCCTTATTTTTAGTTATTATTTATTTATATTTTATCACACACTAAAATATTGAAATTAAAAAAAATACCTTGGTCCCACCTTTGAGTTTTTAGAAGTAACTTGATTTGATTTTTGATTTTTTTTTTTGACTCGCGACCTTGCGACCTTGCACAACTTCGATCAAAAATAGCACCGCACCGCACCCCCCCCTCCCCGCGTCACCTCTGCGTCCCCTGCGCCGAAGGGGGACCAATGTAAAATTGAAAGTTTTATCCCTTATAACTTTTGATCCCCTCATTTCCGCAAATTTTTTTTTTCATAATTAGGATGCAGAGCACCTAATCTTTCTATTATCTAAAAAAACGTAAATTTATTTGGGGGGATAAACTAGGAATGTTCCCAAAAAATTAATATTGATTTAACTCTCTTTTACTCTACCTTAAATATTTATCATCTTTAACAGCCAGCAACCCTTATTTGCGGCCGGATTTAATTAGGCAACCATATATGATAATAAATAGAACAAAATTAGCATTAATATGATATAGAATCAATCAATGTACGTTATGAACGTACACTGAGAAAAATCTCAAATTTTAATTCAAAGAAATTAATTCTTTGAGAAATGTTTCTTTCGTTTAAAGGATAATTGAAATAAAATAGCCTTTATTTCAAAACAAATAAATACTTTGACCAACTTTTTCTTAGAAATAGCGGTGCAAAGGTTAAAATTGTTTGATTCAAATTAATTTCTGTTTTTTTAAAATCAAGTAATTCATTAATGTAAATTTTTGAAAACTTTATTTTAAAACAATTTAGAGCTTTTAGTTTAAAGAATACAAACATTTCAAACAAGTGACGATTTTGTTAAATAAAACATAGAAACCTTCAAAATAAAGGATTACAGTTTTGTTTTAAATGTAAAGAGTATTAATTTTTATTAAAATAACAATACAATTACATATCTCCATTAAATATTGTGGTGTTAGCGAATGAACACGAATCGCTAGTTTCTGTGTAAGCCGTAAAGTGATAAAACTAGAATATATAGTGAATATATAGTGGAAACTAATTACATACGTAGTTAAATAGTGTTTAATTTATGATAATTTAAAAAGTAAGTATACTTTACATTAATATTGTGGGAAAACCTGATGAAAGTGCCTGTTTAAATTGAAAAAAATTATAATTTGAAATAAATTAGTTTATCCAAATAGAAATGTGCTCTCTTGCTTAATTTAAAATTCTATTAATCCATCCATTATAAGCACCCGTTTTAAAAGTTTATAGTGTTTTGCGAAACAGATTTTAATATATATTATGTATAGTTTGAATCGATCGATCAGTATTTTATATTTTTACTGTTAATCGAATTGGATCTTAATGTTGCTACTTCTTGATTAAATTCTAGACTAATTATTTTTTAAAATGGATTCAAGTAGCATAAGCCAGACTGAAGAAAATATAATGTTAAGTGGAGCAACGCCCTCCAATTATATATATGAAGAAAACGATTTTATGCTTGTATTAACCCCTAATGATGATCTGAACAAAGCTATTGAATTTAGAAACTTAGTATCGTCTTGGGGCTTGGCTCAAAAAACTATAAACTTTCTTGCCGACACACACGAATGCACCATAAAAACTTTAGAAGTTATTGATTTAGACGGTATCGATGATATTTTTGAAAACTACCCAAAGGGGGATAAAATTATATTCAAGGCAGGTCTTCGAAAATGGCGATATGAAACAGTAAATAACTATCACCGCAATTAAATTCCATAAACACTATTTAGTTTTTAAATATTTCACCCTGAATTTGTTTATTTAGAATAATCCATTACCTGATTCAGAAGCGACTCGGTCATTGAATAGTAGAGTAGCAAAATGGATTGAAGAACAGCCGTCTTGTTCCAGCCCAGTTTCAGGAGTATCAACTCTTCATTCTCATTGGTAAAAACAACTATTATTATTTTGCATAAAATTGATATATGTTAAATTTAAATAAAACTTCAAGTGCATATAGATCAGAGGGGGATATCCACGATATTTCACAAATTTTAAACAATAATATTAAAGGAAGACTGGTTATAGACCACTACAAGAATAATGGTTCATTGGATGACAAACATAGAAAATACATGGTTCACACAATCATTGATAATTTGATGTCTAAAGACTATAAAATAACTGGGGCTGATTTTGAAATTTTGTCAAAGAATATTGAAAATATTTTCCCTACAGAATATTCGGTATGATATTTATTTTAAAAGTGTTCTATAAAATCACACATTCCTAATAATGCTAATATCCAATCCATATCATATTATAGTAGTTATAGACAATGTTTTTTAATTATTATTAAATTGTTTTTTATAGAGCGAATATTATTTTTATTTTATTTTATTTTATTAATAGAAGATGTAACAACAGGATAAACCCAAAAATAGTAACATCATTTTTTTTAAAAGTAATTTACAAAATATTGATTAAAGATTTGAAGTCTGATTGTGTTTTTTTTTTTTTTTTTTTTTTTTTTTGTTTTTTATAATTTTAATTATTCTATAATTTATTTGTTTCAATTTATTTTGATTTGTTATAGTTTGTTTTGATTTGTTCATTCAATTCACTATTTATTTTATATTTACAATATTATTTATTTACACCACCAATCTATCAGTCCCAACAACCTTTTGAATGATAGTAGTGAAATGTTACCAAAGACATCAAAAAAATTACACTTCTTATTAAAACATCTTACCATTCTGTTTACCGTTGAAAAATTTAAAAAATTTGTTCTTCCAAACCTTACATACAATAAATTTTGCGACCTCGTTGACTTTACAGGAACGTACAAACTAAAAAGTGACAACACATCTGGCGAATAAATTAAATTATTAAAAATCTTGAAAATAAAAAGTAAGTCAGAGATATTTCGTCTCACTTCAATTAACTCCAGGTTTAAAAATTTTAGGAAAACTAAATATGAATTCGAAAAGTCGCTCCTATTCATAAAACTAAAAAATCCTCTCCTAAACAAGTAATATACAAACTTTTTTTGAATTTTTTCTAAAAGTATTTTATATGTTGATTGATGAGGATACCAAACGATTGACATGTATTCAATATGAGATCTTACTAACGCCGTAAATAAGGTTATCATAGGACGCAGTTTATTGAAATCATTACATGTTCTCATAACAAAACCCAACATGCGATAGGATTTACTGAATGTATTGTTTATATGGGTAGAAAACGATAAATTTGATTCAAAGGTGACACCTAGGTCCTTTACAGTCGACACGTTAGTAATAACAGTATTATTGAGAAAGTATTTAGAATCATAGTTCTTTTTCTTTTTTCCGACAAATGAGAGCTTATGACATTTTTTGACATTGAGATTTAAGTTATTATGAACACAGTAATCCTCAAAACGAGAAATATCTTCCTGGAATAAGGTTTGATCATGAATATTATTCACAACCTTATACATTTTTATATACTATACTGGTCGTTGTGGTAAAAAGAAACCAGCTGGAAAATTATACGATAGGTATAGCAACGAATGTTTCCGAACTAAGTTTTTAAAAGTCAAAAAAATTTCGGCAACAGATAAAGTTCTCACATCGAATGTTAGTCCACCAGCTACTTCTGGTATGTTCATAATTATGCGATGCTTCAAATTTAAAATTTCTAAAAACTCAGTCTTAATTTTATTTTGTGTTTTAGATGACTTCTTGAACAATAAACATTGGTTAAAATACAATTTTGAACCATGGGATTTGGTATTAAATAAATGTAAGGAAACTTCACCTACACGCCGATCTTCGTTTAAGGCATCATCCAGCAAAAATATTGCTCATTTTTTGGTAGATTGGCCGTTGTTTAAACACCATTTAGGGTATCAATTGGTAATAACTTTATATCATTTTTTGTAACAAAATACGTGCTTTGAAATTTAATTTTATGTTGATTAATCCAGGGTCCAACTGACTAAAACCTAATCAGTCAGTAACAAGTCCTATGATTTTTAATGTAATTAAATTTTATTTAAATTACTTATTGTCTTGGTACATCAATTTTATTTTTTTTTGTAATTGCAAAGTGGTTATTGATCCAACAATGTCAAACTTATAATATGATTTGCCGTGTTACTGATTTATCTGGTTTAAAGGTGGTTTAATTGTGAGATTTAAGTATGTTATTCTTAAGTATAAACAACTTAAGTTCCTGGACCATTTTTAGCTGCTTACTGTATAAAAACTAACCCAACATAAGACTTACGTAATTTAGAAATATGTTTTTACATGTATATTATAGATTGAAATTGATTTTGCCTGTGAGTTTCCTACTAAATCTCAAAACTTGTTGAATCGATTTGAAGAATTTGTAAAAGTTTGCAGAAACAAAATTTTTCTTACTGAAATCAAAGATAAAAGTAATCAAATATTATTAAAAAACTTAAATGAATGCGAAAATTTAGATGAAGGTCAGTTTTAAAAATATATAGTTTAGCTTTGTTTACATATCATTGATAAAACACTCTTTCTTTTACAGATTTCAAAGATATTATTGTATGTTTTTTAATACATGCAATCATCCATCCAAAAAGAATAAGTCAAAAGATAAAACCAACCATATCTGACGCTCAAGAAGATTTCGTCGTATTTATTTCTAATTTAAATGAGCTCGACGGAAAATTGAATAAAATTAAAAAGAAGTTTGGCTCTTTGCAACCGCGGATAGTTGTTGTTGGGCGCAAGTGGAAACAGATTGACGAAATTTTTATTATATATGAGGAAATTAAGTACCAATGTGGATCATTTCGTAAGTGCTTAGATATACTATTAAAATTGTCATTCGTGTTCAATTTGGAATATCCAATTGTTAGCAAAGAAGTTTGGTATTTTTTCCAAGAGTATTTCTTTGAATTAGAATCTAATCAAAGTTCTATTAAAAAGTATATCCAATTTTTTTCTTAGTTTTAAAGTTTAATTTTTCTATATATATAAATATTAAAGAACAGGATTGCAAATTATACAATTTTGAATTTAACTCTGAATATTTGTGTAAATAAAAATGTTAGTTTGTTTTTTATGTTATAAAATGTTTTCTAACGTAAAAGAAATCGTACAACACTTGCAAAGCTTTCATGGAACGCCGTCTATATACCAATATAAATGTATTCAGAATAACTGTAATCAAATATTTCAAAACATTTACAAATTTAAAAATCATTTAAAAAAACACTCCGTTGAGAAACCAATTTTAGTAGAAGTGACTAATGAACCTTTACCACAAACAACAACAGATCAAAATAGACTAAAATCTAATTTGTCTGAATTTTCTGATACTTTACTAAATGAAAACTGTACAAGTAGTACTATTAATTCAAACAATACACTTTTATTGCATCAAAACAATTATAAAACAGCAATAGAAGATCTGAAACAATTTATTTTAGAATTTTCTTTAAATCTTCACAGTGAAAAATCTTTGCCAAGAAATATAATATTTTCGATTCAAAAATCCATTAAAGATAGTCTTACCAAGCCTTTGAGTTCCTGCCTGTCTTCATTTTCAAATTACTTATCTGATGACATGACTTTTGAGTTTAATAAACTATTAGATCTCTTAAATAATCCATTCGAGCTAATCAGTACTGAATATAAATTTTTTCAATATATTGCACATTTAGGAATATACTCTGAGCCGAAATCGTATTTGATAAACAATGATTTAGTTGAAGTTTTTATTAAAGGGATTCCTTCATTAGAGAGAAGCAAAGTTGAAGGATGTTTTCTTGATATCATATTTCAGATCAAGAAATATTTTGAATCTGGTGATGTATTAAAAGAAACCTTAGCCAATATGGAAATGCTAAGTTCAAAACCACAATTAATAATTTTATTACGGCTTCTTTGTGAAAAACAAAGTTATCACTGTTTGAAACTGTAATCCCTTTCAACTTATACTTTGATGATTTTGAAGTGAATGACCCTCTTAGTTCCCATGCTGGGAAACAATCAATTTGTGGCATTTATTATGCTTTTCCTACTATACCACAGTTTCAAATTTCAAAGCTGAATAATATTTTTGTGGCCGGGTTTATAAAATCTAGAGATATTAAAGAATTTGGAATTTGGACAGTCTATTAAACCTCTTATAGATATAATAAATGAAATAGAAGCTACCGGTTTGGAAATTAAAACTCCTACATCAACAATACAAGTTTACTTTCTCTTGGGTCAAATATTAGGCGATAACTTGGGACTAAATACAATGTTGGGATATTCCTCATCATTCAATGCAAATTTCTTTTGCCGACTCTGTAAACGCAACAAAGTTCAAACGACAACGGATGTTAATGAGTTTCCTGAAACGTTAAGGAATCGACAAAATTATCAAATAGATGTAGCACTTTCGGATATCTTTTTAACAGGAATTAAAGAAGATTCTATTTTTAACCAAATTCAAAGTTTTCATGTCACGGACAATTTTGCTTGTGATATCATGCACGATTTATTTTTAGGTGTTTGTAAATATAATTTGCACAGGATATTAGATTACTTTATTTACCAAAAGAAGTATCTATCTCTAGAAGCTTTAAATTTTAAAAAACAAATGTTCAATTATGGCGAAATAGACCCATTGATAAAACCCATATAAAATACGACAATTTTAAAATGACAGCGCGAGAAACTTGGACTTTCTTTAATTTTCTACCTCTCATTATTGGAAGTGATATACCACCCAGTGATAAAGTTTATAACTTTTTACTTTTGTTCATTAAATTCATTGATTTGGTTTTACTAAGTTCTTACAATGAAAATACTTTAACAGAAATGGAAAGGCTAATTAAACAGCATAACACTCTTTACGTTCAATTATTTAAAGAAAAATTAAAACCAAAATACCACTTTCTTGTTCATTATCCGACAATAATTCGAAAATGTGGGCCACTTAGATATCTTTGGTGTTTCCGTTTTGAAGCCGAGCATCAGTCTCATAAGCAGTATGCAAGAAACATTACATCAAGACTTAATATACCACTTACGCTAGCAATAAAAGCCTCTTTGAAATTTTCTCAACTTTTAGTGTCTAAACAGTTTTTCCAAAATGAATTTGACCGTACAGATAAAATTATTCAGTGTCGAGATAAAGGTGAAAAGTACTTAAGTGTTTTATCTTATATAGGAACTGCAAAACAGTACACAAAAAGTTTAGTTTTTCGAGGAACGAAATTTAAAATTGGACATTTTTTTAGTAAAACGGAACCACAACTGATTTTCTATGAAATTCAAGATATTGTGGTTGATCATGACAAATATTTTGCAATATGTAATTATTTCAGTAACTACATTTTTAATCCTCATTTCTATTGTTATGAAATTGGAGAACCTGCCAATGATTTAATATTAATTGATTTTTTAAGTATAAGCAGTACCCCAGTTAATTGCTGTTATTTAAACTCAGGGCGTAGAGTTATTAGAGCCAAACTTTGAAAGCTTAAATTGTGGCGTACGATTTTTAGTGATATAATGTTATATGATATTGTTTAAGTTATGTATTATCTTTTAATTTCGACAGAAATAATATTGTATCAGTATTTCTGAATCTGATATATGAATTTGAATTATTTCGGTCTGAAAGACCTAATTGTGATCTTAAGTTTTAAGTTTTATAACGTGAATTTACAATAAATAAAATAACATAGAATAATAATGTACAAAATGGAGTCAATTTAAGTTTATAATTTTATATGCCTAAATAAATATAAAAATTTATTTCAATTATAATTAATTGGTTTTATTGAGTATAATATGAGTTTATTTGTGTGTGAGTTTAAATAAAAGGAAGGATCTGATGAAATAATAGATATACCATCGATACACCATCGATAAATATTTGAAACAATTGATTTATTGCGCATTTGAAATAAAATACACGGACTTTAAATTTAAGTATTATAAAATTCTTTAAATTAAAACGCAAAATGGTTTAGACGAAAATCATACAAATATTTTGAAATAAAAGTTGTAGAATTTTTATTTCAAACTTTCCTAGGATTTGAAACAAAATATTAGAAACCATTGTTTTAAATAATTTATTATACTTTGAATCAAAATTTAAATCATTTTAATTACACATACAAAAGAGTTCGTTCTAAAGATTTGAATAAACTTTAGTTCAAAGTTTTTGATTCCTTTCGTCCAAAACCAAAAAGATTTTGCGCAAAATCCATAGCCAAAAATCCTTTGAAACAAAATAAAAACTTTTGTTTTCAAGATACAATTTTTCTCAGTGTATAAATGTATCGAAATCATACCTTTTTACGCCTGGCTGCGAAGAGATGCGCAACGGCAACCGTGATTTTTTAGAATCGTTATGTAATTTGCCGTGATGTAGACGACATTTTATTTAAAAAACAAATGAACGAAATTTTTTCCCAAAAATCAGTTATAAATAATTTAATTAAAAATACTGGCGGCCAAATTTTGATAGGCAACCTGGTAGATATATATTCTCCTAATTATAAATATACATAAAAATTTGGTTTTAGCAAAAAATCGATGAGCGCACTAATCCTGCAGTCGGATCTCGTACTATTATGTTACACTTCGCTATAGTTTTCGTTCAGAGTTTATCAAACTTGCTTTCTCTGTGAATTTTTTCTATAAAAATACATTTTTTCTATAAAAATACTATAAAAACACATTTTTAAAGGATACTGAGTTCAAGCCCTTTCATATGATGCCCCTACTTGACTCGGTAAAAAAATGTATTTTCTTAAGGGCCTTACATCGCAGCCCCGTAAAACAAACGGAAACAATTTGATTTTTTTTTTTGTATCCGTCATCTTAGAAGACAGGTTACTTTTATACGTATCTTAAATCTCAGATCCATAGGATTTATAGTTTATGAGATAATCGATTTTAAGACAAAAACACACCGTACTCTCACCAATAGTATTCCGTATAAAAAACGGAAACCTATAAATATGTATCTGGAAGAACAAAACGTTGGTTTTTGAACTGAACCATTTTTGATGGACTTCATACTCGGAATATAAGTTGCTCTGTGATAACTGTGATTTTGTGATTTTTGTGATAAAATAACTGATTTTAGAAAAATATCAAAGTATTTAGTTTGAGAACAGGGTGGTCCAAAAGTTTTCTAGATATTGCACCTAGGGAAACTTTGAAATCAAATTGGAAAAGAACGGCTTCTCGGTATCAACGGTTTTATATACGTTGGACTCGACAAAAATTTTAAGCTTCTCAAGATGGACGGGTCTACGCCCCAGAAGTACTCGGAACCCAGTTCCGACCAAGGACCATCACAAAAATTTCGACGAAAGGTGCTACTTCGACGCTCCATTTTTTTTTTTGGATAAAGAAGCAGTTGTCACTGGCCTCACTGCTTCAGATCCTCCTCGTCATGGCCGGTATTGAAAGAAATCCTGGACCAACTAAAATATGGCATTGTGCAATATGCAAAAACATTTTAAGGGCAAACACTACATCCGTCCAGTGTAATAGCTGTAAAGAATGGTGTCATCTTAAGAACTGCTCAGGCCTTGCAACACATAAGCAATGTACCAAAAACTACATAGCGCCATGTTGCTATGCATCAAGTCAACATATAAATACGAGCTCGCAACAGAATACAATGCGAATGAGCACACATCCGGAAACCCCAAGTGATGTGAAAATAATGCAGCTAAATTGTCTCTTAAACAAAATCGATGATATCATCAACTTTATGTATAAAAACAATATTCTAGTCGCGGTTTTGCAAGAAACCAAATTAAATGTTAGATCTAAGATTAGTGATAGTATCTGTGATTATAGAATTATAAGACTGGATAGAGGGAAGGACAAAGGTGGTGGCCTTGCCTTTATCATACACAAAACCATTATCTACCGTACAACCACATTACCAGCAGTACCGGGAACTGATAAACACCTAGAACAACTAGGTATTACAATAAAATCCGGAAATATGGAGATAAATCTAGTCAATATTTATATTCCACCAGTAAGCAGCTGTGATATAGGTTATGAACCGTTCATAGGATATTTATTTTACACCAAAGACTGTCTAATTCTCGGAGATACAAATGCTCACCACGATCTATGGCACTCACACTTGAACACTGACTCAAGAGGTGAAAATATTGCTGATCAAATTGACGGCTCCAACTTTGGAGTCCTAAATGAACCACAACCAACAAGAGTAACAAACAACTCATACTCGTCTCCAGATGTTTCACTTGCCAGCATGTCACTAATGCCAATCGCTGAATGGAGAACTGAAATTGCATTGGGATCAGACCATGTGCCCATCATAATCACCTTAAGCCGTTCCTTAAACGAAATGAAATCCGAGAAGAAGACTTACATTAATTTTAGCAAAGCAGACTGGGATAATTTTACCAATTTTACTGAATTAGAATTCAGTAAGCAAATTTTACCAATTGACGCCCTCTCTGGGGAAAGAAAATTCAGAGAAATTTTTAACAAAGCCAGATCTCGCTTCATTCCAGCCGGCAGAATACAAAATATTAAACCAAACTTCCCACAAGAAGCCTGTGTATTTTCCTCCCAAAGAGATGACATCCGTAAGGCAGATCCAACTGATTCTAGAATTCCGGGCCTGAACAAGCAGATAAATAAACTAGTAATGGAACATAAACGCAACAAATGGAAAGATTTAGTGAGTAAGTCAAACTTTGGCACAAATAAAAGTCTGTGGAAGGTGATAAAGGGTTTAACACATCCGCGTTAATCGCATAACAACTGCATGATCTCCTTCGATGATATCCCAACCGAAAACCATAGAAAATGCGCAACAAAATTCAACACACAGTTTACTGAAAAGCAAAGTAAACATGAAAAAGAAACCAGGTCAGTATTAAGACATATGCGCAAACTCAATACTGAAAATTTCGAGGATATCATATTTTCCGAAGAAGATGTTGGAAACGCAATAAAGAAATCCAAACCATCTAAAGCTATTGGACCACATGGCATCTCAGCCATCATGCTAAAACACATTGGACCCAAAGGATTAAACTTTCTCACTACCATACTCAACACATCTCTAAATACGCTCCAGATACCAAATATCTGGAAAACGGCTAGAATAAGTCCCATTTTGAAACCTGGCAAGCCTGAAGAAAAGGGAGAATCCTATAGACCGATCTCTATCCTCTCATCGGTTGCAAAATTGATAGAAGCACTACTACTACCTCGGTTAACAGAATCCTGCAATTTGGCGTCACATCAGCATGGCTTTAGGAAAGCACAAAGTACAACCACCGCGCTTCATAGAATCCAAAACCAAATCAGCGATGGTCTAAACCAAAAACAACCCTGTGCTAGAACAATTTTAGTTGCACTTGACCTGTCAAAAGCTTTCGACACAGTGTCACATGCTGCACTACTGAACGACATATTCAACACCAATCTGCCAGGTCTAATTAAACGCTGGTTGTGCAACTATCTAAGAGGCCGCCAAACATACGTTGAGTTCCGTAACTCTAGATCTAAGATGAGAGTGCTCAGACAAGGAGTTCCACAAGGTGGAGTTCTCTCGCCTTCATTATTCAACCTCTACTTAAGTAGTTTACCTGCACCACCGGAAGGAATAGCTATCACGTCATATGCAGACGACTACACGGTGCTTGCAACAGGAAACAACCTGGAACAACTCACCAATGTCCTAAACACCTACCTCAACACCTTGAATGAATGGTTTAAAACCAAAAAATTGAAATTGACCACTGAAAAGTCCACTTCTACACTTTTCACCACATGGACGAAGGAGGTAAATACAACACTCAATATCTGCATTGACAACATACTAATTCCTACTGTGAAAAATCCAAAACTGCTGGGGGTAACATTCGATCCACTACTTAAATTCAACGCTCATGCTCAGCAAGTAAATACAAAACTTAAAAACAGGAATAACGCACTGAAAGCTCTAGCGGGCAGTTCGTGGGGTAAGGATAAAAATACAATAATAACGGCATATAAAGCAATAGGAAGGCCTTTCATAAATTACGCTGCTCCCATATGGACTCCCCAAGTCGCTGACATCCACTGGAATAAGTTACAGATAACACAGAACGCAGCCTTGCGTACAGCAACCGGATGTCACTTGATGGCCCACCGAGATCACCTGCACGAGGAATGTAACATATTGCCGGTCCGTGAACACAACGAAATGCTTACCAAACAATATCTTTGGTCCTGTCATAGAGAGCAGCATACCTGCAATGACACCTTATCTATGGCAACACCATCTAGAGACATAAGAAGAACTGCGAAATGCTACCTACAAGATGTTAGAAGCAATGAAGACATAAATAACATCGACGAGCCTACGTATAAGAGGGGGTTGAAAAATATACATACCAAAACCGTTGAAGACACAATAAAGAACTACGCCCCGAATCGAGTTCTTAATAGCAAACCACCACAAGTCGCTGCTGAAGAGGTAAAACTGCCACGCAGCACCAGAACCATCCTAGCGCAGTTAAGATCCGGTTGGTCACGCATCTTAAATAACTACATGAGTAGAATTGACCATAAAATTGTTGACAAGTGTCCCATATATGAGGGCACGCCACATGATGCTAACCACCTTTTCAATTGTCCAGAGAAACCAACCGACCTGACGAAGGAAGATCTGTGGTACCGCCCAAGGGCAGTAGCAGAGTTCCTGAATCTGGACTTGGAGCCGGAAGAATAGCACCACAACTCGTCGCTACAACAACAACAACAACAACAAAAATTTTAAAGATGTGCATATTAGATCAAAAATTTAGATTTACAGTTAAGTTTTTGCCGAGAAATGGTTATCTTGAATTTCCAGAAAACTTTCGGACGGGTGGTGGTTCTCAGACTAAACACTCAAACCAAACAATTTAGATTTTTTCTAAAACCACAGCTATTTTTTATTTCACCTTTACTACGCATATTTAGGGTACAGCTTTTTCGGGTTTACCCAAATGTTTCCCCTATCTCATTAAATTCGATAGAATTGTCTTCAGCAAAAAAGTTTGTGATAAATTTAGGAGTTTTATTCAAACATTCACCCGAATTATTTGGGATATATTAAGAACATTGCGATATATTCGGTATTAAACCACCAGCTCTGGTTCCAGTTTGCTGGTCTGGTTTTTATGATAGCTTTGCAGTATCTATCTAGAAATCAAGCATCGAAAAATGCAACATCATGATAGAAACGATATTAGTTGATGCTCGTGCAATGGTTCAAAACTGCATTGAAATCTTTTCAGACGTATCTAAACGGAAAATGGAATACTACCATATCGCGACATATTAATACTATGCTACTAAGGAGTTCTAGAAGGCATCTTCGTCAAATGATCCTTTTAAAAAGTCGCTAATTAAGGAAAATTTACAAATTTTAAAATATTCATCAAACATTCGAAATTTCAGAATATGTTTTCATGATATCTCTCTAAAACTTAAATTTAGATGTTTTCCAATTTTGAGTGGAAGGAGGCGCAAGGCAGAGGCATTTAAAACTAAACATGTAACATATCTTAAGGCTTTAATGTATGCTAACACGAAATTGTGGTTTTGTGAGGAGTTTTAGTCATTTGCGACATTTGCAATCACCTAAATAGGCTGGATCCTCTGATGAAACCTTGATAATGCAAATGATTATCTTTTGATAAAATGTATAAAATATAAATGTGATTATGTGTTTTAAATTATTTCTACTGCAAATTCGTGCATTTTTCAATTTTTTATATATTTATTGTAAGTAGAGTAAGAATGATCGGGTTCAGGATCGGTTGCGTAGATCGCGAATTTCATCATTATTATATAAAAACATATTACATTTTGGCATATTTTTCGTTTGAGTAGGAATTTTATTTAGTAGATTGCTATCGTTTTTTAAAAGGTCTTGAAATTTTTCACAAGATTTTGTTAAATTATATTTCACACATAAAATAGCTTTCAAAGTACCTCAACACTTAATTGTGATTTATTGTTCACACTTTATTTACCGTATAAGAAACGCGACCAGTTGCAACATTAGTTCCTAGGATATAGTAAATACTATATTGCACAATTTCTAGTGCTTTATTGTATGGGACATGGTTTGTTTCAAAAAGATAAAATGATCCTTATCATTTGTTCTCTATTGTGATTTTTACTAAAATCGTTAATTCTTTCCCGTTCTCCCGCCGTTCTCCAGCTTGTTTGTATTCTTTGCAAAATTCGCGACATTCTTATAACCAAAATATTTGTTATTTTTTCAAATAAATTGTATAATTATGACAACAAAAAATAACAGGTATTTTGATTGGATTATAAAATTTTGAATTGAAAGGTTGCTTTGATAAAACATTTTATTTTTTGTATAATTTATACAAATTTAAATGTTTTTTACTTTTTTGGACGTAACTTTGATAACAAAATATATGGTTAAAAAGTGACACTTTACGACCGCAAAATACAGTAACAAAGTAACACTTTAATATGTGGACGAATAAAAAAAACCATTATTCGTTGCTTTTTCAAAGAAAATTTGTTTACAATCTGCATTTTAGTTTATTCATTTTAATAACTTGTTTTTGTTTATAGATCTATCTGCAGAAACTAAGTTCACACTTTTAATTTATTTGAAGTTATTTAAAAAGAATTGTTACACCACTCCCCACCTAGACATAATCGTCTCAAAAACGATCTAAGTTTGCTATTCTAAAGATTGACACCTTTATTTTGACACTTGTTCGCTTTTTAAACCTCTGACACTGGAGAACCAATCCGGACCAACACTCTCTTACTATCCAACAACAGCTCAAAACTAGGTTTCCAAACAATAATCTGATGCTACTTCAAATTCAAACCTACAGCTGACAGTTGATGCGCTTGAATGCCGCAGTGCACTATCCTCTCGTCAAAAGCATATATCACCACTGCTGTCACCAATTGTGGTCACAACTGTCAATTCACCGCTGTCACTAATTTTATGTTTTTTTTAAAATTGTTTTTTATTTTTTTAACACCCATTAATATTTGTATATAATATTATGCACACTATATCATGTTTTATTTAACACTGATTTAACTAATTTTTAAATTTATATGAAATACCACCACTAATTTTTAGTAATGGAGATAATTTTTCGTTTATTCCACAACATGTTCTTAAACGCCAACTTATAATTTCTATGTACTTTTATGCAAGTTATGTTTATTATTTTTAAAAAAAAAAATAGTAAATATAACAAATTCCAAATATATTAAAATGAAAATTATATGTAAAAAAAATTGTAAACTGAAAAAAAATTATCATTAAATTCTTAAAAGTTTTATCACAAAATGCCAAAAATGATTGTCTTATCAAACAATTGGCATAACTCCCGCTCCAACACCTCCACCATGTGCACACATAGAAGCAACAAATGTCCACGAATCCGTATCTGGATCATAAACCTCAACTGTTGATAAATTTGATTCACCATCGTATCCTCCAATCGCCCATAATTTACCCACATTAGCCGCTAAAGCCACACGACTACGTTTCACATTCATTGGTGAAACTGTTTTCCATGTATCTGTTGTTGGATCATATACTTCTACGGAACGTAAAAACGAATTACCATCATAACCACCACAAGCGTACAACTTTCCGTTAAGTGTAGCAACACCAAGTCGACATCGACGATTTAACATTGGTTTAACTTTTGTCCATGTATTTGAGGTTGAATCATATCGTTCCACTGAATCGAAGATAGAAAGGCCATCATGTCCTCCCAGAGCATATACAAATCCACACAACTGTGCAACACCACCAGCTGACCGATATTTCATCATGGGAGCTACTGTTGTCCAAGTATCGGATTTCGGAGAGTAACATTCTACGGTACTAAGGGATGTGATTCCATCATAACCACCACAAACGTAAACATAATCTCCGAGTGCCGCAACTCCAACAGCGCTATAACACAACAAAACATGTTATTAATTCAAGACCATATAGAGCAACTGAAAAAACTACCTTCTCTTACAGAACATCGAACTTCCTTGTGTCCATTTCTTAGTTTTCGGGTCATAATACTCAACAGTAGATAAACGTTCAGTTCCATTATAACCACCAAAAGCAAATAGTTTTCCTCCAGATACAGCAACTCCTACACGTGAACGTAGCATTGACATAGCTGGACCCATTTTCCATTCTTTTGTATCAGGATCATATACTTCTACTGTACTTACCGATTCACCGTTATTCTTTAATCCACCAACCGCATATATTTGACCTATGACGTAATCACAACATCTTGGACGGGTTCTGTTGATCAGATTTATTCGTACAATGGTTTTTAGAATATTTAAAACTAAATGTCAACCCACCTAAAACTCTGTACAAGTCCACGTCTTTCGGGCATTAAATGAAAATCTTTTGCTTCATCCAACAAATCTCTGCATTGGTGTGATGTTCGTATTAATTCTTCTGTAGCAACACGATCCGCTAAGAATTGTGGGGTTAGTAAAGGTAATCTAACTTTCGCTAAAACTTGTGGTAGAACATTATTTCTACTCTCTTCATCATACTTGATCCATCTCATGCAGGCATCAAATATTGTTTCTTCTGTTGATACATTTAACTCATCCCGTTTTATAAAATCACATAAATCATCAAAACTTAAACTCATAAACTCTTCGGAAAGTGAAACTTTTGAAAAATATAAATGTATATAACGATCAGCTGATCCTACTAAAGAACTACAACCAAGAGAATCAGCAAAACTTCGTATTCCTAAAACATTTTGTGGATGGAATTGTGATATTAAAAATTCAGCACATGCATCCCGTACTTTTGATAACTGTAAAAAGGATGCTCCCACCATTAATCCTTGAACATTTTGATTATCAATTTTAACGGAACCACTGTAAGCAAAATTGATCAAACTTTCTAATGCGCTGTAAAAGTAATAATTAACGATTTTAATAAAAATAATATTAATATTATTGTTAAATAATTACTGCGGTTCAATCTCTTTCATTGTGATTTCTTTTATTCGACTTTCAGCCATATTATGTGTGAACATTGCATAAAAATATGGAATTGTCGCAGCTAAAACAATCCGATGAGCGGAAAACGTTTGTTCTTCGATCTAAATTAATACAAAAATGTTTACAACTGGAAATGTGTTACGATACAAAAACTTTGATAAAAGGATAAGACACTCTATAAATTTACAAGGGTAAAAGTTGGTGAAAATAGCCCAACATTCCGAAACCAGCCATCCGCCAGATGACTGTATTAGAAGTTCTTACGAATAAAGAAACTTTAAAATAACCGAGGGCATATTCAAGCATTGCATCGATCATTGCACTTAGGAAGTCGAATAACATCTGCGTATTTTAGAGTTTCCCACACTAACTGCACTTCCCCCTAGATAATCCAACTACTTTTTTAATCAAACGAAAAATTATTGAAACCATTGAACTTGTAAGCTTTATGAAACTCTAAATATTCTAAGTATTTGTGCCGAAGAAATTATGATGTTGCAAGGTAGCCAAACTCCTAATTGAAAACAAAAACAAATAATTTCGTTTCCAAACTTTTAATATCACAAAGTTTTTATATCGGAATTCTACCTTATCTAATCTGTTTATTTATTCACAAACCTTCAAGGTAACATCGCAAAGTTTTCCCTGCCGTCGAATTTCTTTCATCAAAGGAAAACTTTCCGAAAACAAATCATCTTGCTTAAATATAACACATTTATCTTCATCAGAAGATAATTCATTATTATCCATTATATTAACTTAAATGTTGATATTGTTATTGATTTAATTTCTGGGAAAATTAAATTACAGTTTCTTGAGTATTTACTATATGACACGAATGAATGGTTTAAATTTTTTTTACAATCCGTCAAAGAATGAATGGTATAAATGTAACAGTAAATTGTAATAACTGACATCTATTATGTAGATTAGATTTTCCTAAATGTTTGTCATACAAACTACATATACATATTTTTAGTATTAAAATAGACGAATATATTAATTTCTCCTTAAACTGTTTTCTTAAAAAATCAATAACTTTGTCTAGCCTTATTTTATAGTAGACAATAATATTTACAAATAAAAATGATAGAACAAAATTATATAGAGAAACAAAATACAGGAAAAAATGCATTTATACCGCCTAGAAGAAGGCAATATATAAAGAAATTAAATAGTTTGTCGCAGAGCTATATCGATCATATCGTACCGCAAGTAATTTACATTTTAATAATAATATTTTATGAAATACAAACTATTTTTTTTTAATTTTAGGGAGGGTCCAACACATGTATCATAAAAACCGAAGAAGATGAAAATATTAAATTAGAAGAAGAAAATAATTATGATGAAGAGAAAACGGAGCTTCAAGTTTTTGGAAATGCAAATCAGCATCGAAGTAATTTTACCGTAACACCGAGTAGTCAATCTGAAAGTAGTTTAGATCGGCAATCAAATAAATCTAGTGATTATTTTTCAACCATTCAACAACCACCTCCGTCAAAAAAACGGGTGAATATAAAAAAACCAACATCAACGTATGAAGGTTTAGAATCAGGTGACACAAGTATTTTTAATCCGGAAACTGAAGATGATGTTCGATCGAATTACTTGACACTTACCGGAACGATTAAACGGGGAAAGAAAAAAGGACAATCGATTGATGTACAATTGAATATCTCAAGGGAAGAGTTGGAAAAAATAAATAATATAAATATGACAGCGGTTGAAAAAAGGGATCACAAGGAAATTTATTGCACATGCTCTCCTTCTGTTGGTTTACATATTTTGGTATTAACATTATTTTGTCTGCCATTTGTCATACTATATACAGGAATTTATTCGTTTTATATTGGAACTTTAACTTGGTACAACATGTTTATTTATTTCAATGAAGAGAAATCGTGTTTGTACAAGCTATTTATGTCACCGATATTAGTATTAGCATATCCTGTAGCTATTGTTTTATGTACAATTGGATTAGGGATTTATGCTGGCTTTATACAAATAAGTTGTCAGTTTTCAAAATGGATAAACGAAATTTATGATATTGAAAAAGGGTTTTATGGATGGTTATGTGGTGTTTTGCGATTATCTGATTGTAGTCCATATGAGGTTGTTATTTTAATGGATTTTCGACAGGATGGTGTAATTCGTCCAAACTCATCGACTGAGGAACTATCGCTATGATAACAATATTTTCAACATTTTTAATAATTTTTTAATATAATCTATAAACTATATACATTAACAAACCTAATATCGTAACCATTTTTTCACAAATTCATTTACAATATCAAACTGTTAAAAATCACCAACAGGTTTGAAAATATACGTTATTACTCCAAAAATTTTAAAACGAATAAAATTTTTGAAAAAAACTGCAAATCGATAAAATTTTAAACAAATTGTCGTATGACAATACTAAATTATTGAGCAACTTTATATTATATCAAACTTCAAATTTATGTTTTGATCGGCATTTAATCAGAGTTGAATTAAATTTGTAAACATAAAACGAGTTTTATTTAAGATCTTCACATAATAAAAGCGTAATTGTTTGTGTTAAAACTATAATGGCATTCCAAAATCCTTCTGATATGGTGGAGGAAGATGCAGCGGATCTTCAATTTCCTAAAGGTAAATAAGTTGTAATTTAGAGGTTATAATATTTCAATGCGACAAAAATATGGCACTGATTTTTTTTCATTTTAAGTGCTCTTGTTCCAATAGACTCTGGTCCAAAATAATGCTAGTTTCATAGTTGATCTTTTTGAAAACTATGTTCAATCATCCTAAAAGGGAGGTCTGCCTTCCCAAAAAGATTTGTAATCCGTTTTCAAGAATGTTTTGTTATGATTTTAAATGGGTGTAATACGATTAGATTAATAAGTGGTGGTGATATGTTGTACTGCGACCAAATTGATCTATATAGTAACCTACCTGTCTACTCTTAGGTGAGTACCCCGTTAGAGTAGCTCCCGTAATCCAGCCTCCTTTAGGAACTTCAGGATATGAAAAGAATTAAGTATACACAGGGGTTAAGTATAATACTCCATCAGATGATACATGTTCATGTAGGTTAAAGCTCCACAATCTTTGAAAAGGTGGACTGATGTCTCTTCCTTCAAAAGACAGATTCTACATTCATTTGTGCAAAATCGAAGCACTTTGAGAAATGGGACTTAGTCATTCAATAGCACAAAAACTGCAGTAAACTACTTCGCTAACCATACTTGTAAAACCCCAGGTATTCATAGCCCGATATTGATTGACGCCATATGCAAAAAAGCAATGAACATAGCCATATGCAAAAAAAGAATTAGCTGTTTTTAATTTTAATTAAATTTTTTTTATATAGAGTTTTATATTTCAAGATGGCGTTATATATTTTTTTAAAATTTTGTTTATATTGAGTTTAATTGCAAAATGGCGCTATAAGTTCACGATTTTTTCTGTGCTTAAAAACAAGCAGGCTTACAATATCGAGGGACGGGGTTTTGCTGCTGGCAACGGCTCGCAAAATCATGGATTAACATATTCTGCCACAAATATTAAAGAAAGAGGACTCATATTAAGAAACGCTTCAAATTCAGCTTTATTGCTAATATTAAGGCGAAGGGTTTCCCTAAATAGTAAAATTATAGTTTGCCGAAAATTGAAACAAAAACCAGTTTTATTAAAACAAATTGACAAAGAGAAAAGACAACACTTTGCTCGTGAAGTTATGCAATGGAAAAATGAGTGCAAAAAGTAGTGTTCTCAGATGTTAAAAAAATAATGTTGATGGCCCGATGGGTAAAAGTTTTATTACCATGATTTTGGGAAGGAAGAAGTAATTTTGTCGCGTCATCATACCAGAACAAGTGGCATTATCGTCTGGAGATGTATAACCTAATATGTCATAATTGATCTACAGTTTAAAAGGATGACTCATAATGGAAAGAGAGGTAACAACATACTCCAACAAACGTTTCCTCAATTTAAAGAAACCTTCGGCCCTCTTAAATGCGCCTATTGTCAATGCAAGGATTGTCTAAAATTGACTATCTCAACAAAATGTTGACATTCTGAATTTGCCACCGTACTTTCCTGACCTCAATATAATTGAAAAGGTTTGGGGGCGGCTGTCATGAAAAGTGTAAAGTTTGGTAACGTGGATGCTTTAATAGAGGCGATGAGAGCAGCGTGGAACAAAATAAGTTTGTAAAATATTTGTATAATTCACTTTGTAGTCGTGTTTTTAAAGTTAATACTAAAGAATTACCCGATTTATTATAACTCAACACAAGGTCACCTTACCACATCAGGAGTGAAAGATATTCTCTGTTACCGTAATGGTTACATATCACAGATCTCCAAAATCAGAAGTAGATCTGTGCTTTCATTCTTACTGAAGATTTCTCATTCAATGATGTTCTCTCGGTGTTTTGTGCTTCCAATAGCGCTAGAGGTTTTTCGCTGGTCTATCAACACTTCTCAGAAGGAACATGGTAACGTTGTAAGGAGTCGGAATATCATCTCCCAATCTAGCCACAATAGGTACCTACTTCCACCTTTGAGAATACTGGCACGAGTCAGTCAGATGCATACTTTTCGTAGCACTTTTCCACAACAAACTCTGGTTTGAAGTGAATACGTGAAATTCCAACTTTGTGAACCAAGTCCTTCGTTAACTAATCTGCGCTTCTTCCACTATCCCCAGAATTCAGCATGATAAGGGAATCGTTCTATACTAGAATTACTACCGCTTTCCGTTCCAGAGACTTTTTCGTTGTTCCTGCGGAGAGAACTAAGTGGATAGTTAAACCTGCCTGGTTGGCCTGGTAGAAACGGTGGACCTCTGTGTGCCCTCTCGTCCCTTGGCATCACCAGTGATTACGATGCAAAACCCTTTCTTCTGTGCCAATCAAGCAGTATTTCACAAATGCAAAATCGAGTGTCTTCGTATACTTTCGTCCTTCCATTACGTTCCTTGCATATCACGTCAAACTCTTCGTTCGACCGTTCAAAAGTTCTCGCAAATGACGTTCGGCACAAAACTTGACATTTTCGCACGAATAATATTATGAGATGCTGATCACTAATGCATTAAAGTTATCTAATTACCAGATGTCCAAAATTACGATATTACATTTTACATCTGAAAATTTCAACATAACCTTCAGGTGGAACGATCTTTTGTCAAACGGCCGTCAAATGTTTTGTCAAATGTTGTTCTGATACATGTTTTGTGTTAATTATATATTATCGTGTCTGATTATCTAAAGATGTCATGCCAACATTGGTACTTTCTTATAGGAATTTATGTTCGTTGAAGAAAATTGTATTTGATAGTATTTCACCACAAACACTCCCCCACCAGTGATTTCCAAGAAAAAAAGTAATACTAACAAAAAAAGTTAATTTGTAATGATATTTTTAATAAAATAAAAAAACTTATGATGTTATAGTTATTGTTGCTAATAAAATTGTAATTCGAAATAGAACTGCACTCCAATCATATTCTAAAGAGGAAAAAAGTCAAATAACATGTATGTTGTTCTACTTTCAATAGATGTTTTTTGTATTATAAAAAACCGTACGGCTGCGCCAAATGAAATTTTATTCGTTCTAAGAAATTGAGTGTTAAACCGTTTTTTGTTTGTTTTGTATTACTAATAAATTCTAATGTTTTAGAAAATTAAATTTAATAAGAAAACACCACAATCTATCTAATGACTTTCAAATTGAAATATTTCAGATGAAATAGATGATATAATAGAAGTTGTCCCAAATGAAACAACAGAACGAAAAATCGAATATTATAAACCTAAAAATTTCTTTATAAAAATAGAAAATTTTAACGAAAAACAATTATATTGTAATATCTGTAAAAATATTCTATCAGAACCTTACATAAATTGTGTTGAATGTTCGAACAATTTTCTAATTTGTTTGAATTGTTTTTGTCGTGGTTCAGAAAATCGTTTTCATAAAAGTAATCATTCATATAAAGTTATACGAGATGATAATATTGAAATATTTCCTTGTGACATGAAATGGTTGGCAAAAGAAGAAAAGAAACTTTTAGATTTACTTTTAATTCATGGTTATGGAAATTGGGAAGGAATTGCAAAGGAAATGAAAACGAAAACACCAGATCAATGTCGACAACATTATTTAAGTAATTATTTTGGTGGGATTTTTGAGAAAACAATAGGTTTAACGAAAGAACCATATGTAAGAGAGGTTGTACCATATTTGTATAAAATGACATCTATCGATCCACCACGATATGATATCGATAATGTCAATTTCAAACGTATGGCTGGTTATCGTTGTGCTCGTAGTGATTTTGATATTCCTTATGATCCATCAGCTGAAAGCACCGTTAGTAATCTTTTATTACTTAATGGAAATGATGAATGTAAAGAAATATTTGATGTGATGAATTGTGCAGTTTTTCAAGCTTATAATAATAGATTGATGTAAGTGTTTATATAAAAAAAACATTTAATAGCAATGTTCATGCGAAATTTTATTTTAAAGGGAACGACAACGTCGTGCTGCTATAATAAAGGAACACGGACTGTTGATGGGAAGTCGTACATTAAGTTGGATATCAAAACATTCAGATGCTCTTGGGTTTGCAAATGCTGAAGGAAGAAGTACAGGTCGATTTGTTGCGTTTATGCAATTAATGCCAGCCATCACATTTGACGCCCTCGTTGAAGCCCTTCAATACGCTACGGACCTGAAAAAATATATTTATCGTTTGTACGATTTGCGTAAAAATGGAATTACAACATTCTACGGTGGACAATTTTATCATAAATTAAAAGCAAAACGTTTGACAAAAGTTCGAAACAAAAAAGCAGTACAATATGAAAATATCACAGATTGGAGAAATCTTATGACAAATCTCAATCAGGCCGGACAACATATGCAATATCTTTCTAATTCAAATATGTTGTATGGTGTTTTACGAAGAAAAACTACACCACTGGAAATTATGGGATTACCTGGTTATGAAAAATTAAACGAAGATGAAAAAAATTTATGTAGTTCAACTAGATTATCACCGTTAGCTTATTTAGATTATAAAAATATTTTAATTTCGGAGAATACTAAATGCGGTTTTCTTCGATTAGCCGAAGCTAGACGATTATTAAAAATTGATGTAAATAAAACACGACAGCTATATGATTTTTTGTTAAAATTTGGATTTATAAATAAACCGTTAATGTGAAATTAATTAATTGAGTTTGTTTACTGATCTGTCTCTCTAAACACTTGGAACACATACAAAAAGTGATCGGTTGGAATATTTTTTTGGTAGTTGTTTTAATTGTTTGTAAACATAGTCTATTGATCCTTTGCATAGCTTTGTTAAAGTTGTTTTCGTATTTTTTTAAAAATTTACTAATGGGGGAGAGTTTTATCCATGCACATTGAAAGTTTATTGTTTAAGTTGTGCAAATTTACCCAGTTTCACATACTTCTTCATTCAATCTCTATAATGTGAGTAAAACAATTGAATTAAGTTGTTGTAATTTCATAATTCTTTAGAAATTACTGGTGGGGGGAGTGTTTGTCATAACCATTCATATCTATTTACATATATTGCTATCAATTTGATCTATAATCTCAATTCGATTGACTTGTTTCCTCTACATACCTCTAACATCATCCTTATTATCATTATATTATAAATATTTATTAATTTTTCATTATAGAATTCGAAAACGCAGAGACACTTCTAATAAGTGAAGTACACATGTTGCTTGAACATCGAAAATGGCAAAACGAAACCGCTGACGATGAACAAGAATTATCAGAAGTTTTTAACAAAACATTTGCTTACACTTTAAGTTTTCGCAAATTTAAAAATAAGGAATTAATTGCAGCTGTCCGAAGGTAATGGATTTATTAATGCGTATGTACTTCAATTAACTTTTTTACTCTTCAGCTTACTTATGCAAAAGAAGCTTCATAAATTTGAACTAGCAGCTTTAGGGAATCTATGCCCGGACATACCAGAGGAAGCAAAAGCCTTAATTCCATCACTTGAAGGTCGATTTGAAGATGAAGATCTAAGACAAATTTTAGATGATATATCTACGAAACGAAGTCTTCAATATTAAACATTTTTCATATGAAATCTGCAACACCGACTAATAACACAAAAATTGAGCAAATTTTATAAAGTTCAGTGTATAAATAAATGTCAAAATAATAAAAACGTATATAAATAAATAAAACATTTTTTAATTTAATTTATGTTTTAGTAAATAAAAAAATGTCTCTTCAAGATCATTTCGATAATGTGATAGAAGAAAATATTCCAAAATTGATTAAACTAATATCAAATTTAGAAGTAAGATAGATTTTTGAATAACTGGATTTTAATTAATATCTTTGTTTTTCATTTATTAGGCAGATGATCCAAATTTTAATGTATGCAAACAATTTATGCAATCTAAATTTAAATATCATAATTTTTTAACAGTAAATAGTCATGAAATTAAAAGAAGAATGGAAGGTTTTTTTGATCGATTAAGATTTTCGAATTTAGAAAAGGTTGCTTTCAAAATGAATGATGTTTATGAAAGGTTTATAAATCATCCTATTTGTTTGGAACATCATCAGGCTGATATTCATTGGGGAATTTTAAATCTCTTGTTAGATTTGTCACATAATCCCATAAATGTTATTGTTCAAAAACATTTAAAAAATCCATTACAAATTGACTCAATTTTTAAAGATGTTCCTCAAACGATTATTAATTACGATAAAGAATTAAAAGATATTTTAGATGAGTTTAAAGCGATTAATGTGGAATATGATAAATTTAGTTCTTCATCCGATTTAAGTAATTGGTCTGATTCGGATGATGAGAATGAATTCAATTCTTCCAGTGATGTATTTTCGTTTGATGATAATAAAAGTATCAGCACGAACAGTATTAATGAAAAATGGAAAATTGTTACGTATTTAACACCTCCTAAACCTCGTCCACATTTTACAATATTTGATACCTCTATTTCTAAAGAATGGGTCAAAGATAACATACAAGATGTTTGGTGGGATAAGAAAAATTACATAAATAAACCAAATAGTAAAGCATTAAATGCTAATTTTTGTGAAATATGGTAAGTATATCAAGGTTAAATCAAATAACTGTATAAACCTATTAAATTATTTTTAGGATTCAATTTATTGCTGATAATACAATTCCAAAGGTGAAACCAACTGTTTCCATATTGCCTGAATATTTGCTACTTAGGGAAATTCTTTGGATGTTTATACAACCAACAGATTGTAAATTCTTCAAACTAGATAATAAAATTACGTTAAAACCAAATGCTTCGATACCCAGTGTTACACTCGTAGGAATAATACCGACATTTTTTTTATTTAAAAATATAAATTTGTTATTTTAATTACAGTTGGGAATCGATAATTTTATGTTAATATTTATTGAGCACATGAATTATATGTTTGAATTAGAAAAGTTTTGCACTTCTATCCTAAAATCGTTTGATGTTTGCGATAAATTACCATCATTAACCTACGAGGCATATGCATTTTGTATAAAAGAATTTCTGGATTATATCAAACATTTTCTCAAAGATAAAGAATCTCAAATTAGAAGTCAATCGGAAATTTATACCGTAATTCAATTGTTGAGTGAATTCAAAGAATATTTTAAATTACTAAAAATGTTGTACGATTTACATGTTGATGCTACTTTGGATTTTACAAGATATCCTTGTGAGTACTGCTCTTAAATATCAGAGAAATTAATAACCGAGATTTTCTTTTAGCCCACATTTGTACAGCATATCTCCTATCTCAACTATTCTCGACGATTCAGAATTTTAGAAAAGAACAGGCGAATTTAGCATTTGTTATTTATTTAAAAACTATCCGTGTTTTCTTAACAATAATAGATACATGGTGGATTGAAGGAAATTTAGATGATTTTCGTAATGAATTTTTAATAAAAAGAGATTACACTCTTGAAAATACAGTTGAGTATAAAGTTCGTCAATTTCAAAAATGTAAAGATACGTCATTTCATGTTAAACCATCGATATCGAAATCAATTAATGAAGATTCGATAATTAATTTATTATTAAAAAATTTATTGAAAAATGCATCAACATTAGAAATGTTACATACATTAGATCGAATTGGTGAATTAAAAAATGAGAATCAGAAATTAATTGTCGATGATATAAATCAACAATTCTATCGACAAGTTTTACCTGAAGTATTTAATTTTAATTCCAATGAAGATGACCAAAATAATAATACCGTTAATTCTGATTATCAAACAAAATGTGATTATAATTTAGAATCAATTAAAGATTATGATATGAAGGAAGTGAAAGAAGAACCTCCTAAGAATGAATTTAATCGAACTGATTTCGAAACAGAGCTGCTTTGTGATGGTGATGAATTTCTTTTAGCTGCGTTTTCAGAAAGTTTAAATTTGTCTACAAACCAGATACCGCCTGATAAGGATAAAAATGTACTGGATATGACCCGTATAGATGATGATTCTGTTACATTATACAAAAGGTAAGTTTTGTTGGAAAACCACAGATTATAATAAAGAGAAAATATCCTAACAAAATGTATGCCATAGTAAAAGTCATTTTTATTTAGTTTTTACTAACCACGTTCTTCTCGTTACTAATGCTGTTAAAACAAAACATTCAATTCTAGTTGTGGATATGAACCATAAATTAAATAAAAATTGTCATAGTTTTTAGTTTTTTTGCCGTATGTGAAAATTTGAATTAAATTTTTTGTATGGGATTTTTTTTATACGATTCGTTCAATATTTTAAATTTTAATTCTGTCTTTCCACAGCAAAAAAACAGGTTTCAGGCGTAGGTGGTCCCAAAACCGTAAAATGGTTGAAAGCATTTTTTCTTCGTTTGTATAATAGACTATTAACTTCGAAATGAGGTTGTCATTACTTTAATTTTTTTTCAATGTAAAGCTCGTATAGAAACAACCAACACAGACACCACTAAAACGACTTAAAATTAAAACGACTTCATTCATAATCGTGAATTGTAAACCATAAATTAAACAAAAGTTGCCATAGTTTTAGTTATTTTTCGTTAAAATTATGAATAACTTTCATCCAGTTTTCGTGTTTAATATAGAAATAATAATAAAAAATAAAAAAGTTGATAGTTTTGTTTGTTGCCACCTGTTAGAAAATTTGCTCTATGAACTATTGACCCCGATCTGATCATTTTCGATAGCTACGTATAAACATGCGATACAAAAATAATGCTACGCGTTTAGAAACAATCACCATAGACACGACTAAAAAGGTCGTCTAAAAATTTGATCTCACACTACAGACATTTACCTTAAACCCTGCCGTTGCAACTACTCGAACACTGTAAACTACCAGAACTCCAGCCCGCTTTCTTAAATAAATTCGCACTCTGTCCTTTTGTTTATCGTTCCATCTTCAATGTCACTAGGGGGAGAGCGTTGTGGCGTGTAAACAAATATGCCGTAAAAACTTTTCACTTTGGTGCATATTTTTTTTTTTTGGTTTTTTACTAAACACGTCATTCTTGTTATTACTTGTGATAAAACAAGACGTTCATTTGAATTTGAGGATTTGTGCACCATAAATTAAAAACAAGTTGCAATAGTTTTTGAGTTCTTTTTCGTTTAAATAATGGTTAACTTTCATCTGGTTTTCGTGTGTATAGAAATAATAAAAAAGTAAAAGAAGAGTTTGTGGTAAGAAAATTTGTTCTATAAGTACACATTCGTCAAATATAATACCACAAATTTCGATCTTCAGTATTGTAAAGATCCTCTCGGGAGCTATTTGTGAGAATCTAATCACGCAAAGGTTGACAATGTTCTAGTCTACGTGCATTCCGATGAGACGTTGCTGTTTTTTCTGTTGGGATTCTTCACGACTCATTGGTTTATTGCTTCCGCAAAGCATCACAAACAGTTGTGATCTCATCTATGACCCGCTTAACTATTTGCTCTGTGCCAGTGTGTTGCTTCTGCTTGTTAGCCCTATCCAAAGATATTTATCCTTGAACCAATTCATCTTCATTTGCCGTATGTCTTTGCATATCTTAAAATAAGTGAGAGCCGGTAGCGCAATTATTATCGCGTGGTGATCACTGTCATTGGAAACCTGCTACAACATTTGTGTTGAACCCCTTCAGGGTTTGATAAGTTGTCAGCTGATCTATAATGAAACATTGACTTTCTCCAGTTTCCGTTGCTAGCTGTGACGTCACTATGTCTTATAACTAAGTCAGATAAGTAGATTATACTGTATCTGGTGATTTGTCTGTTTCTTCTTGCCCAATAGAAGATGATTTTTGCTTATTGACATACATTTTCTTGGGATATTACTTCTCTATTATAATACTCTGTGACAAAACATGAAATTTTATCTCATTTTTTTTTTTTGTTTTAATCTAGAATAAATAATTTATCCAACATAAGTTTACCAAATGAACAAATTTTAACGAACATTATTAATGCATTATTACAAAATAAATGTGTAGTTGTTAATAAATTTGTAACAAAGATATACAAGGAAGAATTTCAAGTTTTAAATTTTGTGAAAAATTTAAGAAAAATATTACTATTGGAAGCAAGCGATTTAATGCATTATTTCTACACGGGATTATTTAATCAGGTAATTCTGTAATATATATTTTGTTTGAAGATGTAAACATTTAAATGTGTTTTAGATCGATAACGGTGAAAATTGGGCGAATTCATATCAACTAACAGTTCAACTAAACGCCATTATGTCCTCACGTTTTTCAAATATGGTTTTTATCGTTGAAATACTGAATAGTAAAAACATTGATACATTACATACAGTTAAAGCTCTGGATCAAATAAAAATCAATTATAATGTTCCAGATACTTTAAAAACGATAATAACCGATAACGATTTAGAATATTATAATACGATATTTAGATTTCTTTTGAAAATAAAATGGGGAATTTATACATTGGAGAATCTACGACATCCAGAGCTACATAAAAAACGTTTAGCTTATGCTCCTTTAACTGTTGTTGACTTTATTATAAAACGTTTAGCCGTTCTTCGAATTTGGTTAATTTATTCATTCCAGAGTATACACAATTATTTAATGAGCGAAGTAATACAAGTATGTGGACAAAAAATGGAAGGAGAAATCGAAAATGCAAATAGCTTATTTGAAATAAAAACAACGCATGAACGGTATATCAATACCGTTTATAGTCATTCTTTTCAAAATTTTGAACAAAATACGATTTTAGTGGGAATAATTCAATTGTTGAATATCGTTGCAACACTTAAAACAAATTGGATTGTTTGTTGTCGTTATGAAATTGATAGCGAAACAAATAAAATCGTTGATCAATTAGAGAATTCGTATATCAAATGTCATCAATATTTGATTGATTGCTTAAATTGGGAAATGTGTAAAAATTATAGTCCACATTGTATGTATTTAAATTATATGATTTGAGAATTTTAATAGTTATTCCATTTTTTTACAGTGGATTCAATAAGTGCTGCTTTTAATTGTAGTGTGCCATACTGATGAATTCTAGTACAAAATTCACTATTTTGTTAAATTTATATTTATGCACAACACGCAAGCCTTTAATCTATTGCTTTTTGTGATAAACTCGAAATAAAATGCTCTCAGAAAAGACTATACCAAATTTTATTAATCTGTCATCATCATCGTCGGTCATGCCCTGGTGTCACCGTCAATTATCTCTCATGTGCCGCCTTTTTTATCTTCTCGTATCCATCATACAATACACTGACTTGATGCTGTCAATCATTTTTCTCTTACATATCCATCTCTTCAATTGACCATTCCGAAACTTCTCTTAACAAACATGATTTTTCCAGTACATGACCAATACAATTCCCTTTACTTTGCTAAAATGGCCCTTAGCAAACAACGTTCTCTCCAACCCTTTTCAAAATTACCTCATTCCTCACTTTGTCAAGCGAAGCTTTCAATTTTCGTAATCTCATTGAGAGTGTCCACGTTTCACAACCGCACAAGAAAACACTATCATTTTTTGCTTTAGAGTCATGTTTGCATTAGTTTGCATTAGCTTATCAACAACATGATCTTTGTTATTAAGGCTCTGACTTTGTCATAGAAATCCTTGTTTTAATTGATCTTCTCTAAAACCTCTGTTCGTAGATATTTATACTTCTTTATCTGTTCAAAATTTTCTCACTGATGTGAGACAGATCACTGATTCACTGATGTGAAATTTTCTCACTGATGTTCAGCAATCTTTCTGCTGATTATTCTTCTTTTCGTCTTAAAATCTCCACCAATTTCTCCCACAAAAGACAGTCGTAAGACCTGTAGTATCTCCTTCATATTTATTTTGTAATGAAAACCACTTTAAAACTCAGAAAAATAACTTTGTGCGTACAACAAGCTCAAAATTACGTTACTCTATTTTAAATTCAAATATATTGCTATAATACCGAACGTTTCCTAAATATTTGAACTCGAAAAATAAATACATTTCTCAAAACCAGATTTCACTTTGACAAAGAAAATTAAAACAGTTGAATTTTTACACCCTGTGTTATTTGTCAGTTGTTTAATTTTTCTTTATTGATAGCTTCTCTGCCGATTTAGTAAGAAATAAAAGTTTTGTTCTTCGATTTTTTTTTTAAATTAGAAAAAGGTGCGGTTATTATAATTAAATATATACGTTATTCAATTCTTTTATTATATAAATATAAATAAGTTACTATTTAAGTTCTCTGTTATAATTATTTGACTTCCAATTTATGTTTAAAAAAGGAAAAGCATTGAAAGATTTTGCCTATATTGATTATTTTTTTAATTTAAATTCAGTAATGAAATAACGGGAATTAGTTTTTTGTTTATATAGTTATAGAATTATAATTAATACATTTTTCTTTTATTTTCAGATTTTTGTTAAAAGAATAAAATGGGTTCAACTGAAATTAATATTGGTTTTAATGAAAATGCAAAAGCATCAAGTCGTGTATTAAAGCCACCAGGTGGAGGTCATTCAAATATTTTTTCACCTCCCGAAGTTAAAGCAAATCCTCCACGTCCAAAATATAATCAACAAAATTCATCGAATTTAAATGCGGTTATGGGAACGGATGATCCTAATATTAAAACGCCTGAAGAACTACATCAAGCACAACAAAATGAAGTGAACAATGGACCATCCGCACCCGTTTCGCACACGGCTACAACAAAAACAAATTCTTCGAATCAAAATCAATCAAATAATTCTCCAGCTGAAACTAATGGAGGTAAAGTACGTGTACCACCAGGTGGATTCTCTTCTGGTTTATGGTAGATTGCAGGTTTTAATTTATTTTAAATTGTTTGTTAGTTAAATCGGTCTTGTTTTTTTATTTGTTAATTTAAATTTTGTTTTAAATTGTTGCCTTCTTCGTTGTCATTATGAAAGCAGATTTCTGTTTCGATGTTAGATCCGGAATAGGAATGAATTTATTCATGTTTTGTTTACTAAACTTAGATATCCCAATATATAATGTTTAATAAAATTTAGTAGCTAAAGCTTTGATTTTACTTTAAAAAAATGGACCAAGAACGATTTCTTCTAATGTCATTCTTCTTAAATTTACGTGTATGAAAATTACTTAATTTACCTTTAATTTTAATTATTATTTATTTATTTTTTATTCATAACTGTTGCTATTCAAAAATTTTTCTTTTTTTTTAAATAAAATTTAAAAGGAATAATTACGTTATCTTTTTTAAATTTTGAATCAATATTTAAGACATTTATTTCTTATATTAATTTTGCTTGAAAAAATGCAAAAGTAAATCGCAATTGATATGATCAGTGATTTTTATCTATATTCTATACATACATGTAAGAATGTTTTTATATTCATATATATTATGGTGTGGTAATTAATTGATTTATAATTCAAATATTATCAGAAGGAAATAAACTAATAAATGTCTTATCGTAAATTATTTTTTTTGTTAATTATTAAAATTAGTTGATATAATTGTGAAATCTTGTTTCGCTATCACTCATGTCAAAATAAAGAATTTTATATAATTCATTCATGTGAATAAAAGCAACGTCAATATTGATTGACTGTAGCTACATAGCGTAAATATTATTACCAAAAGAAAAAGTGAAAGTTCATCTGACTAATAAATTTTGGTCATATATTTTTCACCAACAATAAAAGCGATGACGTAAACGGTCAGACGTAGATTTATTTGTTGCGATTCTTCTTTACATCGACTGTAAATGAATCATTTCTGCTCATTCATACAAACATGTCTTATATTTTTTTTTTTTTTTTGAATAAAATGTGTTGTGTTATAGGGTTTACAATTAGTGTCACAACAACACATAAATACCTTTTAAGACCTAGGTCCACAACAACTGGCGTTCCAAGGTCATGATGAACACTTTTTTTTAAACCTCTGCGGGTTGAAGTCTCCCGAGACTAAGGATTCCGGCAAACTATTCCATTTGTATGCAGTTCGGACAAAGAAGTCTTTCTGCCAGTATGACAGCGTGGGAACTCGACCGTTTGACTGGTTGCGGTAGCCGATTGTCGAGTGGAACGGGGGTAAGAATAAGTTTGGGGCATGATGCTGCTGATTTCATCTGAGCACTGTTGATGACGATATTTGTAAAAAAACAACGAGGTCAGCAACAGTGCGACGATGTTGTAGGGAATCAAGTTTTGATGTCAAAGTTCGATCACCCACAATTCGTATAGCCCGCTTTTGAACAGAGTCCAAGAGGGCCAAGATGGAAACAGAAGCAGCACCCCAAACTTGACAACAGTACTCCATACAGGGACGAATATAGGACTTATAAACATGGAGCAATTGGTATGGAGTGAAAAAGTTTTTGCAACTATTTAGGAGGTCGAGTTTCTTAGACGCGCTTTCTGCCATCGCCATTACATGATCGTTCCAGAGTAGGTCATTTGAAACTGTGACACCCAATAAACGAATGCTTTTACATTTACTTATTGGTTCGTCACACATACTGAATAAAATATCTTTGGGGAACTCGGTCTTTGATCTGGAAACAATCAACAGCTGTGTTTTGGTAGAGTTAAAATTGACCAGGTTTTGGTCACCCAATCGGCGGCATTTTTAAGGTCTTTATTCATGTTTATGGCAGCAATTTAGCGCAGCTTTACGTTCAAAAATATGTCAAAAGCAAAAAAAGTTAAGAAATTGTATAAGGACCGTAGTGCAATTCGTTCACGTCGAGAGGTAAAATAAGATACAATTGTATACGAAACGTGATATAATTCAAAGCGATAAAGTAAAAAAGTGGTATAGCAAATACCACGTTACCTAAATTTTAAATGGAAATATTTTGGTGTCTATTATCGATCCCTTTTGAATTAATTAACTGCAGAACCGTTGGCGATTCTGATTATAAAAAAATTGAGATTGAGCAATTAAAACACGATTTTTTATTGAAAGCCTCAATTATTTCTTATGCACAAGTTTATTAAAATCAATAATTATATACAGATATTATGTCAATAAGATTAACGAAAAGTAAGCGAAAGAAATTTTAAAAAAAACACTCATAATTATTCAAAATTAATTAGTCACGAATACTTGTGAAAAGATAATTAAGGTAAATCTACTTCATAAAGAAGAAGAACTAAAGGAAAAATAATATAAAATTAATGCTTCAGTTAATTATTTAAATTCGAAAGATAAAACAATGGACGGTTTTATTCTTTTAAGACAGAAACGGAATTTTATTGCGTTTGAACGGTTATGATTGTTAGAAATATAAAATTTTTATAACACAAGTGTTAATTGGTTAGATTGCATTTTTCATGTGTGAGATAACTTACTACTCATTCAATTGTTAGTTTCATTTTTACTAAATGGTAAAGGACTCGCACTCGATTAGTTGTTGCCCTGTATTCTATAAGAGGACTAGAATCTAAACTCAACCGATTATATGGAGCATCGCAAGTTTTTCTAGTATTGTGTTCCTAACGATAATCATTATTATTGCAACATTAGGTGCAGACTCTTAGGTGACTAATAAAGGGTATATGGGGGTAGCTCGGATCTAATCGTATCATTGGAAAGTTCGTGAAGAGACAAGCTCAAACCAAGTGAAAAATGCCGCGGTCTCATCGCTGGAAAAAGTTGTAAGTTTTTAAAATTTAGCATTTTTGATACATTTTTTCTCAATTTTTCACTTAAGTCAAAAATTAAAAAAATAAATATAAATTAATTAGCAACTAATAGTAATGGAGAAAATTAATTTAATTTATTTTTACAAACTAAATGCCGATCCACTAGAAATGATTAAGAAGTTTCAACAATGAAGAGTCATACACCAAGAATGGGAATATCGATGTCCCAATTGCAGTGGGTTGCTTACTTTAGTTTGTGAACCTTTCCGGTAATCTTATTTCTTTTTTTGTTTGTTATGTTTTACTAATCATCTTAAATTTAGTATCGATAAACTCCGCTGGCATTGTAGGAGTAAGTATCAAAAACGTCCGAAAACTAAACTTGAGACATTGCAAATCACACGTTGAACTACGTTCTGGAACGTTTTTTGAACAATCAAAATTGAGCATCTTGTAGATATCTTGGTATTTTATAAACAAAAAAAATATGAAGTTTTTAATTGTAATTTTTTTTAATTAAGTTTTGTTCACTTGTTGTGCTTTGGCGTATCTCTCACCGTTATTGCCAACGAAATTGATGTGGCTTTTTTACAGTGGTCGATTGGGCTTCGTTTAGCAGAGAATTGGTCTTTGATGCTTACATTCTAAAGAAGAGCAATTAGGGGGCGAGATTAAAGTCGTCGAAATTGACGAATCAAAATTTGGAAAAAGAAAATACATCGATGGGTTGTCGGGGGATATGAGTGAGGAAGTGGGAAGATATTTATAGATATTCCCGGAAACTTGGCCCGTTACATGTTCATTAAAAACTACAATAAGATGAGTCTTAATCGTGAAGTTTTTAAGGTTGTAGAGTCTTTTGTATCCTGAAAATCTGTTGACTCATTACCTTTTCCCGATCCAGACACTTTTGATAGCTCCGATTTTGAAGATTAAAAAAATATTTAAAGTTTTTTGTTTAAACTCACTCCACTGTCCAAATTCATCCCTTTCTGTTCAATTTCTCTTGACACTCCAAAATTTATCCCTTTCTGTTTAATTAAAAAAATGAAGGAATTTCAAAACATTTATTTGTATGTAGTACAATTCTAAATTAATAAATGTTTGCGCCAGCCCTTCTGCAACTCCAAGTTTGGAAGACTGACGATTTACTCTGAGATTACCATTTATGAACTCCATTCGTTTCTCTTGTACTATACAAGTTAAGTATTTCGCGGCAGCTTTTGGTTGTTCAAAAAATTTGTATAGCACGAATATCTTCGCTTTGGAAATATTTGTAAATTTTTTCCTTTTGACCATTTCAATAATCATCCAGTGGTGAAATTCCATTTCCGAATTCAAATGCAGCTACTTGCATGCGGTTAAAGTAACTTAATTCTCCAAAAAAGCTGTTGACAATGTATGCTGGCGCTCGTTTGAATGACCTCATGTCGTAGCGGCTCAATAACCGTCTACAGTGCCTAGATCCATTTTTAGCTTCCTAACTGCACTCCTAAACATATTCCTATGAACACAATAAGTTTTCTAATTGTCTTTACCGCGTACTTCGGGAAAGAGGTACGGGGAATCTAGATTAACTTGTGGTACGTATTTTAAGATGGGCATGTTTCTCATACAATGAAATGATGACACTATTTAGAAAAGAAACTTGAGCATCAATACTAACAGTAGAGTGAATGGCAGAGCCAGTTTGCCTCTAATCAGCCAGGAGTAGATTCAAGTCGATGGCTCTAATGTCGCCTTAACAGCGATGAAGATAAAGACATAATTGCAAATACCGGCGCCGCCAAAGTGAATACTACCCTACGTGTATCACTTACCAGAAAGAAATCTGTTAAGGAGACCGAATCGGAGTGAGGAACAAAGTCGGTTAGCAAATCATTGTAAAATATGTCCAGACTTATTATGTTGCAAATATCATTACAAAGAAGCACTTGTCTAGTTACGAACAAGCTCGTTCGTTCCAAATGAAATGTTAAAGTCTCCCATAGTTATTATAATGCAGAAACGCATGCAAAAGTCCTGAAGTATATCATCAACCTTAGTAAATTCCCGACCAGGCAAACAAATAACTTCAATTAGCAGAGGGACCCAAACCAATGTGAACAAAAGGGCTTCAGCACCTGTCTTATAGTTGGACAACAAAAACCTGTTATTCTTAAGAAATCTCCGTTAATATAAACCTTCGCATCAGAAACATACGATTTTAGCTCAGAGCTGCCTTAAGCTCATCTAGTTTAGAACTTCTATGCTTGGTTTCACACTTTGGGCATTAATATGACCTATGTTTAAGGAGTGACGGGATGCGACTGACATTGTGCTAGAATGCTGTTCTCGCTTCCAACTGAACCACGAAGGTCACCCAATTTTCGATCCAGGAGTCCACCGATACCCTCGAGCAGACGACTTACAAAGACCAGTACAACAGAACCAGACAACAAGAAGAGCTTCTAGAATAGAAATATAATTAGTAAAGTTACTTTGCATGTACGGCAGTATTGAAAAAGTTTCTGATTATTATAATTCTTAAAATTATTTGTCATAAAATTATCAATATTTGTTATAAAATTATCAACAATGATTGAAAAATTGTTACCAAGCCATTTTAAAATTTAAACTGTTGGATCAATGCTTGATTTTCGCACCACGTGGTGTCCTTTATAAAAAATGAGGTCGGCCATATTTAATAATGTTTTTTATAAGGCCGGCACCTGTTTTCTTATTAGACAAGATGTTCTTTTTTATTTATACAAATTTTGTGTAAGTTACATGTGAGGTGAGTAATTTAATTATTTCCCATTAATTTAATTAGATCTGCCAGGTAAATAAAAATTTCAAGGTCGACAAAAAATTTCTTAAATTAACTAAAAGTCTCAATTATTACCGCATTCACAGCGACATAGCAAATTAGTAGATGTAACTTAAATCTGTGCTGTAAACACTTTTTATTTTAAAATCTTGCCACCAATTTGATATCTAGGCTTACTACCAGTACAAACGATTCAAATACTTACGATTCAAATTACAATCTACGTTTTAAACTCATATTAAATATACCAAGATGCAAATTATAATATACTGTCTACTAATTTGCTATGTCGCTGTGAGTGCGGTATATATCAAGAAAGTTTAGCGATGTTACATTTCAAATTAGTAGCTTTTTGTAATTAGTGATTAAAAACAGGGTTTCGAACCCGCTCCGGAGCGAGATTTTTTTAAAATTATGTGAACCCGAACCCAATCAAAAACGCGGTTCAGGTTCAATTTTTAATACAGGTAATTTAGGAAGTTTGCGTAAGAAATTTCAGATTTCGCAAAATTTTTTTTGTTTCAAGCAAGATTATTTTGGTTATTATTTGTTTCAGTAGAGAATAGTGAATACTGAATAGTGAGAATTAAATGAAAATTTTTCTCCAAAATAAATATGTGTGTAACATAAATACGGTATGTAATGTAACATAAAAAATAAAAATAAAAAAACTAATATAAAAAATTCACATATAATGTAAATACATTTCCATAATTTGGAGTCTAATGACAGTGGAAAAATTCAACTTAAGCAAAAATAAATAAGTGATGAAGAAGTTTCAACTTCGAAATTGTCATCGCCTCAACGGCGTAATCGATAGCGTGTCTGCCCAAAGATTTAAGCCGGGTACTGACGAGGAAGGTTCAAATTCATCCGAAACACGAAAAATGTGATTTGGAGTTTTTTTCTGAGAAACTTCAAACCATACCTTTGAATTGCAAAAATTCCAATTACTTCTTTACTTGAGTTTAATTGATCTCAAAAATTCTCAATAAAAAAATAATGAATTCATAAAAAAATTCGAAAAAATTGTTCTTTTTGTAAAAAATTTGAACCCAAACCCGAACCGAACCCGAACCGAACCCACTAAATTTTAACGTATTGAACCCGAACCTGAACCTGCACCCAAATTTTTCTGGGTTCGAAACACTGATTAAAAATATTAATTAACGTAAATGAGAAAGTCATTTACCGGTCATCCGGTCACCGGATAGATATTTTCTGATATAAGTTCTATAAGTTAAAGCCGATTTCACAGATGTTATATGTGAGGTAGACTAAAGTGTCGTGGGAGCTTGGTCTATTAAATATACAAAGAAAAAAGAAAAATAATATCAATTTAAATCCACGATCTTACTTCTTAGAATACCTTCCAACATCTTACTAATATTATGATCCGAATTTACTTGAAAATGGAAGATCTTGTTTCATTACAAAATTGGACAAAATGAGGGGGGTACCTGTTTATTTGAAATTTCAATAACATCAGTTCCTGATAATTGATTTTTATTAAAACTTGGTAAATATATGCAACTGTTGGTTGGTCACTGAAAAGTGTTTGAGCGATATTGAGAAAAGTGGTCCGGAGGCTCCCAGAACTTCTGTTTTTATAATTAGACCTAGCCGAAATCTCTAACAATAGTTAGCCATTAACTGAAGTATTTGATGGATTTAAGCTCACTATATATCCAGAACATTTTGCTTCCAGAGCTGTGAGGAAGTCAGCCTATGCATCAGCGTCGCCAATATTTTTAAAAGAAAACAAAATTAATTCTGCAGTTTACAGGTGAGGAGGAACGAAGTCAAAATATTGATGATTTTCATTTCGATGAAGTCATTTCATCGTGTTGTAGAAATTAACTATTCATAACAAAAACATAAAGCGACTATTTCTGTTAGTCTCTCAACTTTATCACGCCCACAAAATAAATCAATAAAATCATGACTTCATTAAGTTTTAAACTAAGCTACTACAAAATTTAAATTTAATCAATTTTATTTAATTATATATAAAAAATTGAAGAACATAATCATGTCAATAAATTATTGTAAATACAACATAACGGAAATGAAATTACTGTCTTCATTCGCTGTTATAATAAATAATATAATAATAAAAAAAGTACATTGACATTTACATTGAAAGGGAAATAGTAGACGAAAATAGAAGAAAATTATTTTTAGTTAAATATTTTAAAAATTTTATACTGAAGTAGAAGCTACAAAAAAAGACTTATCTCTTCAAAATTGTTGACACATTTTTATTTCGACAATGAATCATACATTAACGCACATTGCGCATGATTATTGTTTTAATAAACAATTTTATTGATGATACATGATGCTATACGATAATAGGGAAAAGAGTTCAAAAACAGCAGGGATTTTTTCTTTGACTCATAATTCAGCCAGACAGATAGATCCTTTCAACCAACATTTCTACATATCAGTTTCTATACAGTTAATCAGTTTCAACAGGTGATTGATATGAAATTTTATATATTTTTAAGGTATGGGAAATTTATTTTCATGAATGAGGGTGAAAAACAAAATTGTTTTATTTTTTTTAAGGGTTAACAGTTTTGTTTATTATATATAAATAAAATAATTATCGGTTACGATTGATTGATTTAGGAACGTGCGTGCCTGCGTTTACCATTATTAAAATATTGATTATGACGGTATAAATATTGAATGACTGGCGTTAATAAAAATAAAATATTAAGGATTGTGACTATCCCAAACAAACGTATGTAAATTGTAAAAGTTGTCCTTTAAATGTGATTGATTTATAGAAAAGTTTTGCCTTTTAATATTACGACAAAGGTACTAAGAGTGATGGAACCAAACACTAATTATCTTTTCTTTTGAGCACAACATAAATGGCATGAGGCTATGCGATAGTGATTGAGTATCCAGTATGCTGCTCAATAAGGCTTTGTGCGTTTGCAAACCTTGAGCATTCATTCACTACATAGCACGTGCTCTGCGTTCTCGTCCTTTCCTTCACAGTAGGGGCAGTGTGTGTCCGTTATCTGCTTATATTTGTATAAATACCCACGGAAACATCCATGGATTGAAACTATTGACACCATTTGTGTCAAGTGACGGTTGTCGTCAGGGATAATCACCATTCATCCAGTTAATCGTTCATTGGAGGAAGCTTCCCATTTTTCTTACTATTTTATATGACAGTCTTCGATCACGTATACGTCGGTCACTATTATTTTGCATTACTACAAATACTTCTTTTGCTGCACTATTGCTCGGCATACTACTCATGTTATTGCGAGTACAGTCTCATCAAAAACCGCGCGGCAAGCGCAGCATATCCGCAACAATGTCAGTTTGTATGCCGCTTTGATAGGTTTAACATAAAATGACATTTTCACTGCTGCGACCCAGTTGAGTGCCCTATACATCAGTATATATGTACTAACGCTATTGAAAAGCTTTAGGATCGGTTGTCTAGGGTCGCAAATGTTTGGTATAAACCTTGATGTTAAGAATAGTACTCACTCGTTTGGCACTGTCACCAGCATACATCAGGTAGTCTTTAAGGTTGAGTCTGTGGGCTAGAACGACTCCATGATACATCAGGTGCTGGCCGGCTGCTATGATCTGTCTACTAATCTGGAAATCGATGCTTTTCACCACCACTTTCCACTACTCATTAGTACGACTTCCATTTTATGTCTAGTTACAGTTACTAGTTATATCCGTGAGGTCCATTCCTCAGCACATATCCCTTCTCTCAGGTACGCAGTGTAGATATTTTCGAATGTCATCGGCTTCTTCTTTATCGCTGTTTTTGTTTAAAAAGAAATTTAAGATGCCGTCTAGACCTGGCGTGCTATATACGGATAAACTGAGCACAGCATTTAAGACCTCTTCGGATGACAGCCGAAATTGAGTTAACAATTCAATCAATTTGGAGTTCGCGAGGTAGAGAGAAGTCATCGTCGTGTGGAATAAAACCAGGCATAAATTCAGTCATTATGTCTGGGCACACTGGTGCAGCTCTTTTCTCAAACAGGCAATGTTTTCACAAGAATACTGGACACGGTCCCTTACCGATGCTTTCCCGCGGCATACATGCACCGCAGGTGTTTTTAAGATAGAAGTTGCCCCTATCTCAGCACCCCCCTCAAGTTTTGGCATATATTCAACCATGTTGTCCAGCATTTCCGTGTCTAGCTCTTTAGTTTTCCCCCATATTTCTGCGCTCTCCCCTTGACTTTGCGCTTTTCATACCGTTGTAATGGCTGGGTTTCAAATATCGTCGCTTTAATAATGAAATAACGTATGCTTGTTATACGTTATTATTGTTACGTTTTTCCAAACTTTCTTCGAATTGGCGTAACTCACAATTCGATAAAAGTAATTCCCAATCTCTTTTGAGTTCAATCACTGATTAGTAAGCACAAACACCAGGTTTTATTAAGTATTCAACTCCTTAATAACAGGAAACAATACAGCAAACAATATTCCTAACTAGAATATTCTTTCAACAGCTTCAGAAACTCCAACGGTTTATTGTAGAAATTTCCAGTACACCACGTTCAAAATAATACACAAAATATTTCTACTCAATAATACTAACTTTATTACACTTATAACTTTACACAAAACCTAATTAAAGATCACTTTTATAATTTTATCTTCACTATCGCAGGTTTAAAATAAAACTAATTAAAAACTACAAGAGGCAATTTCCTTATATACATTCTGCTTAATCTCTAGAAATTTCTAGGTCACTTTAGAAACCTTGAGAAAATATTAGAATATTCGATTATTTTACGTTACGTTGATTTGATTCATAAAATCATTTGTTTTATGTAGACCTTAATTCTAAGAATATGTACAACACAACAATATTCATTTCATTAATCTGTTGTAGTATTTTGTTGATTTGATTTTCCTAGAAGTGACCGTAATCGTCTAGATTTTTCTGTAATCGTCTAGATTTTTCTGTAATCGTAACATTATTATATAATATGGGTGCCCTGCATTCCCCATAAGGGTATTTTTGAAGTGGCGTTTTTACATTTTCTAATTATTTTATGACTGGTGGTAAAAATTAATATATTGTTAATTAACGTCCATGCGCAAATCAATCTTTAAACTCAAATATCTCGAAGCTACACTTTTGCGTATACGTTATTTCATTATTAAAGCGACGATATAATAGCGCTATAATGACTATGCGTATACAAGTCGGCACCTCTCGAGTGTGCCCCATCTGCTAAAATGATAGCGATAGTTGAACCATCACCATCTTCATCTTCCCTATGTGTATCCGAGGTTTCATGGTTGAGCAGTACTATAGATAAAGTCTGAGAAAAGCTTCAAGCAGTGTCCTACCTCTAAAGTTTGTACGTTCGCATCCCTATATTAAGCGGCCCCTCGTTAAATAACTCAGCTACCATGGGCAACGGCGGTTTTATATTGTTCGCAAATCAATGTCACCTCAACTTTTGAGTCTCTTACTGCCTCTGTCAGTTGCACGTGTCCCGCCTCGCAGTGATTAAAATTCTGGATGGACTTAACCATTTGCAGGCAAAAGTTGACTTTAGGGGTGTTTGTCCTGAGGTTACTGTCGATAGAATCTAATCGGAAGCGTTTTAACTATATCATTGGAGTGCCTCAAGGATAAGCAAGCATAAAAGATAAAATTTAACGCATTCTTTAAACTCTGGTCTTAAAACAAAATTCCTATGAGGTTTTGCAAATTGTGTTAATTGAATGCGAGCAAAACACAGGTTTGTCACTTCAACAGATTATCAACCTGAAATCCATTTTCATTGAAATTTGATTACAAAAATCTAATACAAAAAGAATCCATCAGACTTTTCAGAGACGAGGAAATGTCTAGATGCTGTCCGAAGAAAAGCCATTAAACTGATTGGGAACTAAAATCTCTCTAATGAACTTGAACTTACATTAGAAGAAATGTTGTAAATTGGACGATCGATAAACATTTTTCTGAGGAAATTAAATATGTTCTTCGTTACTCCTCTACCCTTTCTCGTTCTATCAGAACATCTGCCCTGACTCACCCATTCACGGTTGACATAAGAAATTATAGAACTGTTACCTTTCATTGCTACCGAGTTTCTCATCTTTGGAATTCCTTACCCTCGACATGTGTACTCCCAGATATCTATAATCTCAATCTCCAACAAAAAGTCAATATCTACCAATTTCATAGAGAAACATATAATCCATTAGTAGAAACCACGATTGACATGGTATTTTCGGACCCTTATTCCTCTAGCCTTTGATCTGACTATGTTGATTAATGATTGTTATGCCTAATTGGTATTCATTTTCTGGAAATATCAATAAAGTTCAAGTTATGTCTTGAACAAGTTATATCTTAGTTTATGTCCATTTGTAGAAATCTGGAATTTTCAAGTTTCTAACGGGAATATCTGGATGTGTCCCAACCTCACACCTCTAACCCACTAGTTATTACTTTATGTATTGCACTTCGTTTTAGTAGTTAACATTCAGTAATTATAAGCGTATAAATTTACAAAAATTGTTTAGTTTAATAATGGCTCTCTATTTATCCTATCGTATTAAAATTCCAACGATTTGCAACATCCCACCCTCACAATATTCAAATCAATTAACCTTCTTTACAATAATATGAAAATATTTATTTTCTCATCTGAAGGTTAAGTTTCCATAATTGGTCATTTTTCTATAATTAGTGAATTAAAGACATATTATAATTTTTAAAGTCACACACAACCACTATGATTTGTTGATTGCATGTGTACAAAAGATAAACAAACAAAAACCGATGATTTAAATTAAATTAAAATAGTTTTACTTTTTTTTTGGAATATTTAAGTAACAAAATAAAATTAAATCTGGACTGAACTGAACCAAGTCTAAATGGATTTATTTTTATTACAAATTTAATTTCCATATAATTTTGTGTTTGTATTTGGATTATTAAAAATCCAGAGGATGGGTTGATAAATCGAAAGTATAATTATCCATCATGATGTAGGTAAACATATATGAACTGACGAACAAGATACTCATATTATTATCGCCCGGTTGGCCCAACTTGCAATATTATATGAACTCATTCTTGTTGACCATTAAAACAAAATACATATTTGGATATACATATTTCTAAACGATAAGTAAAAAATTTAACTTCATAATAGCTAACGGGGGTGGGGGTACATAATTTAAATAGGTTAGGCAGATTAAATTTCGGTTTTGTTTGATCAAATACAATAAAACTTAAATTAATGATTACGAGGGTACTGTATTCGTCATAGTATAAAATATTATTGTAAATAAACTTTAGTATAAGTATATGCGGTAGGAAGTAATCGTTTAGTTGATTATATCTCCCACCATTGAAAGTGTTTGTTTATGTTTAATGATAACAGTTTAAGTGGTTTTTCTTCTATTTTTTATCGTTTTTGTAGCAACTCTTCACCTGCTATTTGTAAAGCAAGTTTTTGATAATCAAAATAAAATCGATAAGATATATCAACTTGAAAGATAAAAAAATAAGTTGGAAGTATGTTTGTCTCAATAATAAAATTGCAATATTAAAATATTTCGAATGTGTATTCGGGTGTATTTCATTTAAAAAATTCTGAAAACTGTATTATAGGTAATTAGGGTTGACACCTTTTGATCGCTCCAAAAGTGAACAGTTTTAATTTAGGGTTCAATTATCGTACTAATGGTGTCAATCTCATTATTTTCGTTGGACACACAATAAATTTTTAAAGATAGTTAAGATAGTTCCTATCTAAACTTCATTCACCAATTTACAAAACAAACCTCGATCATATCAATCTAAGTAATAGCCTCTGCTTATTTTTCTACGCTTAGTCTCTCCTATTCTGAGCGAAATTAGAGATGTTATTTAGTAAAAACAAACAATAAAATTCGAACATTTGTTGAGTTTATTTAGGAAGATAGAAACACGATTGGTAAAATCGGTGGATTGGTAAATTGTTAGTAATAATTTTCCTAAGTGAGCTAAAGAAGAAACTAGATCAACGAGGATTGACAACAACCGACAACAAAAGCGAATTGATGAAATCACTACAGCACTGACTGTAAACAGAGATAAACCAGCAAATAAATGAGTTGAAAATTAGCATACATCACTATACTTGGATGAGAAACCTCTACAAATGTCAACAGCATTCGATGGAATAGTCGAGAAAATTAAAAACAAAATTCAAGATTTTGAGTATAAAGTTTTATCGAACGTTTATGATTTCGAGAAGAGGTTACAAGATGTTAAAACTACTAAAATTATGCTGTAATGTTGTCGCCAAAAGCAACATTCGCCAAAACTATTGCTTCATACCAATTATTACTCTTGTTTTAAACAGACGTATAATTTTTAATTCGATCCAATAAAATTGAAAATAATAAAATAATTTAGCTAACGGAACGCATATTAAATTTATTTTTATAACATAAATTGTGTTCTCATAGTGTATATAGTGAATAGTTGAAGTGAGATATTTAGTTACGGGCAAATTTGCCTTAACTAAATCTAACAACAATGATGATCAAGAATCATCTAAAACACCAATAAACACTACAAATAAAACCACAAAAAGATCATCATTAGGAAAACTAATGGATAAGAAAAAAATGAACAACATAGCCTTAAAATTAAACAGGCAAAGTAAAATTCTAGAAAACGGTATGGATTGCTTAAGGCTTGAAACCACATACAACGGAAACAGAAACCGAAACCGAATTTCCTACAAATTTTACAGAAACCGAATTTTTATCTGTCAAATTTGTATGAAATTCGGTTTCTGTTTCTGTTTCCGTTGTATGTGAATGCCCGGCTTAACCGTTTTACAAATCTTGAACAAAACAAGTTACCTGTGATGTAAAAAACAACACAATACAATCAACACCAATTGTTATATCAAATTCATCGTAGAATATAATTGGGCTATTATTTTGAAAACGTACATCGAAAAAAAAACAACTATTTTTTAAAAATCTGAAATTTTGATATTTTGTTGGTATTGACGAAAGGAAAAAAGTAATTTCTGCTTTTATTTTTTGTGTACTCTGAATCGGAGTTATGCGCGGTTGAATTTTGAGGCTTTTTCACGTAGTTTTTGGTAATGGGGGCAATGTTTTGTGAATAGGTGCCACAAATTTCATCCGACTTACGTATATTTTTGCAAGTAAAAAGGAAAATAATTGAATAATTGAAATAAGTAAGTTTAAAATTAATAACTTTTCTCTTTTCCGCTAGGCGGCGCGTAAAACCTTGGTTTACTTCAAACCTCATATCTCAAAAAGTAGGCTTTTTTTTTGTTTTTCACAAATTTTAAAGTAAACATATGCAGCTATGAAATTGAGAAATAAAAAGTCAGCAATTCAATATGGATTTTTTCTTACAGTTTTTTAAAGTTTGGTATATGAAAAATTCACATGTGTTTTTTTATTAAGTTAATAATCCTGTACTAAATGTGAATCTAATAAATTAAACATTTCATATTTTAACACCTGCAATAAATTTCAACCATTTTTTGTGTATTTCTGATTGAGAAACAGTTTTTTATTCAGAATAAGAATTGGAGATCCCAATGATCGAAGATTTTGTTATAATTTCAACATCACCAACACTAACATTAGAAAAAAACATTAAAAAAATATTTTTCCTATAAACATTATAATTTAATCAATATTATAAATAAATACATTAAAAAATTAATTTATATATTTTTTTTGCCTTTAAATTGAAATATTTATGATCATCAGAAAAAGAAAACATTTTGGCAATTATTTTATCGGGTGTAGTGTTATCCGGTAAAAAACAGTGGAATCCTTGAGTTCTTTGTTTTCTTCCAAGAACATTTCGTAGATGTCGGTGAAGGTCCATAACACCAACCGCTTTGATTTCTTAACTTTTGTCGATCCTTCTGTAATAGTAACAACATCTTTAAGGCCAGGCATTGTTCTACTAATTTCCTCTGATAAGAAGTATGTTTGAATTTGTTTTACTATATTTTGTGACAAACTGTGCACTTGTTTGCTTTGAGGCCAACTGTAAGGACCTACTGTTTCCAACAGATCCATGGCGAATTCTACCAGTCGTCTTGATACATTAAATTCATCCTGGATACGTTGATTTGACCAAAATTTACGTGGTAGAGTTGTCAACAAAAACACTTGTTTTGATTTACAGCTGCCATCTTTAAACTCTTTTTTAAGGTTCATAAGCCATGATGTATATTCACATTCCTCGTTTGGTGATAACACTTTAACTGAATCTACTTGAAATATTATTTGACTTATTGCCGATGTGACACTTGCAATTTTATTATAACTTCCTGTTGTAATATGATTTTGTTTGATAGGAGATTTGGCTAACCTTCCATTGAACATTGTTAATATCTTCTAAAATGTCATTAAGTAGTTCAGGAACTGGTGGAGATATAGTATCAACCGAAACTGGTGATGGATCTAAAGATGCTGGAGGTATTTGAATATTTTCGTTCGTTGGAACATTTTCAACATCCTGATTTATAGAAATAATTTCACTATCGATAGTTTCCGAACATGAAAGCTGCTGTATAGAAAATATTAGTTGCATATGAATTTTTATTCATTTTAATAAAATAATTAAATTTACCTTATTTTTATAGATATAAGTGCGACATGTTTCACATATAAACTGGTCACCACGCAAAGTAAAATTTAGGGTCGCAACTTTTTGAGTAACAGCTGGTGTAACCAGTTTCACATTTTTTGATGTCCGCTGATGATTTTTGAGACCGTACAAGTTACAGCACAATTTGAAAGGCATTTCTATTATTATCTTTTCTAAACGTTGTCTTCTAAATATTTTGGAATATAATTGATTATAAGGCAATCCAATCAATATATATATACCCTTGAAATAGTTTTGACATAGGTAGAATCAGGTAAAATTAGGTAGGTACAATTTAATATATTTTGATTGGATGCAAGTATAATTTGGTCAAAAACCGTTTGTGGGCGTCATTAGAAATTTTAAATGTTAAAATTATGAGCCTCTAATGAGATTTTAATTAGTAAAAAGGGGCTGAATAGACATTTTTTAAAATGAATAAACATTTTACACACCCTTTTAATAATTTAAATTCCTTTATTTTACCACTTAACTTAAATTAATTTTTAATAAGTTTTTAACCATTTAGCCGCACAGAAAATGGTTCAAATTTATTGCAGGTGTTAAAATATGAAATGTTTAATTTATTAGATCCACATTTAGTACAGGATTATTAACTTAATAAAAAAACACATGTGAATTTTTCATATACTAAACTTTAAAAAATCGTAAGAAAAAATCCATATTGAATTGCTGACTTTTTATTTCTTAATTTGATAGCTGCATATGTTTACTTTAAAATTTGTGAAAAACAAAAAAAAAAAGCCTACTTTTTGAGATATGAGCTTTGAAGTAAACCAAGGTTTTACGCGCCGCCTAGCGGAAAAGAGAAAAGTTATTAATTTTAAACTTACTTATTTCAATTATTCAATTATTTTCCTTTTTACTTGCAAAAATATACGTAAGTTGGATGAAATTTGTGGCACCTATTCACAAAACATTGCCACCATTACCAAAAACTACGTGAAAAAGCCTCAAAATTCAACCGCGCATAACTCCGATTCAGAGTACTCAAAAAATAAAAGCAGAAATTACTTTTTTCCTTTTGTCAATGTCAACAATATATCAAAATTTCAGATTTTTTAAAAATCAAAAATTTAAAAATCAACAAAAAAATGTACGTTTTCAAAATAATAGCTCAATTACAGTTATAATTAAATCATTGAACATAAAACATTTTAAAATAAAAAATCAACAAATTGGATTCAAAATTATAGACCGGGAGGCAGCGTTGCATTTTGGTTAGTGATTTGATGCCAATTGAATTTAATTTTTATAGATAGATTAATTATTTGTGATGTAGAAAATAAGAGTCAGCCGTCAGACTTGTGGGGGGCGTGGTTGTGGGGGAGTTTTAAACTGGTAAAAAAAATCAATTCCAAAAGTAATTTGATGCCGCTTCAAAATTTGTATGATGCATGTTTACACCATAAAAATTGAAAAAAAAAAAGTGATCAGCTGATTGGCGGATGGGCGATTATAGGTCAGCTCCTCGTACACATAGTATAAAAATGCAATATCGTCAAGACCTTTCTGCATAGGATCTTGATGAAGCTTTGGCAAATGATCCAGGTTCATTTGAAAATGGAAGATCTGAATTCATTTTAAATTTGGGCGGTGTTCGGGAGACCCCCTCTAAGTTTAAATCTTCAATCACTTCTGATCGCGGCATATGATCTTATGGAAACTTGGCATATAAAGTTTTAGTACTGTTTCCAATATTTCTGCATACCAACTTCCGGTTTGACACTTTCGGTTAAAAAGTTTTTTTTCCAGGTGTTTATCCCTACTGTAGCCTACAATTACCGATCGATTTTCATGAAACGTTGGTAAAAGCTTTCAAGTAACATGAGAAAGATTTTATCAGCTTTTGCAGCACATTGGATAAAGGGTTGGGGGATCCACCATACAATAGGTGTTTTTTTCCTCAATGTTTTTTATGTTTGTTGGGAGCATAAAACATTCGTTCGGGAATGAATTTTGACGACACTTTGGAAAAAGGTACAAATATGTATGACAAGAAACTGATTAGTTTTTGAGCGATAGTGAACAAAGTGGCGGGGGTCCTCCAAACACCTGTTTTTTTTAAAGCTTAATAACATCTGTACCTGATAATCGAATTGGATGAAACTTGGTACATAAACATTTGGTACGGTTTACAACAGCTCTGCATCCCAACTTCCGGTTTTTCGTTTCCGGTAAAAAATTTTGGTTTGTAATTTTTTGAAGTTTTTTCAGTGCCTACAATAATGAAGTGATTATGATGAAACTTATGGAAAAAGTTTCAATTAGTGAAAAATAATTATTTATTTTTGGGACACATTGATCAAAGTGGTGCGGAGTCTACCATACAACTGCTGAATTTTCGCACTTGGTTTTTAAAGTTTGTTGGGAGCATACAGACTTCATTCATTAATCAATTTAGTGACACTTTCAAACTTGGAGACTTAAATGACAAAAAACTGATTAGTTTTTGGACAATATTGAGATAAGTGGTGGGGGACCTCCCGAACACCTGCTTATTGTGTCACCATTTTTTCAATGTTTGTTGGGAGTACCAAAATTTTTTACTGGAAATGAAAAACCGGAAGTTGGGATGCAGAACTTTTGTGAACCGTACCAAATGTTTATGTACCAAGTTTCGTCCAATTCGATTATCAGGTACAGATGTTATTAAGCTTTAAAAAAACAGGAGACCTCCCATCACTAGTTTGCTGATTGTTTCATCTTTTCTCTAAATTATGTTAATTTATGATCTGTTATGATTTTCCGGCATCGTATAGATATTTCGTGTTAGTTTTGTAATACATATCTAAACAGAGATAAAAAATACATGTACTTTAACAAAAAGCTATGTTTGATATACATCACTGCCCAAAACTAAAAACCACGTCCTCATAAAAGTTTTTTGCCAAAAACTATATCGAAATTCTTAACCCAGTACCCTGATTCTATAAAAAATAAGATAATTTGTAAACATGAAAACTGGTAAACTTTGCAAATTTGCGATCGATTTTTTTTATTTTAAATTTTTTTACTACTAAAATATTATCGAAAATTTGTAAACTAGTAAGAGTAGGCTTTGCTTTAGACAAGTTTTCCATTTTACAAATTATCTTACTTTTTATAGAATCAGGGCACAGACCGAAGTCTTGATATCTCAGAGCTGTGAGATTTCAGCCCCTCCATGTTTTTTCTATTAGAAATCATAGATGTGTGCTGATATAGATGATGATTATTTGGTGCTGATATGACACGTAAATAATTTTTTAATGATAATTAATGTGCAACGATCGGGGCGATATTGTATATAAAACTGAAAATGTAATTAATATTACTAGAAAATATGTGATGGGGATAGTTTTCATTTGGCATTAGTAGCTGCTACCTCATTACATGATGATATTGAAGATTGCAATATGGAAGGAAATATCAAGTTGAAAGTGTGCAAATTGCAGTTATATATTCAAAATGATAGCTGTGTTGAGTCAAATGTTGGATTGGATTAATAGTGAGTTTTGAAAGAAAGAAATGGAATTGACATTAGTTGGTGTTCAATATACAGGAAAAACAATATTTGTTAATATTATTGCACCCTAACAATATTAGTGAAGATGTGATACTTTTGGTTTCAATATGAGAAAAATTACGAATGGGAATATATAGAATTTGTAAAATAAGAGATTTTCCATACCGGATTCCCATTTATTTCTATGAAAAATTGCTTACAAGTTACCTAGAAAAGATAAGTCATTTGAGTAGAACGACTAGCAGGAATAAGCGTTAGTGGAGCTTCGAAGAAGATTGTTTACGGCACAAATTCTGTCCTATCCTATGTCTGATGTGAAGTTGTTTTTGTACAATGATACTAGCAATGAAGGTATAGGAAGAATACTGTTCCAGAAAATAGATGGATCTGGAGAGGGTGACAGCTATTTTTCTATAATGCTATCCAAAACGGAGCGAAATTATTGCGTAACCCGAAAGGAGTTATTGGCTCTTGTGTAATATGTCAAACATTTCCATAAATAGCTATATGGTCAGAATTTAACCCTAAGAACTGACCAATGGTGCATGCATTATGATAACTACGCCAGTTCAAAAACCTAGAGCGACTAGTATTTCCCTAATTTTCCAAATTTCTGCTCGGGATCTTAAGTTTTGTCTTATGAATGATAGAGTATAAGGTTAGCTACATTTGAGGAGGTCCACACCAAAACGTTACATTTCCATTATAAATGATTTTACACAATTTGTGAAAATGTGATTGCACTATTAATGTCTTAAGCAAGCTTTATTTCACAAAGGGGAAAAATAATCCTTGTGTAAGCATAAATAAATTAGGTCAGTCATAATTTGAATATTATGATTCCAAATACATGATAATTATATGTATAAAAAAAATGTTACGTTTTGGTGCAACTAATTGGAAATGTATTAACTTTTTGACTATGACCTACTACTTCTATTACCATTGTAGAAAATACGTTCCTTTAAAATTATGGCAAATTTCAGTTTTTGATATGAATAGAAAAAGAAATTTAGGAGACATTTTAATAGTAGTTTATGTAACAAGTACGCAAAATATGGTTTTAGCGGACGAATCGTAATGTTTCCGGACGAGGCGCTAGCCGAGTCCGTAATATGAAGATGAGTCTGCTAAAGCCATTTGCGGACGTGTTGCATACAACGTTTTTTAGTATTAGCTCTAAGGATTTTTTTTTGTAATTTATTGCTTAAATTGTATTCTTGCGTACCTAAAAATTTGATTTTTGAACAAAACTTATCAAAGCAATTGTGATTATAATTTGAAAATAATTGTAATATAAAATGAAAACAAATTTTGAATCCACTAAAGTGTTGTCATAACGACTTTAAGAACTAGGCCGCTAAAATACAATTTTGCGGACTCTAAACAGTTCTAAAAGTAATCATTTTTCGGAGCTAATACTAAAAAAATTTTAATTTGGTTAAATAAATTAAAATAATGATGGTTTGTTCTCCAAGTTGTTTAAATTAATTTAATAATAATTTATTTAAAATAAATTTAATAATTTTTCTTTTTACAACTTTCTTTAAATAATATTTTGTAACATGTTTCAACCATAAATGGTCATTCTCAAACAATTGAAAATATTATTTTAAAATATTATTATTCTTTTTACAACTTTACAAAAAAAAGTTGTAAAAAGAAAAATCATTAAATTTATTTTAAATAAATTATTATTAAATTAAGAGATATTATTTATTTTATTAGAAAAACTTAAATTCTAAGAGCACATTCTTCTTCGCAACAATCACAAATTTCCACAAGTTGATCAGTTGGGAACTGTTGGGCGCTCTCCGTCCAACAGCGTTATGCAGAATTCTAAAACTTCAAAATCTCTCCATGTCTCACCATACTGTTTCACCAGTAAATTAGTCATATCTCTCTTTTTCTCGTTTCTAACTTTATTTCCTAAGGCAATAATTTGCATTGTTGTTAAAAACAGTTTCCCTCCCTTTAAGTAGGATATGTACTTTTCATCACTTTCACATCACTCGCAAGCATTAACGGCAATTTTGAGATCTTTTAAAAAATACACGCTTCATATTTTGTATTGTATACCATTTATCGGTTTTAATAATTGAGCTAATGCCTTAACATCATACAAATGCCAATCATTTCCTAAAATCTTTACATGGCCATGTTTGGAATAAATTTCATAAATTGGAATAAATTTCATAATGTCCTCTAACTGAGAACCAAGCTCAATATTTTGCAATAATGACGGTGCTTTGTGTAGGAGCCAAAACATAAAGCTGTGAAGTAAATGATGATTTTTGTTTTGACCACCACAGCCATCGCAAAACAATCTCAATGCTTATACGTCTTCAAATTCAGTATTCTCCAGATGATTGAACAATGCTGAACTAACACACACTGATCCACGGCCAGCTTGATCTTCACTCTAGTCGTAAAACGTTGGGTCTTTAGTATCACATTGTATAAAAAATTTGTTGTCTTAAATAAAATGCATCCCCTATAGGAGATTTAGGTAATGGCTATACCTGTTGCAGGTCAAAGCACAGTGTTAGTGATTTTGGCATATCTGTTTTAAGTAATTTATAAAACGTGTTCGCTTTTAATGTATGCATTCTATGCATAATTCGTTCCAAAATCTTTAACGTAAAGCAAAACACTCATTAACACTCCATGTTCACATATTTTTGTGTTTACGATAATTTTTTTTAAATCTGGGATTTCCCTCATTGTGCGATCAATGTTATTTGTTTATAATTTATTTTGTTTGTTTTGCGAATTACTCATTATGAAAGGTGCTCGTTACTTTTTCTTACTTTTTGGTGCAACTTGTCGATATAAGCGGTATTTTACGAAAATTGAAGCATTTTGTTGCAATTTCAGTCGAATTTTCGATATAATTCAGTAATTGGCACCGATCTACCTACATAACTTTTTTCTAAGAAAATTGGAAATGTAACGTTTTGGTGTGGACCTCCACATTTCACGTTGTGCTAATATTAAAAATTAATAACAAAAAGTTGCTCAAATCTCATGAGCAAAAATCTTGCATGAGTTTGTAACGACGGCCTATTTCGATTTCACTAAAATAAGAATATTCATCTTTAAAAAAATTCGCTAATGATTTGCTATTTTATTTCGGTTCCGGCCTTTAAATTTCAACAAAAAAAAACATTTTGTTTAGTTAATTGTTTTGTTGTGTCACACAATATCAATTAACAATGCATGCAGTGCCGTTACTATGGTACGGCCCACCCGGCCCTGGGCCGGGGGCCCACCCTAAAACACTCATAAAAATATGAAAATGAACACTTCAAATAATAAATTTAAAAAAAGAACAATGCAATTTTTTATATTGGGCCCATGCCAATTTCAAAAATTCATTTTTTGTAACTAAGTTGGAAAATCTACGCTTTTTCGTGCGTCCTTTTAGTAATTAAATGAGCTTTATTTAAGCATTAATCTAGTACATTGGTCATATTTATTAAAGTACTAATTGTAGTTGTTTAATAATTTATTAAAGCATTAATAATAATGGTTTAATGATTCATTAAAGTATAAGTACTTTAATGAATCATTAAACCATTATTATTAAACAACTACAATTAGTACTTTAATGAATCTGACCAATGTACTAGATTAATGCTTAAATAAAGCTATCAAATTCGTGAATGATTTCATATCCACGCTGGCGTTCAAATAAACCATAGTTCTTAGTTTAGAGTACTCGCACCATAATGTTGAAGGTTTCATGGATCCTAGTTTTCTTACAAAATAGGCCAGCATGACCATGTCATTGATTGTTGTAGTTTTTGATTCTTTGAACCACTCATCAAAATTTTTGTATGAAGTTTCGTACGCCGATTTTTCCGGTACGATTGTAGAAATAGCTTCATTTGCTGCTTTTTCTATATCTGACGATACAAAATCATCATCACTTGAACTGATCTTGATATTTTTCACAATTGGCAGTATGAAAACTAAAAGAAAACTAAGGCTACTTACTCCTTATAAGATCAAATTGGTTTGCTCATAACGTACTAGATATACAAATGCAATTTGTTTAATTTTTTTTTATAAAAGTTTAATTTTGCAGCTTCGTTACCAAAAATCTTGTATGAAACACGTTGCTAATTTGTTGGAACAACCTAATTTAGCAACTTGTTTCATAAATAGCTATTAAATAATCACAAAAAGACATTATATCAAAAAATCTTTGAATATTGAATATATTAGAAAATATTTCCCGCTATTTCTCTTATTGAGGATAACACTTATTATTCAAAAGAATTTAATTACTATGTTTCCAAACATAGAACGAGCATTCAAAATTTTTTTAACCATTGTGGTCACTAATTGTTCAGGAGAACAGTCTTTTTAGGCGATGAAATACATAAAAAATGATTTGCGAAACAGCATGCCGCAGGAGCAACTGAATTCCCTTGCGTTGATGTGCATAGAACGTGATTTATTAAAATCTATAGAATTTGAAGATGTTGTAGATAAATTTGTTGACAAAAAAGTGAGAAGAAAAAATATTTAAATAAAACAAACATTATAATAAACCTCAAAAACCCGTAAGTAATTATGCCTTTAAATTTAATTTATTGATAATTTTCGAAAAGGCCCTCTAGAAATAGGGGGGCAGGGGCCCCCAAATACATTGGGACGGCACTGAATGCATGTTTCTGTCTACATAAATGATGAACATTTTTTTTTTGTAAAACTTAGTCATAGTATTACATGTAGATATGTTTCACGATTTATGTTTGATGAATGGCCAAAAAGAGGACAAAAAACATTATTTTGAAAAAAAAGATACCAGACCCATTTTTTCGCTTCAAAAGAGGACATGTCCTCTTAAAAGAGGATGTCTGGTCACCCTAGTCAGAATGACAGGTTGTTGGCGCGTTTCACTATATGTTTTGATTTTAATGGGTCATTTTATTTGCTTCTATCTTACGAACTTAGTTGTGATCTGTTTTCACGTCGTCCTTGGTTAAATTTTATCCTTATAAGATTCTCTGAACCGCATATTTGTTTCAAAACTCCTAAAAAAATTACTCCCTACAGATCCAATGTAACTCTAATTCATCAGATCATCGAAATGCACATTGATGATCTTAGTACCTACACAATTTGTATAAATATGCAGACATTTTTTCGTCCGTTTCCTTGTGGGCAGGTACTGGCACATGGTTGTATTTCAGAATAGAATCACAAAAACGTGAAATCAAGAATAATATTCCATCTATCAGTAAAGCATTTCGAGGGATGAGGCCAATATCAGCGATATTGTATTTTCATAGTCGTAATAGCAAGAATGGATCGTTATTTAGTCTGACTATTAATACTCGTTTCCTTGTTGGGGTTGCGGTGTTTTGGATGAGTAATCAAGTCATAAGTCAGATGCATTCTTAAAACGGTATTTTGAGATGATTGTAATTTTGGTAACTTAGCTGCTAGCTAACAATAAGAATTTACTTATTTAGAAACGTTTTGAGAAATTAATTTTTTGTTTTTTTGAAAAATTAAATAGATGTTTTGCGTAAAAACGCACTAAAATACAATCCCTGTGGTGTTACACCTTTTTTAATGTTACTATACCCAATAAGCGCTCAATTCTTATCTAAATATCGACCAAATATTTAACGCAAGCAAGAAAACATTAGATAAGTTAAATAATTATTATGAGGACAAACATTAATTTATTTTTTTTATCTAACTGAATTTATTCTCCATCTATCAGTTTATGGTATAATTTTCTGTAATATTTACTAATCGGCCGAGCTTTGAATCACATAAACCGACCAATTATTATAAATATTGGTGCTACCTTTTCGGCTTTAATATCATAATGGGCTGCAGTTACTGCTGGTTATCGACTACGTTATAGTCACCAATTTGTAATTTTTTGTTTGAATTTTCTCGAATCTTAATCAGAAGTCAATTCTACGAGAAATGCTGGTACAGGATACTGTCTGCAGTAGCAACCTGCTCAGTGGTGCCTACCGCCGATTGTGGCTATTTCAGAGAGAGAACTTCTGAAATCTGTTTAATATCCAAAAAACGAAGAGTATGCAGCCATTGTATAGTTGAAGTGCTTACAGAATTATAAGAGTGGGTCAACATCATTATTAGAAGTAATTACCATTCACAACTGATGGCAATCTCCCTTACCAATCGATCCCTCGACACGATAGACCTATGGACAAGATTTACCTTCTCGCTACTTCCATCATTTGTTTGAGATTTCTTTACAACAGTTGCTCTAATTTAAATTTTGCCATTTTGAATTTAATAAATTAAAATTATCTAAATTTTTACTGTAAATTTATTTTGCTTCATTCTTTAAGCTTTGTTGATAATTCCATCCTTTGAAAAACTGTGCTGTTTGTGTAAGACCAACAAAGAAATTAACTGCGAACAAGGCATAATTTTTTGGAATTATAACTAATGAGTATCGGGACCATATGAATCCTGTGGCAGCCAATGATGCAGATTGTCCTAACGATATTGTTTCTGGCGGTCGATTGGCCATGTCACTTAAACCAGCTACTACAAGACCCTATAATTGAAAAAAACATTTGATTAGCTGTGGAGATAAAACTATATCAGGGTAGAACTCATTTCTGTTAAAAAAACTGCTATAAATTACACCATTCAAACTTTATCAAAATCATAGTATGCCGTCAAAATTAATACATTTTGCACAAAAATAAATATAGAACATATTTTCTAAATATAATTTCCATGTTTTTGCGATTCATATAATTTATAACTAGTTTGTTTTAAGAATATATAATCTTACCCATTTAAAAAGTGGACTCCAAAAGAAAACTGTTTTTGGACCTAAAACGCCATTAAAAATAAATTTAAATTTATTCGGATAAAACTTATACGTTTATCATCTTACCTGCTGGATGTTCCCATAACGGTCGTAATTTTAACGGAACGAATTTGTCAGCTTTTGTTATAATTAAATTATAAGCTCTAGAAGCCATAGTTTATAAACAATATAACTTCAAAATATTAAATTTTTATCTTAGCGGTTCTTATCAAATGATTACTGGAGTTTGATGTGTTACGGAGCAAAATAAATATGATACCAACAACCGTCGAGGCAGATTGAAAAAATAACTCTATTTCCTTTATTCAAATAAAATACTTTAGCGAAGAATAAACACATACATTAATAATTTGTTTTGATTATTTTGATAACACGTATAAAAATTAGTTTGTGTTTTTTTATTTATAAATAAATAATCGTTGACCTTGTGACGTTCAAAAGTAATTATGGAACGTTGTGGTAAATTTTTATATTTATCTTGGATTTAAGCGTTATCAATTCATCTTTTTACGATAAAATTAGTTTTCTCTTGATTGAGTTTGAAATTAAAAGCAACTAATAAAAATAAATTTAGATTTAGTTTTAATGTTAAAATAGAGGTAGTGCTGTTATAGCTATAGCGATTTTTTTATGTGTGATGTGACAAACTTTTTGAATGCATCTTTGATATTTTGTGTTTTGACGTATTTGTCGGTAAAGAAGTTAATAAGTTTTTTAATTTTCAAAAAAAGATGTTGCTGTAGTGGTAGCAGATGCTTTTAACATATTGTGTTGTTTCATTGATAAGTGTTTACAATTCTGTGTGCAGTAAACTATATTTATATAACATGATGAGTAAATGATTTTTAAAATAAAGCTCCAACCAAAGTCGTTCTTTAATGCTAAAAATACAAATGTATCAAATGTGTCTTTGATATGCTAAGTTTTGAGCAAATTATCGATAAAGCAGTAACATAAACTTTAGAAAATGAGAATTATTTGTTGTAGTAAGTACACATTTCGTCATACTATTTTTAAATTTAGGAGGAGTTTTCACAAAAACTAAATCCCTCAAATATATCTGATTTAAGAACAACTGATTTTCGTCTTCACAAAGAATTAGTTAACCAATTTGTTGCCAAAACTATTTGTCTGTTTATTTTGGGAGTCTGGGTTCGTATATAGCTGCATCGTTTTTTTTTCTCTCAAAATTGTTATTGTTAGCTGTTATGAACTTTGCGGAGAAGTCCTTAAGGATTGATAATATATTACAAAATATACAGTTAATATACGACCTAGAAATTAATACTCTATACAAGCTCCCCCAATTATTAAATTCTATACATTAAAACAACCCAATGGTCACAAAAAATCAATAATCCAAATCGTATATTATATATTTCAACACATATTCCTACAAAATAATTCAAAAATTTCCTTTTTTTTCACATAATAAAACAAATAAACCAATTTTATTTTCAAAATTAAAAATACAAACCAATCTACATTCACCACACCGTACCACACCACCCACAACAAAATTTTCCTTTTTTTTGTTTTTCAATTTTCCTCCTAAAATTTATACAAATAAATAAAATCTTAGTTTTGTTTTCTCACTCTTTCTCCTTAGTTCGAAATAAAACATTAGAATGAGATTAGATAAAAAAAGGATATCGAAATGGTCATTAATCGAAATATAAATAATAATTTCCTTTATCTTTGTATCAAGTTGTACATATAAATAATCATAAAATTATAATAATTAAACCCAACTAGACGCCATTTTATATATAATTTAAATAAAAAGAAAACCTAATAACATAATAATAAAAGAAAAGGATAATAATAGTGTAACCGAATAAAATTTTCCTCTTAAACATTTTTTGTTTATTTTGTTGGAATTTTCTTTTCATTATAAATTAAATAATTGTTTTGATCAAACAAGTAAAATTTATATAGAAAGTAAAACAGTCGTTCAATTGTTTTTGAAATAGTTAAATTACTCAAAAAAATAAATAAATAAAAACAAGCAAGAAATATTTCTATAAATATTAAATTTATATGTAAGTGCTTTAACTATATAACCATAAATTTTTATTTGAATTAATTAAAACAAATAAAGTTCAATTAAAAAAAAATTTAATATGAATCATTTGTTCTTAAATAAAAAAAAAACAAAATTGTTTAATATCGATTTTATGTTTGTGTATGGGAGATGTGTGAATAAAAATAATTTATTTTTTTAAATAAATTCTATTTGTTTAGTATTATAGTGTTAGTGTGATTTTTTTATAAATAAAAATAGTGTGAGTATAAAAAATAATATTAAACAAAAATATGTTGAAATGTGATATTGAAGGTAGTATGTGTGTGAATGTTTATTTTGTATTTTTGGTCTTTTAGTACATTTATCGTAAGGTTAGAAAAAGTCTTGGGAGAATATGAATTAATTGGAAATTCCCAATGCAGAATTCCGATTAATCCATAATCGGAAGTCTGCATTGGGAATTTCAAATTAATTAATTAAAAAAGTATATTTCCAATTCAATTCTATTCCTTCCTAATGATTCATAGTATTGTATTTTATTTTTCAACCGGAATGAATAGGAATTGGTAATTAATATAAATAGGAAGTATGTAATAGGAAATTTTTATTGAAGAATACCGATTAATCTTATTGATTCCTATTAAATCGTACAAAAAAAAAGTTTATGACATTAACATATATTTATTCTAAGCTCCATTTTCCCAATGAAATTCTTGAATGCCTATTCAAGCTCAATCGAAAATTTCTTTTAAGTTCTTTTTTTTCTATCGAATCTCTATTAAAATTCAATTGGAAATTACCAATAGAATCCTACAGAACTTCTTTCCTTACCATTCATTCCGATTGAGTTTCACTCTTTCATTAAATCCACTTTTTATGGGCTTTTTATGCGATTCTCAAGCGCGTTTTTATATGTTTTAGAAGTCTTTCGAACTTCTTCCTTTGTTGTTATAGTTTTCTTTATGGGGTACGCCGTTTTTTCATAAACGTTTACTTTTCGCCTTTATCGGCAAAAGTTTATAGAATTGAAGTTTATTAAAAAATACATAATTAAGTAACTGAAAGAACTAATGCTATCCTTATGGTTTCAATTTATTAATATATTTTATCGTTCTGTACAAAAACAATAATGTCTAGATATCCACGGAATTCCCTTTTCTGTGTTAATTTAAACTTTTTTATACGGTTTTTGTAAATTATTCCCTTTCTATACAATGTAAATTGTATCGTTTTTTATGCGAATTTATTTTACGCATTTTTCTGAGGAACGTATCTAGTGCATAAAAAGTGAATTAAGTTCTTTATGATACTCAAAATATTTATACACTGGCAGTTTAGCTTGATCAACAGAGTTTCGCTTCCTATTCTTTACATTCTTGAGTTTGTCCTGATAATTTTAGTGTCCAGCTTTTTGTCCTGATAATTTTAGTGTCCCTTAAATTCCTCAAAAACACATAAATCATTTACCTAAACCTAAACGAGACTAACTATGTATAAAGAACAAAAAAACGAAATGTATGTCTGTATTTATGTAAAAATGTATGCATGTAAAAATATATGTATGTAAAAACAAAAACCGAAATAAATAAAATGTCAGAAAGTTTTGAATTAACTTTTCGATCGTGGTATGAAAGCCGTACGCGACAAGCTTGTTGATCAAGTTGGCATGTCAGATTCGATCAAATTCTTAAGAGATTTCTACCGTGAGGCGTTATCACCGCCAGCACTACCTTTTTGAAGTATAGAATTTTACAAAATAGGCTACCATGCTCAGTAGTATGGCTAGTGATATTTTGTTTCGAAAATCATTTTGGCTATCAGATATCAAATGTTTATCTTCCAAATATATTAATATATCTGTAGGTGGGAGGTAAACTACACCAAGTCACATTCTTAAAATTTTACAGGAAAGCCAAAAAACTGTTTGAAAATGGACTATGGACTATGGACTTGGTGTCATTTAAAATTGTTCTATCTCGAAAACTACACTAATTAGGACTCAGTGCTATCAACCTCTCGGTAGAGAACAAAATCCTGATTCTAACAGTATAAAAAAACGTATTTTGAAAAAATTGGACTTGGTGTAGTTTACCTCCCACCTACAGATATGTGCATTAATATAAGGTAAATGTACCAATTGTGAATCGCCATTTTGTCTAAAGTATTTGATAGTTCCTACAGTAAATGGTGTAATTTATAAAAACAAAATTCCCTTTCCCTTTAATAAGCTTGTATAATTTTTTCATAATTTAGTAACAAAACACTTGCAATTTATATGTGAATTGTTCAGAATTCAGCAACGCATTATTTAATTGTAAAGGCGTCAATGTGAATCGCCTTAAAAAATTATATTCCCTACAGCGGCTTGTTTGGTGTTACAAATGTGAATCTCTCTCAAGAATTCTCTATTTGTTGTAAAAAATCGAATAATCTTATGAGAAAAATTCTTTATTTTTGATAACAGGTGACTGTTTACGGTTAGTAAAAATTGATCTTTACACGAAAAACCAAAATGTTTTAAATTGTTGAATAATATTTCAAAAATAATAGAAGTTTGGCGGCCACACTTCGCAAATTTCGTACAAAATATTTTCTGCATATTCGGCATAACCTCGTCAACTATTACGAGAGTAATTGAAAGATTCAGAAACGCTGGACCAATTGGTAAAACTTAACATACTAACAGCTCTTCCCTCTCCAGTTTTGTTTGATTATGAATATGATTTTCTTCTAATTTCAAAACTCAGTCTCATATACGACATGTGCGCATTTCCTTACTTATTTGCCACTGGTAGAAAATATTAACTCTCAAAAATAATTCGTCTATCATCGAACTGGAATCACTTCTCCTAATTCCCTAATTTATTGGTGTTGGAATGGTTTTGGTTATATTAAGAGAAATTTTCTTGTAATGCAGAAACACCATCAGTATTTTTGGCAGGACATCGGTTGGTTTCGGTTGCTTGTGCTACTAATTTTTACTAAGTTGCAACTCTCTTAGACACAGAAGGAATTTTTTTACAAACCTTCATACCATTGGCTACCAATCATGAGAAATTTTTATTCTAGTCAAACCTGAATTGAATGTATGTACTAATAAAGATTCATTTACCTGGCCTACCATCTTGACATTTATGTGATATATGCAAACCGTGTGCTAGCAATTGTACCGAGTTCAGTAAAATATATTTCCTGACTTAATTTTGGCCATATAATCACTCCAGGTAACAAGGTGATATCTTGCAGTTTTGTAAAAGTACTTGGTGTGCCTTTTTTATATCTGCGTTTAGATTTTTTTAAATGGTTATACAATGTGGTTCAGGAAACTTTAAGCGTTTCACTGAACGCATAAAACAGTCATTCAACTCTTTACGCTGACTATGGCATTTTTCCTTGCATCAGCAAATTTAACTTTTACCAAGATCTTCATTCAGTACAAAAAAATTTCTAACTAAGTATCTAACTTGGCTCACACGGTTCACATTTGAGACAACGATGCGCTTTTTAAAACATGAAGTTCTTTATTAAATTTTTTATCGACATCCAAAAAGAAAAAGCAGAAATTAATAGAGTGAACGCGAAAAACTTTCGACAATGTCAATTTCTTTCAATTTTGCCCCTTCTATTATTGACTGTGGTTAAATTGTCACTGGCTTCGCAAGAAAAGCTACTTAGTTCGCGATCCGCTTTGCTTCAAACTCGAATGTTGTGGTAACTCCTAAGGAAATATCCCAAATCCAGTCTTCAGAAGTTAATATGAAAGAACTTTATTTCAAACCTAAAATTGTCGAAAAACTTTTAAGGGAGTTAAACATCAACAAAAATTCTGATTTCACCAACATTCTTTCTATTATTCTAAAACATATTTTCAAAAGAACTTGCACCCATTCTACGCAAAAGTTTGTGCAAATCATATGAATTCGATATTTTTTCTTCGTAAGGCAAGGTGGTCCATATTCAACCCATCCCCTAAAAAAGAACGAAATGTGTTATTTCAAGTTAATGGTAAATAGCCTATCCTATCAGTCCCTATCTACATTATATGAGGATTATATTAATACACACACATCGCGTCACATAATCAAAAAGTCTGCCCCTAGTTGGATTATTAGCACCCAAAATTTAGTCTTGTTCCTGCAAATTTGTTAAAAACATTTTAACTATATTACTATATTTTATTTCTGTCACTATATTTTAGCTTTTACTATATTTTATTTCTGTCATCCTTACATGAAATATTCGCCTATGTCATATTTTATTATGTGATATGATTTATTGTTTAGTTATCCATTCTTCAAACAAAAAAATATAAAAAACACAAAAATTGCATCCATAAACACCTCAAAACGAACGTTTTCATTCTGACTACTCTGCTTCTTAATTCCAGAAAACTGTTTTTAAAAACTGAATGTTCCTGTTCCCATCGGAATAATTTATGTTCGTACTATATTTTCACTTTTGCTAAACCTAGCAGTGTTTTCCAAATGTTTATTAATTTTGAAGCCAGATACTGTGGCAATCTTTAATTATTACTAAATTCCAATTTGTTTTCTTTTTGTTGATGTTCTGGTTTCAAAATTGTACACGTTTGTACGAAAATATAAGATTCACAATAGATATTTCTCGTTTCTAATGGAAACATCATCACCGTGAAGCTTAGATTTTAATTAAAACAATAAGAGATCAGAGATATTACTAACAAGATATAATTTTAATCTATACCACTATGTCAACTAAATAAATACATAAAATTCGTTAAATAATTCATGTCGTTTAGAGCAAGTTCTCAAATAATCTCAATATGCAATTTTACAATTGCATTGGCCAATAATCAAGAATTAACTTTGTTTAACGGTCTATATTTTAACTTATTTGTCCGAACTGCATTCACATGGAATAGTTTGCCGGAATCCATAGTCTCAGGTGTCTTCAATCCGCAGAGGTTTAAAAAAAGCGTTCATCAACGCATTAGAACGCAAGTTGTTGTGGGACCTAGGTCTTAAAAGGTATTTATGTGTTGTTGTGACACATATTCTAAACCCTATAACACAACACTTTACATTTTAAAAAAAAATATTGTATCACATTTCTGTTGTAGGAAAGCATTTTCTTTGTAAAGAAAATCAAATTACTCGCTCTAAAAGAGAACTTGTGGCAACTCTTTCTGAGGAACTTTATACAAATGCTAGGGATCATCTTCGTTGGAAAGTTTTGGAGCAAATGTTTATATTTAATTAAATTAACAAAATTCCGAATATATGTGTTATTATGGTTTTCCATATTATTCACTGTTTGTGTGCTTTTGTCACTTTTGAATTAAAATGCAATATTTAAAAATATACTTTTTACTGTTTATTTTTAAATTTATTTATAATAATAAAACTTCCTTATAGTAACAATGTGATTTTAATTTTTTTATTTAGAATAATAATTAATAATAATATTTAGAATAATATTTTTTTATTTAGAATAATAATTTAAGAACTGAGGATGACGTAAGTCGAAATCGATATTCTTTAAAATAAAAAAATTAAAATCACATTGTTACTATAAGGAAGTTTTATTATTATAAATAAATTTAAAAATAAACAGTAAAAAGTATATTTTTAAATATTGCATTTTAATTTAAAATTCCGAAATAACTTTTTAATTTTTTATTCTATTGTTCATTGAGAACTAGGGAATGCGATCCCGGGATTTTTTGCTTCATCATTCCCGGGATCCCAGGATTCGTGAAGCAAAAAATCCCGGGATTGCAATCCCTAATTGAGAACAGTATTCAAGCTGGCCATCTTGCCATGAAGAGCCTGACGATCGTACAGGCTCATGAGTTGGTCTCGAGCGCTTCCATTGAATTCGCCATTCTAGCTCTAGGGGGGGGAGGGGGGCGAATTATTTTGCCCTACTTCCGCTCACAAGAAAATTTTGCTAACAACATTTAAATAACCATATCGTGCTCGGCCTGATTCGACCGGAGAAGATGACCTGACATAGGAGAAGATGACCTGACATACTCTTTTATCAAAAATTTATTTCCATAGTTTTTTCTGAAATTCCTGACGCAAAATTAACTCAAAAACTTTATACACAAAATTATTTCAAAAACTTATCTCCAAAATTCTTTCTAAAAATCTAAACTCAAAATTATATCAAAAAATATCAAATCAAAATTATTCCAAAATTTATTTTCAGAATTCTTTCTAAAATTCTAAATGTAAAATCAAAATTATAACAAAAATTAATTTCCAGAATTCTTTCTGAAATTCCCGACCCAAAATCAACTCAAAAACTTAATACACAAAACTTTTTTTCAGAATTCTTTCTGGATTTCTAAACTCAAAATAATTTCAAACATTCTGCAATCAAAATTATTTCAAAAATTTATTTTCAGAATTCTTTTTGAAATTTCAAACTAAACTAAAAAATTTAATATATAAAACTATTAAAAAAAAATATTTCCAGAATTCTTAACTCAAAATCTAAAAACAAAACTAATTCAAAAATTAATTTCCAAAATTCTTTTTGAAATTCCCGAAACTCCTGAATTCTTTCTGAAAATCAACTCTAAAAATTAATATCTACACACAATTTTTCAAAAATTTATTTCCAGAAATGTTTTTGAAATTCTAAAATCAAAATTATTTCACAAAACTTATTTTCAGAATTCTAAATTATAGTTTTAGAAAAATTATATAGAATTATAGTTTTAAAAATCTTATTTCCAGAATTCTTTCTGAAATTTTTTCATTATCAAATTATTTCAAACATTCTATAATCAAAAACATTCAACAAATCAAACAAATTTGTTTCCAGAATTTTTTCAAAGTTATTTCCAGAAACTCCAAACTCAACTCAAAAACTTAATATACAAAATTATTTCCCGAATTCTGTCTGAAATTCTAAGCTCAAACTCAACTCAAAAACTTTTGACCTACACAAAATTATTTCATAAATTAATTTCCAGAATTCTTTCTGAAATTCTAGACTCAAAATTATTTCAAAAAATATAAAATCAAAATTATTTCAAAAATTAATTTTTAAAATATTTTCTGAAATTCTAAATGTAAAATCAAAATTATTTCAAAAATTAATTTCCAGAATACTTTCTGAAATTCTTAAATTATTTCAAAAAACTTATTTCCAGAATTCTTTCTAAAATTTTAAATATAAATTACTTTAAAAAAAATTTATTACCAGAATTCTTTCTGAAATTCGAAACATAAAATTATTAAAAACAAATCAAAATTAATTTTGACATCAAAACTGTCGAACAACCTGTAATGTGAAAAGTTGATAGAAGTAATGTTAACTTGAATGCAACAGTAGTGACACGAAAGACAAACGATTCAGTCCACTGATATTGTCTACAAAAACACTCCAACAGGCTATGCTCTAACTAACAAAAATCGAAGACAATTGTTACAATAGGTGCGTTCGATTTGACTGAAGCAACTGAATCAACTGAAAAATTGAATGCAATTGTTGTTGTTTTTTCAGTTGTTTCAGTCAAATCGAACGCACCTAATAAGTTAGAGGATAGCAATATGTATAAGTCTTCATTCCGCCGAGGACCCACGACCTGACAAAACATCACAGGGCGGGATGTTATTGGCGGTAACCACCAATAACCAACTAGGTCCATCACCCGTTGTCCCATCGCCCCTGACCTCCCTGACGAAATAAAAACTTTACTCTAACTTAGAGTTGGCGGGTTTGTAAAGTTCCAAAAACCTAGCCCGGTACCTACAAAATAAAAATTTCCTAACAAAAAACGTCTCAATTCCGATCAAAAAATTGTTGTCTCCAGAACCCTGTTTGGATACAACGAGCCAAATTTTGTCGCTCTATAGCCTCGTTGAACGCCATCTTGCTAAAGATTGCTGTCTATATGTATCAAAATAAAAATTCTCTGAATTTTTATAGGAAACAGCAATTAGTTTGCCTGTTATATATAGTCAAAATGTCTATTACACATTTGCTTCGTAAAATATAATTACTTGAGATCTTTGAGAATTAAAACTTGAAATACATATTACATTGAATATTTTCATACGAGGAACTCCTTAATTCAAACACATCAAACGTTTGAACTTCTTTTTTTAATAAAAAATTAAATCACCAATACTATATTATTTAAAACAAATAAAAAGAATTGCAAATGGCGTCGCGGCGTCCAAAGCGTGTGTGTGATTCTGTTGAAAATTTTTTAGTTTTTTATTAAAATAATAAATATAATCATTAATTTTTCAATAAAACAAACGTTTATTAATAATCAAAAAAAAAATCAAAATTATAGGTAATGTGCTTTTCATAATTATCTTTTATGTTTTAAATAATCAACAAACTCTGTTTTTGTTTAGATAAAAAAAAATTGTGTATGTTTTGTGTGGGGTCGAAATAATACACAAAGTACTTATATTTATTTTAGATAAGTTAAAAAGAAAACGAATTTTATTTAATTATGTAATTGTTTTATTGGTTTGGTTTTTAATTTATAAAGTTATCCTTTTTCAATTGAATTAAAGATTACTTTTTTATAGATTTTGTGGTAGAGAAAAATGTTTATATTATTTAATACAAAAAAAAAATGATATAAGATTGTGTAAGTTTTTTTTCTTATTGTATGAAAGTATGTGTTAACAATATCCCTTTAAAAATAACAGACCTCATACAATGGGATCAAATTAATTTAACAAAACAAACAAAAAAATTAATATTTATAAATAAATTACATAGTTTTTTTTTCTGTGAATTTATTATTTCTAATTGTGATTTGTTGTTTATAATTAGAATTGTAAAGTTCGTGGTGTGATTTGTTGTTGTCGAATGTCGATAATATTAAAATAATTGATAAAATGGGTTTTTCTTTTATTATTAATTAACAAATTTAGTTTTTAAATACAGAGTATTTAGTAAATATATATATAGTAATTTAGCATTATTAAATATATTGTTTAAATACGTTCTTTTTAAACAAACAATTGACAGTTGCGACATTGTAGAGCAATTGCATTTAAAGCTTTTAACATCGATTTTTTTTTCATATTATCAAAAAATCTATTAAAATGTAGATGGCGGTTATAAAATCATGTGTAATTAATTGATTATATTAAAGGGCTCAAAACGATCCTTTTTTCAAATTGCATGATCCCAACTGTTCGTTTTTTTTTATATATTAATATTTCTTTAATTTTATTTAACAACGATTATATTTTATTATTTTGTTATTTTTCTCATTATTTATTATAGAGTCAATGGACAGAAAATTCTATTTAAACAATGATTGGATGTTAATTAACGACTTATATGTTCTATAATTTAAATTTTCTATTCTTTGGATACCTTATTTTTTTGTTATGGTTTGTATTTTTATTTTATTTTAATAAAATTGTTTAATTTTATGAAAAAATACGAAACTTTTTATAAATGGTATAATATTTTTTTTATTTTTCATTCAAGGTTCGAATTGAAAAAAGGTTAGTAAACGAAGATAAAATGAGCGGAGGGATATCTCAACAATTTTGTGTGAGATGGAACAGTCATTTGGGTAGTCTAGGTGCAGCATTTCCTCAATTATTAGCTGGGCAACGTTTTGTTGATGTAACATTAGCATGTGAAGGACATCAGGTTCATTGTCATCGTTTAGTATTGGCTGCATGTTCGAGTTATTTTGAAAGTTTATTGGGTGAAAATCCATGTAAACATCCAATTATAATACTACCACGTGACATAAAATTATGGGAAATACAAGCATTAGTTGATTTTATGTATAAAGGTGAAGTTAATGTTTCACAAGCTGGTTTACCAGATTTATTAAAATGTGCAGAAATCTTACAGATTAGAGGTAAAAATATTATATTTTTCTTTTAAAAGAACATATTTTAATTATTTCCTTAATTTTAGGATTATGTGGTTCGGATGCATCGCTTAATTTAAATCAAGTTGCATCAAGTAATATACCAAATCAATTGCCTCTATCAACTCCACTTAATAGTCATAATAATAATATTTTAAGTAATATTCTTACATCTACACCTAAACCAACACAAAATATTTCACTATCCCCACCAACAATAAAAAAACCTTCACAGGAGAATTTATTATCGCCAAATCCAACAAATAAACTACCAACACAATCCTCCAATCTACCGGGAACACCTTCAACATCAACTGTTCCACCACAAAGTCAAAATATAACAGCCACAAGTAATACACAAAAGGAACAGTCACAAACAAGTGCAACACCGATAATGGATGGACCAGCTATTAGTTTAGACGATGGTGAAGATAGTATGAATGAAAGTAATAGTGAAATTATAGGTTTGTCATATTTACATTTTTTTTTGATACATGAGAGTATTAATGGTATTTTATTTGTAGAAGAATCAGAACTTAAAATTCAAGAAGATTATTCGGATGATAACAGTATAGTTAAACTCGAGCCAGGTAAACCCATTTTTTATATATTTGAACGACAAACAGAATCGATATAAGACTTGGACATTTATGGTTATTCAATGTAATACCGAATTCGTGACCATTCCCAGAATTTAAATTTATCTATATATGACAATAAGATTTTATAAAGAACGTACGGTATTCGTTACAATTTTATAGTTGTATAAAATAAATCTAAATTTATAGTTAATCACCTGCTAAGACTTTACAACTTTTTCTTTATTTCGTTAAAAAAAATATTAGTGGTAACTAAAAGTGCTAATGTGATGATTTAAATTGAATGAAGGGTGATTTTTTTTTCATTTGTAATTTTCAAATTTTGAATTTTTCGATTATTGAATTACGGGAGATTTAGTTGTTAAGTTGAGGTAGGTGATTTCTAGTAACACTCAAAATTTATAGTAATAATGTTTTCATTTTGCGTTTTCTTTTTGTTTGTTTCTTTTTATACAAACGACAAATGTTTAGATAATGATACAAATGCATATGAAAAACAACAAAATCATACTAACTTTCAACCAAATTCATCACCAAATTTTAATAAAATTCGTGTTAAATCAAATGCAAATTTATTTGAAAATTACAAAAGACAAAAAATTTATCACCCATTATCTAATTTAAATTTTAATAATGATAATGAATTAAGTCAAGTGAATATAAGTACCGATAATATGGAATTTTCAACAATTCATAATTCATTACTAAATCCATGTTCATCAAGTTCTGGTATTGATAATGAAGTCTTGCCAACATCATTGAAATTTAATAAAAATTCAATGACAATATTTGTTAAGAAAACATCACAAGAATTCAATGATTTGGAGATAAATGAAATTTGTGAAAATATTCCAAAAGAAAATTCATTTGAAATTATGAATGAAACGAATTATGAAACTATTATATGTTCCCCGAATTTAAGTTCCTTAGCTCATGATCAAGAAAATGAGCAAAATGAAATAATTAAAAAATATGAGTGTGGTAATAATGAATTTTCAAATATTTTTAATTATGGTAATAAAAGTAACAGGACTGAATCATGTACTATGATGAATGATTTTGTTAAAAATAATTGTTATATCAGTGAAAGTATTGATCTAACATGTGATGATGATATAGAAATTGAAGAAAATCCTATAGACATAAAACCACCAATAACTTTTATGCCGGAATTAATCAAATTTGAAACAAGTCGAAAAAGAAAAAAAGAAATATTAAAGGCAGAAATTAGAAAATATGAAAAAGAAACAATAGAAAATTCTTTATTGAACGGAGGACCACCACCAAAAACGTTTGTTTTAAGGAATCCCAGAGGTAATCAACCACGAACGTATAATACAGATGCGTTATGGGGAGCATTGATGGATGTTAAATCGGGTGAAAGTATATACAGGTATTTATTTATATAACATTTAACATAGGGTTGAAAATTGAATTCTTGAAACAAAAACACTTTTATAGAGCATCACAAATACATAAGGTTCCAAGAAAAACATTAAGGAATTGGATGAAACGATGGGATATAAAATCAGCATATCCTATGCCAACACAACTACGTCAAGCAGCTGAAAAACGAAAAGCTAAAACAACATACTGTGAAGAAAATAATGAGATGCTAGTCAATCAAACTATTTAAAAAAAAAGAAATTATTTATTAATTAAATATTTTAGGTTTAATTTTTATTTTAACAAAATAGTCAAAACAAAAGAATAGAAAATTATTATTTTATATAACTTTATTATTTACAGAATTTTATTTATTTTATTTGAGTTTATGCTAGTCTATTTAAAAAATATTAAATATTGGTATTTATATTTTGAATTAATATTAAGATATGCCAAAGAATAATTAGAAGATAAATTATGTTGATGGTATTAGAGAGTTCCGTACTTATTGCCCTATTTCATAAATTTTTTCTAAAAACTTTGAAAAAAAATGTCGGTAAGGGATAAACATTTTTTTTCTATAAAATTGTATAATTCCAACTAAAATATGATTATATCAATATCTAGAATTATTCGGTTATAAATCCCACCGGTCACTATGTAATGTAAAATTAAGTTATAAATCGAAAAGACCAATTATTTATATTTTGTACTAATTATTTTATTTATTATACTAATTATTTTTAATTACTGGTTTTACTAAAACAGGGTTCTCCCATTAAATTGGATAGTTATTTTTCTTTTTTTATAAATGTATTTCCAAGAAAAAAATTAAATGTGTGATTATGTCATGTCTTACGATAAACTTTTGATTTTGTCTGTTTTTTTTTTTGTATAACTATCATTTTATTTTGTTTTATTTTATTATTATTTGTTTGAATGTGCAATCGAATATTTTACATTATTTATATATAAATCCTTGAATTGTATGAGAAATAAATCATCAAATGAGAATTCAAATGCTTTGTTTTATTTAAATTAAATCGAATATATTATTATATGTATTGTGCTAAGTATTTTTTATTTGTTTAATTTAATTTATTGTTATTTTTTTAGAATTAGCCATGGCAAATGTGACGTGTGAATATGAAGGGTCGACATATGCATCAGGAAGACGGGTAAGAAGATCAGAGACATTGTTACGACAAGCTGCTGAATGTGTATCTAGAGGTCAAACATTTCAAACAGTTAGTGATATGTTCCACATACCAATTTCAACGATAAGGTGAGTGTTTTTCTTGTTCTTGAGGGTGATTTTAGTTAGTATTTCTTAAGAAGTTTTTTTTTTCTTAAATTTCAACATAAGTAACGCACAATGCATTCAGTTTCATATAAGCTCCGTTGGTGCCAAGATTTATAAAAAACAACGAGGCATTACTGGTTAAGCTTTATTGCTGCACCTGTATGCGTTATTAATAAATGTGAAATATTCATGATAATTATTCTTCCTCTTTCATGGATTTTTTTAATAATAAGGGTTGTGTAATACAAATTAAAATATGTGTCACAATACATAGACACCTTTTAAAATCTAGATCTCACAACAACATGTGTTCTTGGAGTTGATGGACGCAGATATTGTTTTTTTTTTAAGTGAAAACTTCTTTAGCCGCGCTATTCAATTTTGTTTGGAGTAAAATTTATATATTCGCGAACGCACTTTTAAGAGAACAAAATATTTTTAAATATGAAATACATCTATCATTTCTTAACATTTCAAATTTCGATGTGGATATCGCGGTCGACCGAGGTTCTATGGGTCGGGAGTTCAATTCCTGGTCTAGTACATATTTTTATTGTTTTTTTTTTTAATTTTTATTAAATACCATTAAAATTATTTTTTTTTTATTCATGAATTCATAAAAATAATAAAAATTTCTTTTTACGAATTTTAAAAAATTGATCTATAATGCAGTTTTTTAAAGTTATATTACTATTGTTTTTTGCAATTTGCATTCGAGTCATCATGCTAAATAAATATTGAATATATATAAAATTGAAAGTATGTATGTCTGTTTGTCCTTTATGCATTAATACATTAATAATCATGAAAATTTGGGAAGTTGTTGTGTACACTTAATTTGCTTTTTATTTAACTATGGTTTTAAACGGTAGTTTGCTTTGATCAATGTTTTTTTTGTTGAACATAATTTTTATGAAATTAAAAATAACGTAAGAAAGATAGTATAACCTGACACAATTACAGTTGTATATCAAAATTATATGTATTGGAATTTCGGAAATGAATGAATTATCTGAATTGTATTTGGTATCTTCGCCAAATATGTTTTTGGTTTGGAATTGTATGTAATACGTGTTTCTAAAATTAAGTGAAGACTTAATACTTGTAACTTGATACTTGATAACATCGATTATATCGCTTTAAAACTCACAATTACGAGACGGAAATCGCATAAATTCTATACAAAGAAGCATAGCTTATGTATGATTAAACATGGATGACAATCATGATAAATAAACTAATTAAAAGTGGTGGCACTTAGCCGATAGTGATTTGCAAACGGCAACAATTCGTATTAATACCAATGAATTTACTTAGCTTTCCGCAGGAAGATTTGTAAATTTAAAATTGTTGATCTATGGCGTGTGACAACCACGGGTACTTTAGTCCCTGCTATTGACATATGAGTTATTTTGAGATATCGTATACCACTGGCAATAGCAGTGCAATCTCATTAGCCAAAGTGATATCTTAGGAGTGCTGGCGGACGAAGTATTTTCAATCAACGATACCATCCCTTACTCTAAGTTATAGAATATTCTTTGATGATGCGCTATTTTTTTAAAAATAAAATGTGTTTGGTAGTAGAAATTACAAGGTGTGTCACAACAACACAGAAAAAACTTTGAAGAACAAGGTCCTACAACAACATGCTTTCCAAGGTGTTGATAGACGCAAATTTTTATATGATATGTTTTGATTATTTTAAATATAAGAATGTATATAATAGTTGCTTGGAATGCTGATAGATGTGAAACTCAGAATAATTTTAATGATTTTTATTTAAACATTCTGAAATTTTAATTTGCAATGTTACAATAATTGGAAGATGCAAAAAAACACAGCTATTTCATAGATTTAAGTTTTCACTTCTGTCGGCAGTTCTTAACACTGCCTTCTTTTTTTTATATTTTTTATCAAAGAATGTATTACTAAACAATAAACCTATCACATAAAGAATATGACATAGGTCAATATTTCATGATAGGATAGTAAAAATAAAATAAGTGGTGAAAAGCAAATTTGTTTAAAAAACTTGCAGCAACAAAACTAAAATGGGATTGCCAATAATCCAGCTAGTGGCATAGTCCTTGATCATGTGGCGCACTGTATTTCTCAATAAAGCCGAGAAATAAAATTATATAAAGACTCGTTTCTTCGAGAAAGCCATCATCAAGGCATATTACAACTAAAATTTTATGTGCTACCGTTGACTGAAAAGGGTTCATCCGCCAGCACCCCTAAGGTATCACTAGGGCTAGCAAGAAAGTTTTTTTAGTCAAAATAAAACGATTGCTACAAAAAAATATTGGCGACGATCCATAAACTGACTTCACCACAGCTCAGGAAACAAAATGTTCTGGATATATAGTGAGCTTATACTTCAATTAATAGTTAACTATTGCTATATATTTCGCGTAGTTCTTTTTATAAAAATAGGTGTTCCACCACTTTGCCCATTATTGTTGAAAAGCTTATCAGTTCCTTATAAATCATAGTTCATTAAGGGGACTTTCCGTTTCATAATTGAAAGAAAAACCCACTTTTTAATTTTTTTTTTTGTGAAAAGATATGAGCTAAAAAATTTATCGAACTGATTCCTTTTGGGTATTTTTATAAAAAATATTAAGGCTATAATAATTTGTTTTTCATTTTTAGTGCATCTTGACCACTGCAGAGGGCGGGTGTCTACCAAAGGATACGTTTTAAACAGTGCCAGAGTATTTTGGCTTCCGGTATCAGATAGAGTAAAAATTTTAACTGGTTTTTATTCATAAGACTAAATACTAGTAACTTAATTTTTAAAATCTTGTTAAACCCTATTTATCCCCTTTTTATCCAGGGTTTTGATTTTTCAGAAAAAGGCTAAAAATAATAAAATGTCTTTTAGGTTCAGTTACTAGTATTTAGTCTTATGAATAAAATCCCGTTGGAATTTTTACTCTATCTGTTACAGGAAGCCCAAAAACTCTGGAGCCGTTGAAAAAGTTTCTTTTGGTAGATGCTCTCTGCGGAGGTCAAGATGTACTAAAAATAAAAATAAAACATCCAGGGTCTCTCAAAAAACTTGCTTTGTATCCAAAAGAAATCTACTTGCGCTAGATAAAACACTAGGTTCAAATATTAATTATGCACGTTAAAATTATTCTCCAGAATTTGCGTTTTTCAACACCGTTGTGTATTATTTATTACATATATTCATTACATATATATACGCAATGGTGTAAAATAAACAAGGCTCCTTTAGTATGAAACACATAGTATTTCTGAATTCTGCTTTATCTGGATCAAAATTATTGTAAATAAACATGGCCTACCACCATAATAAAACCTTGGAAGCATTATTTCCTAATATAATTTCAGCAGTAGATGCGGTGATGAAGATGTCATTGATTGTGTCTGTAAGAGAATTTTCTTACAGGCACAATCAATGACATCTTCATCACCGCCTCAGATGTCACCGCAATGATCTTCATCACTGCTGAAATTATATTAGGAGATAATTTCAACGTCCACCACAAAGAGTAACTTCGTTTCTCAACCAAAACATTAGAAAGGCAATGCTAAATTTCTAGTTTATTCCAATTCCATTACACAACTAGTAGATGGATCCACCCATGTTCTAAAATTTCCAGTCATTCTTTTAATCTACTTGATCTTTTCATGACAATTCACTCTGTCAAATATACTTGCTCAGTCGATGCTCTTCTTGGCAGATCAGATCATTTTGTAGTTTCTGTCTATTTTGAAATCAGTTTTCGAGCACCAAGTCCAAAATTGTCTCCTCCTCCAATGGTTGGAATTACAGCTGATGTAATTGACAAAAACTTAATAAATTCTACAACAAAGTTGGCTGGCGTTTATTTCTGCAGGAAAAAAATATAAAAACAAGCAACTGCATTGATCACGTTCATTATTCTACTGGGAATGAACATTTTCATTCCAACCAGTATTGTGAAAAGTAGAAATGGGTCAAAATTCTGGTTTGCTGATGGATGGTATATAGCAACGGTGAGCAAATGCGCTCTTCCTCGAGAAAAATATTTCAGAATTTTTTTTTCGCAGGATTTTTGATTCCAGAATTATTTTCACTGAATTTTTAAGTAATTTTCTTCTTGCAGTTGTATTTCCTTAAGAGTGGAAAATTTTATCTTCGCACAAAAAAATAACATTTTCTCTTGTTTTTTGTCACATTTTACTTCTCTTCCAAATTATTCGCTGTTTCTTTAAAGAACGAGAGAAAAGCAAGAAAAACAAAAATTATTTGTCAGATTTTTTACCAACTCATTTATTTGGGATAGTGAAGATGGATTTTCAATTTCTGAAATAATACTTGTTTCAAAAGCAGCTGGGAAACTGGAGTTATTAGAGATGAAAGCGGCTCAGACTTTGCTAATGCAGCACAAAGTTACTTTTTTAATTGAATTTTGGAAAGTCGTACAAAATAAAAATATCCACACTTAAAACAATCTGCTTGTCGTCTAATTTCAATTTTTGGTACTACATATTGCTGTGAATATTTGTACTCCACAATGAAGTTCGTGAAGTCGAGATATCGTTCACAGATGACCAATCAGCATCTTACAGAATTGTTGCGAGTGGCTTTAACAAAGTATGCTTATAATTTCAAAGATTTAACCAAAAGTGTTCGTGCTAGGAAAGTCTTAGGTATGTCATCATATTAATGAAACAAGAAAATTGTGTGCTTAAATATTATAGTGGCTTTTTAAAAATAAACAAAACGGAAAATGGCTCTCATTGACCTCATGCGTGCCCACCCTTGTTATATAGCTAAAATAAATAAAATGTTTGACAAATACCAGAAAGCGCTAGAAACAACCGTCATAGCATATATAAAAAAGCTAAATTTCTCTTCAACTCCAATACTAAGCGGAACATTTTACGACGACACTAAAGGCAGTCACGAGCCCGGGAGGTTTAAAATATCTTTAATCTTCTACCATCGCAGAAAAAGCGAAGACAGATCTATTTGCAGCAAATATTCCTGCTAACTCTCTCGTTGGTGATTCCGATATATATCTGCCGAACATTCTGTCTACCGAGAATTTTGCGGTCAACAGTCAACATTGCTTAATCTAGATCTAAACAATTCCGCTGGTCCGAACGGTATTCCACCTATTGTACTAAAACGTTACACTGATATCCTGGTTTATCCACTAATTATTCTCTTTCATTTATCCCTAAGCTCGGGTCATTATCCGTCGTTGTTATAACTAACTAATGTTCAACCAGTACCAAAAGTAGTAACAAGTGGGACCTATAAAACTATCATCCCATTGCATTAACATCGATACTTGCTAACGTTATAGGAAAAATGATCAATCATTAACTGGTATATGAAAACAACAAATTTCTCCACGACCACCAATATAAATTTCGTAAAGCACGGTCTACTAGTGACATCATATCATTTCTCTAAGCATATTCAAGGCGTTTGACAGAGATTAACATCGACTCTTTACAACAAATTAATTTGATTTGGAGTCTGTAAGACCTTGATCTGTTGGTTAGAAAATTTTTTATCGCAAAGATCTATCAGAGTAGTACTGTAAGGATTTTTGGCTTTTTACAGAAATAATCAAACTGTAATATTAAACCGGAAAACTGAATCTATGACAAAACGGATTACACCTGCAAATCTCTTATCACATAATAATGTAATGAAACTATTAATTAGCTAACAGAGAAAATAATTTAGCAGTATCAAAATAAATCAACAAAAATTATACAAATCAAAATACAAAAAAAAGCTTACATTAATTTATTTCATGAATGTTGTCTTCCCAAAACCAGTCCTGTGGAACCAAATGTTGATTGTAGGCTGTAATTCATTTTACTAAACGTAATTTTATTAAAAGCATCATAAAATGATAAAACCAAACTAGATCTGTCAATTTGAAATATATCCCTCATAGTTTGATCGAATTTCAGCAATAACATTAACTTTTTAGTTGCTTGTTGATTGATATAAAATTTATGAATATTTGCATTTAACATGTAACGGCTTGGAATGAAGCGTAACCGTAACCGAATAACTATTTTCACGCTTTTGTATTTGAACTTGTGATCTAAAAAGGATTCATTTTTCTTCATTTTCATTTTATTTACTAAATTATTTATCAAACAATTTTCACTAAAACTCATTACATTAAAAACAAATAAGTAAATAAAAAAACTTCGATATCACAATCAAAACAAATAATTTAATTTCTTTATAATAACAACTTACATTTTTTTTCATAATTCAATTTACACAATAATGATCTTCTTGTTTTAATTTTAATTAAATACTAATCTCGATTTAAATTTATATACTAATCTTCGATCCAAACAATTTGACATATTATAGATTTCCTGTTTCCCTCTCCAATTCTACTTTTTACGAATCAAATAATCATTTATGCAAAACATGTTTTGCAATGTATTATTAATTGAAATTTGAGTGACGTAACTAAACCGTCAACAAAAAAACACAGTAGTACAAACAAATGTCCCTACGCTTACTACAACGGAAGAGAATAAATTAACAAATTATTAGCGAATTTCTTTGAATTATTTTAGAGTAAAAATTGAAAAATAGTCCGTCGTTACAGTACTTGTTGGTGCTATGTCGGCTAAATTCCCAATTCAAGTCGGCGTTCCTCATGGTTCGGTTCTGTCACCAACCATGTTCTGATCTTTATAAACGATGTGTTGCGTATTACCACAAACCCAATATATAGCTTTGCCGACGACAGTACTATCTTTCATTAGAATTCCTCTAAAAAACAGCCATCTAAATCTAACTAGTAATTATCATCGTAGACAAATGTTTGAACCCTTGAACGTAAATCTTGAATTAATTCTGGACTGCGATAGACGGAATATTGTGACATTTAATTCTATGAAAACGAATTCGTGCGTTTTGTCCCATAAAACCTCACTCAAACCATAGCTCTAATTCATTATTTTCCAGACTACCATTATTAAACTCAACTGCACTTAAACTATTGGATAATAATATCAATCTTAAACTGAAATGGCATGATCATATTCTTTCAGTTTTGCAATTGAGGTCCCAACGACTTGCCTTCCTTCGTCGCTGTAAAATCTTTTTCTCTATCTGAAATTACTGAGATCTATAAAGCATATATGGGCAATTCTTTTACAAACCGAACACTTTTTGACCGACCGATCTCCGATTTGTCTTAAACTTTTTTTATAGTTTCTATATCAAAAAATAAGAGATACGTGTACTGGCTTTTTTTGTTTTCCCCCATAATTTCGATAATATAAGTGATTCAAAGTTTTCAAATCAAGCGGTTTTCGGCTTTTCGGCTCATTTTCAACAATTGATAGCTTCGAATCCATGAGAGCTACAAAATTTTCATCAATTACACTTTTGTAGCTAAAGAATTAAATTTGAATAACAAAATATTTTTAATGAAAAATATGAATAAATTCAAATTGTTATTAACAATTAAAATTTTAAAATCGATTTTAAACAATGTTAACCAGTTTTCTAACCTTTCTACATATTTTTATCGTATTTTGCATCAAATTTTCTACAAAAAACCGTTTAAAAAAAATGGAGAAACTGTTATTGATATAAGAAAAAAATTAATTTTTGCAGCGCGGCACGTCAGAAAAACCGGTTTTTTGCTGATAAAATGAAATCTTTTGCCCGTATCAAAAAAAGTTAAATGAAAAAGTTGGAGACAATTAAAAGATCTACAACTTTTGTTTTAACCGTTTTTCGCTATAACCTCAAAATTTTCGTAAAAATTGCAAATAATGTTGAAAATTTCCTTTATTAAATTCTCTCAATGCAAATAGCAATTTGTTTGCAAACCTAATATTTTTGTAATAAAAAACACTTCTTGAACCAATAGAATAATTATTATAACTATTAAAAATACATTAATTTATTCAATGCGGCTCGTCCCATCACGCTCTAGACACACTTCATGCCTCATTCTCTTGCCTTAAATCGCTTTTTTTTTAGTTTAGCAATACGTGTTTGTTGACTGCGTTAAATGAGTATAAGAAATTATTCTTTTACATTGGATATTTGAATTTCCCGCATTATTAGTTGCTTTTTTCAGAGCGCTGCTCGAGGGCGCTGCTGCAGGTATTATGTGGCGTGTTCAGCCTGAAATAACTAGTTTTAAGCGGGATTAAATCCCTAGACGAAACTATGTAACTACACATGTATACTGCACAGTGCAGTGCTTGCTTGGTCGCTCATCTAAGCGGTTCTCCTGTATAACTATAATTACTAAATAAACTCGTTGTTCGTTATTAACCAGGACGTTTACTTTTACTGTTATAGTACACCTGTTCCTGGGAAGTTCCTGCCTAGCTTGCCAATAATAATTAGGGTGCTAAGTCCTTAGCCCCCACAATTATATCTGTGTACTTTCAGTAGTTCGTATTATTGTTTAGTTTCACTTTCTTTCTTGAAGTGCCGCATGTTTGAGTCATAGTTTTAGGTTATGTACGTGTTTACCTTCGACGCGCGTACAAGTGTTTTTTTGATCTTTGGTGTGTGATTTAATTTTCAGTTTCTCTCTCGACTGCTGCTGTACCTGTAAAGTTCGCCTATCTACAAAACTATTACGAGAATCAGAAAGATGCCTAAAACAAGGCTACAAGAATCACGAGACACCGGAATTCGCAAAGATCGTTGCTTTAATCCCTTCCATTTAAAATGTCATCCAACAAAAACTGCTTCTCAATTACGAAGAGTGAGTGAAAATCAACTGCAAAAAATGAATGTTGAAATAACAGCAGAAACTTTAAAACAAAAAATACTCGACTAACTCGCTACTCGACAAACAAAGATTACGAAGAAGAGAAGGAAGTATTATCAAAACGTTTTCAAAAAGCGATGACGATTAAAGGCACTTTAAAGTATCACTGCATGATTCCAATCTCCCTACAGCAATTGGAAGCGAAGCAATTCTCATTACAACAACAAAAAACTTTAGTGAAAATTTTCAAGTAGATAATGTTACACACTACAATAATATGTAAAAATTAATAAATTCTTTTGAAATGTCCATCAACTCACATAATCTTTTTTGTTTATTGTTCTATTTCTATATTTCTTTTTTTTTTTTTGTGTGTCTAGAGCGTGATGGGACGAGCCGCATTGAATAAATTAATGTATTTTTAATAGTTATAATAATTATTCTATTGGTTCAAGAAGTGTTTTTTATTACAAAAATATTAGGTTTGCAAACAAATTGCTATTTGCATTGAGAGAATTTAATAAAGGAAATTTTCAACATTATTTGCAATTTTTACGACAATTTTGAGGTTATAGCGAAAAACGGTTAAAACAAAAGTTGTAGATCTTTTAATTGTCTCCAACTTTTTCATTTAACTTTTTTTGATACGGGCAAAAGATTTCATTTTATCAGCAAAAAACCGGTTTTTCTGACGTGCCGCGCTGCAAAAATTAATTTTTTTCTTATATCAATAACAGTTTCTCCATTTTTTTAAACGGTTTTTTGTAGAAAATTTGATGCAGAATACGATAAAAATATGTAGAAAGGTTAGAAAACTGGTTAACATTGTTTAAAATCGATTTTAAAATTTTAATTGTTAATAACAATTTGAATTTATTCATATTTTTCATTAAAAATATTTTGTTATTCAAATTTAATTCTTTAGCTACAAAAGTGTAATTGATGAAAATTTTGTAGCTCTCATGGATTCGGAGCTATCAATTGTTGAAAATGAGCCGAAAAGCCGAAAACCGCTTGATTTGAAAACTTTGAATCACTTATATTATCGAAATTATGGGGAACAAAAAAAGCCAAGACACGTATCTCTTATTTTTTGATATAGAAACTATAAAAAAAGTTTAAGACAAATCGGAGATCGGTCGGTCAAAAAGTGTTCGGTTTGTAAAAGAATTGCCCATATACGACCGATCCTCGAATTCGACTATCATATATAGGCTGCAACACCTTAAATTTTGAATCTCGAAGATTTAAATCTCTTTAAATTTTGTCATCGCAGTTCACAAGCATGCATTGAAGCTGATTGATGATTCAATGATAACATCGGGTATGGATACGCTGCATCATAGAAGAGTGAATGTAGCTCTTATACTTCTACGGTAAATGATATAAAGAAATTATTGAGTTAATACTACAATTACGTATATCTTCACGAGCACAAGACAATCTTCGCATTCCCATAAAGGTCTCATATTGGAGAACATCTAGCTATAATAATTACTTCCTTTTATGTTCCGTATACTGGTGGAATCGATCACCAAATGTGTTTTCTTGCTACGCAAAATTCCCAAGCTTTTAAATCCACAATACATCGACACTATCGCTCCAGTCCTATCACAAGTTCTTAAGTACCGACGATTTAACTCTCTTTTCCTATCGATAACAGTTTCATCAAGCATTAGAGGTCTATAACCTAAGTGATGAACCCGAACTATAAAAAAAAAGTTTTAAATAATCAGGTGAACTCACTATCTTTGTTCAATATTGCTCTAAAACTAATCAGCTATACATATTTCCATCTTTGGTCAGTCTCATCAAAATTAATTCATAAACGAATGCTGTAAGCTCCTAACAAGCATAAAAAACATAGTGAAAAAAATCACCTGTTGTATGGTGGACACCTCTGTACCCTAAATTCTTTCTCATAATGATTGAAACTTTTTATTAACGTTTTATGAAAATCGATTTGTAATTGTAGGTTATAGAAGAAATAACCACCTTAAAAAATTCAAGAAAGTTGAAACGAAAGGATATCCCAAGTCTCAATAAGATTGAAAGCCAGGATTAGAAGTTCTTTTATATATTTTTATTATATGTTCCGCTATTACTAAAGCATGAGATTGTTTAAATTTAAATATTTTAAAACAAATATGAAATAGCAACATTTTTTAATTATGCAACTGCAACATCCAAAATGCATTCGATTAATATTTTAAACCCACACTTCATTGAAATTTGTAAAATAAAATTTATTTGTAGCTAAAAATAAAAAATAAACCTATAAAAAGAGTTATTTCTTTGGAGCAATAATTCCTTCCAATTGTGCCTGGATAAAAAAATCTTTTATTAGTTTTATAAAAAAGTGTGATAAAAATCTTACTTTTAACTGTGTGTTAGTTTTCTTAAGGAATGCAATTTCTTCTGCGTGTTTTTTCTCCTCTGACGATCTCAATTCTTCATTCCTTCGTTCTGCTTGATCGGCTTTAATCTTCATGTCAGTTATTGTATCCTCTAATTCTTCTTTATCACTCTCTAGATTCATCACTTTGTCTTGCAACTCTTCCTTACCCTGTTGTGCTTGTAATGCTTTACGCATTCCGAATGCAACAGAACTACAGTATAAAGTTTCATACGCCTCCATTGACATTGCAATTTCATCACGTACCCTTAAAAGTAATAATCCTCTTTCAGTACAATTTATCGTAACCTGACGAATTAATTCATCAAAGCATTGTTTATATAATTCTCGACGAACTGGACATATTCCAGTTTCACGTGCCTGAGATTGTTCTAAACGGGAATCTAAAATTTCTTGTAAATTAATTACATCTTGTCTTGTTGCGGGTGTGCTAGATACAGTTTGCGTCCAAAGTTGGCCATCTTCTTCCCAAACTCGAGGTGGTAATATAGTATTTAATATTTCTTCGGTTTCACGATGAGACTCGGCTACAGGCACTGATGACGAAGGTCGTAAAGTAGTTTCTACAATCTATTTGTTTAAAATTATTATTATATTAATTTTAAAATTTTGATTTTTCAATTAAAAACATTTGGTCTTTCCTTTGGTTCCGGATGCTTCTTAACCAAAAATGGTATGTTGTACTTGACCAATGTTGTTTCCAATTCAACAATTTCTTGTTTTTGTGCCATTATTTTTGAGTTTATCGATGTTATTTTTTTAAAGTAAATACTCCAAATACTAATATAAATTCCATTGAATAAACTAAATAAAAACAAATATTTAATTTGTTACTATGCAACGTTACTATGCAACGTCAACTATTTAAATTTGAAAGTTACAAAATTATTCCAATAGATGTGCTATTAAACGAAAATGAGAGTGGGTGAAAAGACAATTGAAACATTCAAAACTGAAGATTTTCGAAATCGTACAGGGTAAATGTAAAAAAATAAGTTTGTATGAACATTATATTATGAAAGAAATGTTGGTCGGATTGCAAATTCATATAATCTACATTTTTTTATAAAAAGTGTGGTGTTATAACTGAAGTTCATGACGATAGAGAGTCTATGTGTTATATAATGATCAACATATGCTAGATTTAAATAAATTATTCATAATTAACAAAATTTTACCAGAAGAAAACTAAAAAGAATATCGTTCCTATTAGGAACAGTTTATAAATAAAAAGTTTATAATTGTATGCCACTTGTCGTGATCTAATTCATTCACAAGTGCCTCACTATGTCCAACACGATCAACATTTTTTTTAAAGACGGTGTTACATTGTGGTATTTGATCTTTGTAACTAGAGTTTCTATGATGAAGACAATGTTTTCTGTCAGTGGAATTGAACGAAAATTAAAACTAACTAAATTCCAAGGTACCGGTACAATGGTTTACAGAATTAATAGTTATATCGAACTGAATCGATTCAATTCAAAAAATATATTTTGTTGAAACTTATTTTTTTAATATCTTTTAGTTGTAATAATTAAATAAATAATTCAGACCAATAACTTTTAAATTAATAAATATAATTTTATTTTATTTAAATATCTGAGCTGACTGATTACAAATGAAGTTTATTTTTTAATCATCAAAAAAATATATACAATCTTTTAAATACATATAACAAATCTCTTAAAATTAAATTACCGGTTTTATATACATAAAAATAATCATCTCATATAAAAACATAAAATATAAATTGAAATTCAATTGATTATTATTTATTTATATACATATATTTTTATACCACAGTCTGCAGAACAAGAATACATTTTATATATAACAATTTTCATGAGGGTCTAAAGCAGCAAATTGATATTGTAAGAATGATGGTATATAGAATGGTGATAAAAACAAATCACGAACGATTAGATGTTTAATATCTACTACTGCCGCAAATTTGTAAGAAACTATCATATTATGTATCCCATGTAATACTTCGAATATTTAGGAATACTTCGATTCAAGTTTCGATGAACGGAAATAATGTTAACTTAAAATCTATTTGACATCTAAAGGTGGACTTAGCACATGATTTGAGTAACAAACATATTCTGAATCTGGGCAGTTGCGGCTTACGTACAATTAGTGATGCATTTAACGCTTGAGTTAAAGCAACGAATTGATCTGTGGTTGAATTTGTATGATCTGATTCGCTTATAATTTATTTGCTTGCTTTAAATGTTCCTAATCGAAAAGCCGATGAAAAATATTATACATTAAAAATATTAAAATATTCCTCATGAAACTTTGTTTAAAATGGTTGAACAAGCCTTTTTTCTCTTACCTGGTTTTAAGAAATATGTTAATAAAGCTACTAAAACTAAAACTTTAGTTTCTGAAACACTTAAAGATGAACTTCTGGATTAAAAATTATCTGTTTTAATATTGTTTACTTATGAGAGGCAACTATTTTGTACTCAGATTCAATCAAATAATCCTTTAGTTCCATTTCTTCATAAAAATAATTTATTAATTCATTTTATTTCAATTTTAAAAATAATATGTACGAGAATCATTCAATCTGATATTTTCGAGTCTTGGTTTTTGTTATATTAACGATTAAACGTGTTAACAAATGAATAAATGTAGACTTTTATTAAATTTTCTATCAATTACAAAATACAGTGGTATAAAAATTTTCTGAAAAAATTAAAAACCGAGTCTGGATAACCTGAAAAAAATAGGGAATTTTTTTACCGTAATATTCTAGATACCCTACCTATTACACATTTTAAATTGATTGTTTTCCATTTTTTTCCATTTTTTTAGCAAAAAATTTCCATTTTTTCCATTTTTTCAATCTGGTTTTAAAACGGGAGCCCTGTAAAAGAAAGGGGAGTACTGATTATTCGGTTGAACGAACGAAGAATATCCAACCAAAGCAACGCAATGAAAGCGGATATAATGGTATGCCTGGTCGAACAACTCTATAATTAGGATGAACACTAACATTCCTACTAATAAAGATGGAACTATAGGTAAGGAGAAGAAAGCAAAACAATTAGGCCGTTGAACAGACCAAGAATATCCAACCAAAGCATCGCAATAAGAGCGGATATACTGGTATTCCTGGTCGAACAACGAGATAATTGGGACGACTAATTCCTTAGTTGGGCAGAACAAAAATATCCAACCAAAGCAACACAACAACTAGCGGATATAGTAGTATTCTTGGTCGACCTTCACGTGAGAATTAAAGTTGATAATAATTTAAATACATGATAAACTAACAAACAAAACAACAGCATATCACTGGAACTATTCGCGAATAAGCATTTAAATTATTAATTTAATTTAGTTAGAGTACACATTTAGGATAACACCGCGAGACAAAAAAAGGATAAGTTTACTTAGTACCATACCAATCGAATGCAATAGTGAATTCAGATGTGGTATAGTAGCAAACCCGAACAAAGAAAAAACCTATGGACGAAAGACGTGAATCTTAATTTCTTTCGGTTCACGAAGGTTTGAGCCTTAACTTATTAGTTATATATTTTGGGCGCCATGAAACGAAATCTGAAGCCATCCTGCTTCCTCGAACGAGGAAACTGATGTCCTGGGATTAACGAATCTTATTTTTGTCCCTCTGGTTGGAAAATCCGGACCTGCTCATCGCGAGGCTGGAGTTTCAGGGAAAAGATGGTCGTGAGTGTGTCCGGCAACCAGAGGACCCTAGAGGAGCAGAAATTATATACACATGGACAAAGTAGGGCTGAATATTCCTACCCAACCGCTAAACCCCAAGATCATTCTCTCTTTACATCTTGATACAAAATTAGTAAAACATTTGGCCTTTGGTTGTTACTGAAGGTGACAGTAACCCCAGACCAAACGACATTTTGCTGAATTAAATTCTTATTAACTATAAAATACTTAGCATAAGTTACTCACCTTTTCTGCGTGGATGTTCCTTTTTCAAAAAGTAGTTCCTTTTCCAAAATCTGCAATAGTATTCCAATCTTTTAATATAACGAGATTTCTTTTCTTTTTATTCTTAACTGATATACCATTGGTTGGTAATCAATATTCAAATTATTAGTAGATCACTAATCAAATTTATCAATCTTTACATCACTAGATAAATATTCGATATATCACTAATCCAATAAACAAATTACTAAACGATATAACTCTTATCTAATTATTTTTAACTTTTCGTTTTTTTTAATTCGTAACTGATATACCATTTGTTGGTAATCACTATTCATATTATTAATCAAATTTATCAATCTTTATATCACTAGATAAATAATCGATATATCACTAATCCAATAAACAAATTACTAATCGATATAACTCTTATCTAATTATTTTTAATTTTACGTTTTAAATTCGTAACTGATAATACCGCCCGACCAAAATCAAAACAAAAAAAATCAAAATAAAACCAAAAAGAAAAATTACTTAAAATTTACAGAAACTCAATTATCACCGTCTCGTTACCAAACCAAAAACACAAGTCCCAACCAAAACAATACCACCAAAATTTACACCTCGGTGTTATCTGAGTACTAGTAATGATGATAACCAAAAAAAAACAAACAAAAAATAGTGATTCGAGAATTCCACTAAAACTGTGGGAATAGTTTTCCACAATTAAATAGAAAATTTATCAAGTTTCAACAAAAAAACAAAAGTTAACAGAAAAACATCACAACGGAGTTTTAGTTTTAATGTTAACAATAAAGAAATTGGAGAATTATCTTTTTAGAAAACCGTTTAAATTTAATTTTATTTAATTTAATAAAGATATTTTTGCCAGATTGCAAAACTAAAACATGGGAATGGTTGTAATTTAATTTAATGGAATTTTGCATTATTAGCAAACTGAAACTTGGTTTTAAAAGATGGGTCTAATGTCATGAGACAAACATAAATCTGTGGAATGGGGCACCTTGTGACGAAGGAAAGTAAAAGTATAGATATAAGCACGAAAGGTTGTGTTTGGGATCTCCTTCGTCACAATGTGATATCTCACGCTAACGCATATGTCAATGGCAGCTGCTGGAGTACGCGGGGTAGTTAGACCCGTAGATCAACATTGATCATAATCGATCAAAATTGATCATAATCGATCAAAATCGACCCCTGATGCGTCGTACATGCAATTTTTTTAAGAAAAAATAAATTACAAATCAAAAAAAGACCCGACCATCCATGCGAGCAAAAGTCCGTTCTAAATTTCATCGCTGTGATTATCTAGCGATACTTGTTGCTTTCTTCAAATCATTTATAGTTGGCTCAAATATCATATCAAACCTTTATTCGGCCACAAGGTTGGTGATCATCTCAAAGCAATCATTCTGGTTTTATTGATGTCAAGCGTCCCAATAGATTTCCTGACACACTGCAGAGTGCAGACTCAAATTTTCTCCCTAGATTCGTATGAATCTCCACCTGGTACTTTAAAACCAATCCAATTTTGACCGCATCAGTTTTTGTTTTTATCAGTTTTTGTTGATTTTTAAATTTAATTTTTATTTGATTTTTAAATTCAAAATTTGCGTTAAGTTTGAGACACCCCTTTATGTTAGTTCATTTTCTTTTTTTTTACTAAAGAAAGTCACGATTCCTGTGTATAATTGAATGAATGAGTGTACCGAGCGGAAGATTGAGCATTTACGCTAAGCCTTGTTATCTGGCAGATATGATTATGGATGTAGTGCGTGTTTATAAAACTTGTGCGCGTACAAACAAAACGTTTCGAATGACTGGTTATAGATTTCTGTCTAAACCGGAAAGCGATAGACACAGTGGAGTTGCTATAATGGTTAAAACCATTGTATGATTTCGTAAAAATCTTGCTGAACTTTGAATTTATGGAAGCTATCGCTGCAAATACTCCTGTGTATATATACCGCCAGCAGTGAATGCAGATCAGAAAAATTTGCCTTGAGAGATTATGGTAGTTTCCTTGAATTTGGTTATCCTGAATGATTGCAGACAAACTAGATTAGTGAGAGTGTATGGAATAACCAGTGTAATAATCATCTCATTGGTATCGATTGACCTGCAGCAAAATGTTTGAAATCATCGAATTTTCGATCTTCGATAATTTATCATAAAAATCGATGATTTGGTATGTTGGACAGTTAAAAAAAGTAAAATTTCAAAGGAATTATTTTTTCGATTCGATGGTGAAGGTGATGTGATGAGGTAGTGATACCCAACATTTTGCTGCAGGCTCCTGAAATCACTTGAAATGTTAGTGAAGAGAATTTGGGTGGTGATGATTACATGATCGAAATTAATTTAAGAGATAATAGGATAAAAGGGAATTAATGGATGAACGGAAATGGATGAAATTCTAAATGAACGATTTTGTTACTGCGGAACAAAACGAAACGAAATATGCTTTAGAACGTTTGACATGAACGATATCCGAGAAAAAGCTTGATGGAATAATGAGATCCAATACCTGGTATAAAGGGAAGCGAATGGCTTTACGAAACGATAACCGCGAAAAAAATTAATCCAATCCTCAAGTATGACAATGATCCTGAATGTACAGCAAGTTATAGGAATAGGGGTATAACTATGACTATGTATGCATGACTATGTGGGGCCGAGAAAATTATTGTCATACATTATATGGGATTTTTTGCATTAAATTTCTAGACAATACTTTGTGTGAATTCATAGAATGGGGAACATTTCTATTCTAATTAACATCCTAAGTCACGATTGTATAGTCATTATTGATTGTTTCCAATCAATGTGAAATCAATGGCTGACACTTGGTCAATTTGTAGTTCTACATGTATTAACATTAGACTACATTAAGGGAATTTAAATTTCATTTTGGATTTTTGAGATCAATTAAACTCAAGTAAGTAAAGAAGTAATTGGAATATTTTCAATTCAAAGTTATGGTTTGAAGTTTCTCAGAAAAAAACTACAATTCACATTTTACGTGTTTCGGATCGGATTCGAACCTACCCTCGTCAGTGCCCGGCTCGAATCTTTGGGCAGACACGCTATCGATTACGCCGTTGAGGCGATGACAATTTCAAAGTTGAAACTTCTTCATCACTTATTTATTTTACTTAAGTTGAATTTTTCCACTGTCATTAGACTCCATATTATGGAAATGCTTTTACATTATATGGGATTTTTTGCATTAAATTTCTAGACAATACTTTGTGTGAATTCATAGAATGGGGAACATTTCTATTCTAATTAACAT